>JAMPIV010000972.1:0-154655 GCA_024509875.1 Oreohelix idahoensis
ACAAGGCTAATTGAAATTAGCATCATGTTGATTCAGAAACGGTGGACAAAAGAAATGGTACACCACCTTTCAACGGACCTCAGTGCAACATTACTGGCCAGGGGTTGCTGAAGATATATTTCAGTATGTGACTGCCTGTGCACAATGTAGCAAAGAAAACCCCACATGTTGGGGAAAATCAACAGGACCTAGGAAAGCATTGGGGCGGACGTAGGGCCTTGAAAATAACAAGGTAGACATAGTGGATAGGATGGCATACATATCTCACAAACCCGGTCTACCAGACAACCAGTTACCATGGCAACTCTCCGTATTGTACAGAGAAGGGATACAACACATCCCATACCGACAAGATTTACTAAATCATTTAGTTCGAAACACCAGTTACTGGATCACAATAAGAGTGTGGTTAGTCTGCCCCCCTTGATAAAGGACCTCCGGGGGGAACCCCCAGAAAATAGGTAGTGGGAGAGTGTGCAGTGCGAACCATTTGACTGATGCACAGCCAACTTCACTATACGGCTATTAAATTAGCATTATGAGGGCACGGCAACATTGGTAGTTGCCCAACCCATCACACTCCATGGGAAGTACTCATACTGACATGGATTGATATATATATATATATATATATATATATATATATATATATATATATATATATATATATAATATATTATTATTATAATATATAATACCAATATATATCAATTATCTTTCTTATATATATATTTACTCTGTATATATATATATTTATATATATATATATATATATATATGGCATCTTTAAAGGGAGAATTGATTTCTTGGTGCAGGAAAAATTTCATTCCCCATAGGAATGCATATTATATGCTAACGAATGTTTTCTCCAGGGTGATGAGATTATTGGATCCCTTACAAAACCCATCTGATCCGAACCAGGATGGAAAGAGGGAAGAATAGATTCCGGCTGGATGGATTGCCTCGTTATTGGTCTCAGAAATTGAAGCTCGAACATAAATCTCTCGCTTAAAAATTGGGGGCTATCTGTAGCGTAGTCCTGAACCAATATCTAAGGGCAATTAACGAGAGCCTACATTGCCTACCTATATAATCGAAATATGTCAACAAATGTTTTCAGACCAATCGCTGCACGAGCTGTAAACCGGTCTCAGTAACCGTAGGCGGCAGGATTGCTAGATGGAATCTGTGCAAACGTGAATGTGTACTTGTGACTTCAGGCCAAAAGATAAGTTATGTCCCCTCAGTAAACAGTGAGCACAGTAAAATACCAGGAATCTTAAACTTTCATTAGATACATGGATTTAGTTGTAGAAGCATGGACACAGGAGTTTTGAGTGATTACATGCAGTATAACTTAGAGCGAAAGACTGTTTTCCCTGGTTTCAACTGTGATTGCAAACGCTACAAGGGAGGCAGAAAAAGGTTAGCGTGTTTAAATGGTAGCGTCCCAAATGGCCCGGTTTAAACAATGGACATGGATGGAAAGAATCGGTTGGGAAACACTTGGAAGAATAAATTAATCGAAGATTTTGTATGATCGACAGATCGGGCAGAAAAGGGTGGTTTTACAGAAAATTTTTGTAAACATAAAACTGACCCAGCCAGCCAATAGAATCGCTTGTCTTCCTTTTGCCCGCTACCTGTAATAAAAAGGGGAAACAAATCTGGAATATTTCTCTTGAACCGCCAGAACCCATCTCCTTCGCCAATTGCCCAGTGAAGCAGACTGCATGGGTTTAATTTAAAAGCCTGTTGAATCTGAGATTGTGGGTAAGAGAATTAAGTCATAATATGTATAATATTAATTACTAGTAGTTAATGGAAGTGATATTGTGTGTAAATCTCGAATTGTGAGATTCGTAGAAGGAAAGGCTACTTTGTGCTGTAACAAATTTATGCTCGACTTTAAACTAAGGCCTATGCAGTTTTGGTACACTTAACACTCGCCGTAAGGACTATGCAGTTAATGGTGTCAATCTTGGACATATTTGTAAAGTGTGTGTGTCTTAATGCTGTAATGCTGTGTTATACTATTGCCTAAAACTTATTTAGACACTCAACACTCACCATAAGGCCTATCAGTTTTTTGGTGATGTCGGTCATGGGACCATATTAGGAAAGTATGTGTTTGTAATGTTGTTATATTATTGCATAAACCATTTGTCACTGACTGAGTCTACCTTTCCTGTGTTTATCATCACTATATTCTGAACTGCCTCACTTAATCTACAATCTGGGTAGGCGGAGGATTTTTAGAACCCGATGCTATGTAAGACCTACTACAACATTTCAGGTCAGAGGTATCCTGTCCATCATCTTGTAGCAAAGAGAAGAACATTGGTGTTGTACCTAGCTGGTGTATGATTTAAACAAGCACCCTGTACCTACATCAGTTGGAAGAGTGGGGACCCTCTCAGTGTTGGGCTTCTTTCTCCATCTTATATTCTGGGCTTCAAGGAAAAGGCGGAAGCGAAGAAGTTAAGTTCTATTAGACAAGAATGACTCGCAGAGCATTGGCGTACCACACCCAGTTAGTAGTAGAATGATGAAAACAGTGATGATTAACCATTAGCTGGAAGCATTAAACTTTAGTCTGGAAGCAACATAACATTGTAGTCAGTGTGACATTTTCAAAAGCTACATAACAAAGACTTTATTTTTAGTGATTGACTTTTATTTGGTGTAGATACATGCAACATCATCAGTGTGTTTTTATTTTTAGGGTTTGTGTTTACACAAACAAAACTAAACAGATGACTGTACATAAATAAAATTAAGAAAATTGTAGTGCACTGTTTTATTACTTTATGTCAGCTTTGAATTACTTTGAATTTAATTAAATCCCCTAGATACAATAACAGCCCATAGGTATAATTCTGAGAGGGGCACCATAGAATTCTGGTACTGAATATTACTATCTCGGCCAGAAATTCTTTACAGCCTGACTTTATACCTATGAACTCTATACACCATTGCTCTTTTCTGAGAATGGGGTATTTCTTTTAAGACCAGACTCTTCTCTGGCAAATATCCTAGTATCACCTGATACACCTTGTCTTATACTTCATAAATTAAGGAACCTCTCGCGACACTAATGTAATATTGTTTGCACCTTGTTTTCCGCTGATGAATTTAGTTATTTTGTATACTGTGCTTTGTTCATTTCTCAGTGCTGCCTCTTCTGCCTGTTTTGCAAGATCGTCTAGGAAATTCCTTTTGTTGGCTCGGGTTTGGCGTTTAACTTCCCTGTCCAGCTGGCTGTACTGTTCGCTATATAGATGCTTTAACCTGGGGGACTTCGCTTCTGTTTTCTTTCTTTTCATTTCCTTTCTCATCTTTATGGTGTTTAGTGTTTCTGGTGTTATCCAGTCTTGCTTCTTCCTTTCCTGGAATCCTAAGCATGATTTGCTACTTTCCTTATATACTGTTGAAATGGTGTTGAAATTCTGGTCTATATCATCAGTCAATGTCTTTTCCTGGCTTTTGGCAAATTGATATCGTTTCTTAATGTCGGCCGCAAAAGCTTTTCTGTTAAGGGGGTCCTTCAATTTGCTGATGTCAAACCTTTTCTGTGTAGTTACAGTTGGTCCAGCCCTTCTTAGTTTCACTTTCAGTTTTGCTACTACTAAATGGTGATCACTTCCCACATCTGCACCTCTTCTTACCTTCACATCTTGTAATGCATGTCTTGGTCATATCTGCTTGGGGGAAATCCCTGATTTTTGTGAAACATAGTAGTGACAGAAAGTCTAAGATGGTACGTGGGAGGCCATTGGCTGAACTTTGTAGTTGAAAGAAATTGGATTGGGTGACCTATGAATAACAAATAGATGCCTAGGAACGGATGAAAAGTGAATGAGAGAATAGACAACAACTGTGTATTAGTTTGAAAAGATTCAAAATGATTGGTCAATGCTGTCGATATTGGCAGAAAAAATCTTGTAGAAGACGCCATATCGTACACATTGATAGAGATGAGATCAGGACTGTGTTCTTATAATATAACTATATTATAGCAGCCTGGACTTTACCGCAGATTGAAACTGTGCCCAGTCATCTTTAGTGTGTTTTCCTTACGAATTGTGGTAAGCTAGACATTTTTGATCTGTATTTTTATTGAAAATTGAATGTGAAATGATAAATTATGCCTGTATATGTGCGGTTCAGTAGTAAACATGAGGCAAAGCCTAGATATTGCTCTACCATGTAAAAGATTGTCAGAGAGGAGTATAACTGCATATATATATATATATATATATATATATATATATATATATATATATATATATATATATATATATATATATATATATATATATATTGGATTGCCATATAGTAACATAACACCTATCCTATTGTATGGAAGGGATTACAGTTGGAATTGCAGAGGCGTTGTAACCATTAGGGAGAGGAATACTGGTGTATATTGTCACATGAAAAGCTAGCAGTTGGCCTAAAGCGCTGAACTTTATGTTTGTTTGTACTGTCATATACTTCTGTGTGGAATAATATTATATACTAGTTAGTAAGAAGGATGCACAACCTTCACTTTCAGGGACCGTGGTATAGATGGTGATATTGCATCGTCCGGTCTGAGTACTGCGTGATCCAGAAAGTTGGCAGCAGACTCCCAGCACAAGATAGCGGCCATTGCCTATCCTATTATCAAACTGAGAAGCAAGCGAGCAGAGGATACAGGTTTCCTGCAGCTGCAATATGAGATAAGAGCATATCAGCACGTAAAGCCCAACCTTGAATCAAATACCCCTGAAGTGAACTTTGTTAAAAAGACAAAAGGGACAGAAATTATAAAGAAACAGAATCTGTGAATCCCTTAATATTATTTCCACCAATAACAAACACATGAAGTCGTGATGACAAGCAACAACCTAGCATTAAAAGCCAGTATTACCTCATCATAATACATCACAACACTACACTTATATTACAATACTATTATAGATCTGGACAAAGATCTTTTGTATAAAATTTTGTACATAAACATTGTGCTTACATTAGATTGTGATTCCTGATTCACATTGTAGTAGGATCAGGATATCTATATATTGAAAAGTTAATACATTATATAAAATTTAACACTTGACTTACTTAAGGTAAATCTTTAAAGTGTTAGGTGTTTGTGATTGTCATAGTGTTGTAAATTGTTGTGAATCTTAACTTAGGTGTTTATCTGTCTGTGGGTTGTTGTGAACTTACACTTCATCACTATCATAACCCTAGACATTAAACGAAGTCATCACACAATTCAAGAATAAGTCTGATTGAGGTCGAAATTTGGTAGCAAGCAAGGTCCTCTGTAATACACCAACCTTATTAGATACAGATACCTTCACAGCTGATCTCAGTCAGTACACTAAGTCCCCTATAAATATTTATATAATCCCAACTCACCACACAGGCCATCTCTGATAAGTGCTATACTGGCTGGTAAATTAAATCCTAACAATACTGCTGTAGTTATATGAGTCCTAACAAGGACTGTTAGGTCATATTCAGGTTGGAGTTATATGAGTCAAAACAAGGACTGTAAGGTTATATTTAGGTTGGAGTTATATGAGTCCTAACAAGGACTGTTAGGTTATATTCACTTGGTTTTCTTCTTCAGCAATCAAACCAGGAAATACGAGGGTCGTTCAAGTCAAACGGGGACTTTTGTTTGTACAAACTAAAAGAAAAAATTTGTAGGAGTGAAATTGCCATTTATTTTTCGATATAATACCTGCAACATTTATACACTTATCCCAGCGTTTAATTAATGCTTGAAAAGCTTTAGCGTTGAAAGATATGTCAATACTCCTCAACCATCGTAGGACATTGCTTCACTTCGTCATCAGTGCTAAAATGCTGACCTCCCAGGAACTCTTTCAGGGGTCCAAACAGGTGGAAGTCGCTCGGAGCGAGGTCTGGGCTGTAAGGGGGATGTGGCAATATCTCCCACCCGAGTTGCTGTAATTTGCACGTGGTGCGGTGAGCGGTATGTGGTCGTGCGCTATCATGTAGAAACAGGACGCCTTTTTTTAAATCAAACCAGGCCGTTTTTTCTGCAGATGGTCATGCATATTGTGGTAAGTTGGGATTATATAAATAGTAAGAAGGGGACTTAGTGTACTGACTGAGATCAGCTGTGAAGGTATCTGTATCTAATAAGTGTGGTGTGTTACAGATGACCTTACTTTGCTACCACATTTAGACCTCAATCAGACTTATTCTGGAATATTGTGATGACTACGTTGGATGTCTAGGGTTATGATAGTGATGAAGTGTAAGTTCACAACAACCAACAGACAAATAAACACTTTTATTAAGATCCACAACGCTTTACAACACTTTGACAAGCACATACATATAACATTCTAGAAGACTAGCTTAAGTAAGTCAAGTGTTAACTTTTAAATTATGTATTAGTTTCTTTCAATAATAGATATCCTGATCCAACTACAGAGTGAATCAGGAATCACAATCAAATGTAAACACAATGTTTATGTACAAAATTTATACAAAGGATCTTTGTCCTGACATATAATATTATTACAATATGTGTGTAGGGTTGTGATGTAGTATTATGAGGTAATACTGGCTTTTGAAGCTAGGTTGTTGTTTGTCATCACGACTTCGTGTGTTTGTTACTGGTGGAAATAATATTGAAGGGATCACAGTTTCTTTTTATTTGTAAAACAATAACTGTCCCTCTTGATTTAGTATTACAGTCACTTTTAGGGTGGGTTATACAAGGGTGAGCTGCTCTGGCTGACAAATTCTTAGCTTATATGTCGGCGGCAGGAAAACTGTCTCCTCTGCTCGCTTGCTTCTCAGTTATCTTGAAATACACCACTGGTCAATATCTCGGACAAGGAGTCTGCTGCCAGCCCTCTGGATCCAGCAAAACTCAGACCAGGTGCTGTTCTAATACTTCAGTACCACGGTCCCTGAAATAAGAAGGTTGTACCTCCTTCGTCATAACTAATATATATAATCTATTTCCACACTGAAGTACAGGACATTACAAACACAGAGTTCAGCGCTGTAGGCCAACTGCTAGCTTCTCATGTGACAATATACACCAGTATTCCTCTCCCTAATGGTTACAACGCCTCTGCAATTCCAGCGTTAATCCCTTCTATACAATAGGATAGGTGTCATGTTACTATTTGGCAATCCCATATATGCTTATGCAGTTATACTCCTCTCTGACAAGCTTTTACATGGTGGAGCAATATCTAGGCTTTGCCTTCTACTTGTTGGCCTCATTTCCCCTAAAGCAGTGTTTTTCAAACATGCCATTATGAGCAAATATGATCTTGTGCTGTCAGACAACTCCACTATAGTATTTTGGCTATAATTTGTTAATTACTAGACTATTTGCGTAACACATAACATATTCTTTGTCAGCAAGTCCTAAGGCACAAGAATATATAAGTTTAATGGGGCCAAGTGGCTTCGTTCAAAATATGTGTTTTTCTAGGATAGTCGTGTATTTGTTTTTTTTTACCACCCGTTCACTTCTATACCAAGGGATGTCTTCTGTACTGTCAGACTAATGTCAGGAGCTTAGACATAAATCAGTAGAATGTCAGGTTTCCCAATAAGAGCTTAAACCTGTTTTCAAAACCTAACCTCGTATCGTTAGTGTTTTTTATCACTGTATATTTGAAAAAATCAGGTCTTCATGCCTTTCGCGTGTGATTGGCGTTCCTCCGTGCATCTCTTTCTCTCTCTCTTCTAAGCCCGTCTGTCTTTTAGGTTAACGTAGTGTGTATAATGACATTAATGCTAGTATTTGTATCTAGGTCATTAAGCAGGGTGCCTATCAAGGTTATCTACCCTTCCAAGATGGAGGTGAAATTCGTTTCTCACCTTAGACGCCGAAAGAAAAACATCAGGAATGTGTATATTTCGATGGATAATACCATGTTATGTTAAATTATAGAATAAAAGATACACCAGAGTATCTAGTGGTGTAGATATTTTCCTATAACTGACCTCGAAACCCTCGAATCGGTCGGTTGGATCGGAGGGTTGATCAGTGAGTTAACAATTCACTATCGTAAAACAAGCTATTGTTACCGAAACAGAACCAAGCTCGACAGTAAACATGACTCACTCTAATATCTTGGGGGCTAAGGAGATTTTTAAAATTGGATACTGGAATGTAAGAACTATGTATCAAGACGGAAAATCGACAAATAAGAGAAGACTCTAGGCAGAAATATGTCTCCGACTATATAAGGAAAAGACGATGGTCATATATCGGTCATGTCCTACGAATGCAAAACAACAGAATACCACTACAGGCGCTCACTTGGGTTCCTGAGGGTAAGAGGAAAAAAGGAAGACCAAAAGAAACACTCAGAAGAACAATAATAAGAGAAGGAAGAACGCTGGGCCTAAATAATGTGCAAGAGCTAAGAGGAGTGGCGTCACAACGAACAACCTGGAGAGCACTGGTTTCTGCCTTATGCGCCGTGTTTGGTGCTTAAAGAATTTATTATTATTATTATCAAGGTCGTCTAAGAAATACAGTACCAGTTTTATTTTTAGAAACGCGTGTATGATGCTGTAGGCTTTACTATCGTACGTGGAAGCGTTACAGTTATGCAGACGAAGTAGAAAAAGGGGATCTCTGGTTCAGCCATTATGGCGCTCTACAACGCAGGTATACGCTATTGGGAAAGCACTGGTCTTTCACCATTCTTCTTTCCTTCTATTGAATTACTTCGTTAGGCTTTACATTTATTTTCTAATTTATATATGTGGATTAGATTTTTTCACCACACACATCACTTAGAAAGCGACAGTACTCTTCACTGTTGATTCCTGAGTGAAATGATGCACCCAGATTTCATCACACGTAATGAAGCGATTCAGAAAATTCTGGCCTTCCCTGCCAAAACGATCCTTCAACTCAGTGGAGACTTGAACTCTTCTCTGCCGGTCAAAAGCGGAAAGCTGTCTTGGCACCCAACGTGCACTAACTTTCCGAAAATGCAAATTTTCGTAAATGATAATCTGCACCGTCCCCACAGAAAGATTTGTCTCTTGTGCAATTTCACGACAGGTTATGCGATGATTTTCCAGGATCTTGCGTTCCACACGCTGGATGTTCACACGAATGACTGCTGTGGGCTGGGAGCCGCCACGGCCGGGATTGTCGTTCACGGATGTACGGCTTTCTTTAAAACGTTTACACCATTCAAATGTCTTACTGCAGTACTGTGCTTGCAGTCTTCTGTAAATTTCTGCGGGTTTCACGCCTTCTTTCACAAGAAACTTCATTATAACACGCTGTTCCATGCATGCACTAATTCTGTTGTCCGCAATTTTCATTATCTATCAGGGACTGACCCGTGACGCGTACGCCACCTAACGGTAATAACAGTAACGGTAATACGAGTAGGTCACACTTGTTACTTTCTACTGTCAGTAGTACCACCACACTAGCATTCCTTCCTGTACTTCCAGAACAAAAAGTCCCGGTTTGACTTGAACGACCCTCGTACAATCATAATACCTGATGCCATAAAATATAATCATTGTGCACGATACAGTCATAGTAAAACTAAAATCCTAAAGTGATATTAATTATATACAGGTGTAGGTTATTTTCAGGTGGTTTCATTTTTCAACAGTCATACCAAGAATTACAATCATTATACATGATACTATAAAATACAATCATTATACATGATATAGTCATATTAAAATCAAACTCCTAAAAGTGATATTAGTTTCACAATTAATTATAGTAAGTTTAGATACCCTCTAAGATTAATACAAGCCAGATTTTGACTCGACTTAGTGAAGCAAGTCAGCCGGGCTGACTTGCGTGTAAGCAGGAATCAGTCTTGGCAGCTTTTTCTTCTCTAGTCTATCGTTCTGGCTGGTCTTCGTGTTTGTGTGTAGATTTGAACAACAACGCACTAATATATATGTAGGTAGATGCAGGTAGATGCGAATGCGTAAGGGACCCCCTTGATTGCATTTTAGTCTTTTTCGATTGCCGGGACACCGCTAATTGGTTAGTTGCGTTTTAGTACTTTTCGTTTTTCAGATTTCCGAACGAACCAACAGTGTTTTATGCATAATTTATTCTGTCTGCCGCCATCTTGCGTGAATCAGTGACTTCGCGTAATTTATTCTGTCTCAGTATCTGCCAACCATCTTGCGTGAATCCTTGAGCGCGGATTGGCTGTGCATATTTGTATATCGATTTTCTTGTTAACATAGTGTATTTAACTAAGCAGCGGGTTTACAAACAACTTTACGACATAGTACATAACGCTAAGGGATGCAACTTTGGTTGAAAGTTAGACCTTAATTGTATTGTTTCCCTTATATGTACTCTTCCGAAAATAGTAACACTTACCAAAGTGTAGCGAGATTTGGTAAACACTTGCTTGGTTGTAGCGCGACACGCCCACGCGACACCCACACACACCAGCGCAAGGTCAGCGCTGCGGTCTTTCTTTGAAGTTGGTAGACAGCGGAAATGTGACTTACGGTTAAAAGCCATACAGTATTACTGAAGAATGAGGAAATAGCTATATAGGAATGTATGGCCGACTTTAAAAGTTTGCATTTACTGGACATTAAATTATTCACTACAGGAGAACGCATGGTTGGAATAATATTAAATAAATATAACTCAACAAAGGAGATAGGCTAGGAATTATATCCAAAAGGATATTATTCAAATATAAATAGTTTTAAAGATAATTAATATTTTTCACCTTCATCACATCGGCTAAAAGTTAGCTAATAATCTTTAAAAATTTATTACACTAACAAGCCTCAACGGAATTGTATAAAACTTATATGTAATGAAAGCCCCATATGGGGAAAAGGAAATGATATATAGGAAGGAAGGAAGGAGATAAGTGTGTGAGTGACAGAAGAGAAAAACGAGTACAGGAAAAGCACAGATTGTTTCAAATAGCTTCAAAACAGGAGATGAAACTAAAATCTTTTGGGGAATTTGGGAGCTGCTTTCTCGTACGCGCGAGAGACTGAAATATAAGGACAGAGCGGCGCATTGTAAATCACACACCAAATCCAGAAGCCAGAGTGAGAAACTGGAGGACAGCCTCTGCAAGAAAAGTTCTATTTTCACGCTGCATGCAGGGCAGATTAAGTTAAGCCAATACAGTCTCACCGTGAGCTTATTAATCCTAAGAGGGTATGTAAGTTTATTAAAAATATATGTATTACTAATATCATTTTATTTCAGATTTTATTTCTGATTGATTGTAGCAGATATAATAAAAAAGGGAATGACGCTAACCAGAGATAACCTTCACCGGCATTGTCAGGAAGCATAACCATTAATTGGTTAGCCAAATATATTATGGCTAATTCTTGCCTGGAAGCTTACGACATACCAGCAAGTACATAAGTGACTTGACATCCATAAGTGGAAGGCAAAGGTTATATCGTACCCATGTATCATAACATGTGATTTATTCATGTATATTGTTAATTCTGCACCTTATACATTATCTTATCATGCTATCTCTGTAATATACTACCATGATTCATTCATTTACATACAAACACTGAAGACATGGTCGCATCATGAACAGCAGAGGGTGGTGAGATTGTTAGAACAATGGCCACCTATTACTTCTTGTTCCAGGTTTTTATGATCAATGTTTATGATCATTCCTGATCGAGAAACTAAAGACTTGAAGAAGTTGATCCAGCTCACTGAAGCCTAGAGGTCAACCAAACTTCAACACCTTAGTCCCCCGTAGTTATAGGGCGGGCTGAAGGAAAGTCTTCCGTACTCCAGTGTGTCGGAGGAACCTCGAGCAGACGTGGATAAAGTTGAGTTTATATATTTCCATCCAACAAATCCTGTGAGCAGTTCTAAAACGACTTTCTAATGATGAAAACTAGATGGCAAGAGATAATGTGACAAACTTTTTTTATAAATTCAGTGGAAGATAAATCCAAGACTTTTTCTATTAGTTATTTTAATTTGTAACTGTAAATAATCATACATTTTACCATCTTCCAACACCCATTTATCATTACAAGAATATATAGATGTACATAATAAATTGGATAATTGTACTCATTTGACTTGTTAAATTTTTAACTGTTAAATTTTGAGTTACTTTTTCTAATTTAATTATAATATCACATAGGGTTACGATAGCGAAGTAGCATCTTATACTTCTGAAGCCTAAATCTATTGTCCAGCTCAGAGTATTCACAGCTGTAACTCACTTGTGATACCAGTGTACTTCTCGGGCACTGGAACTTCATACTTTCTGGAGAGAGATTCTACTTCTGCTCTACCACTACTATCATACTAGGAAAACCTTTCGCTACACAAAGAAGAATGCGCAAATGACGGTGTGCACAAAAATAGTTTTAGAATGTGTGATCACGTATACACACATTGGGATCTTCGCTGCTGCTACGTAGTTCGTGTACTGTGGTGATGCACATTGGTTTTTAAAAATACTTTTGTTGCCGTTAGATATTGGTGCGTTTGAATTAATTTCCCGTCTTATGACGGGCTTTTACACTAGTTGTTAATATATATTAATGTCTCGTTTAGTGCGCTACAGAAACCACCGGGGTAAGAGCACCTGAATGCTTGGTGAGGTTTCCTACTGGAAGTTCCAGCTGTAGCTGTTGCTCCATGCTGCATAAGGAGCGAAAAGAAAATTGATGATGCTGAATTACCCTTATGTGCAGTAAGGAATAACTAATGCGCAGAGATGGTGTCAGTAAAAACGAAGTGGAGTTTGAACATACCGCCTAAAATAGCAAACATTGTATCCTAATTATAACCCGTCAGGGGTGGAAGGGGCTATTTTTCTCACTTAATTAAAAATAAAAAATGCCATGTCTCTGCATTAAAAGGGTTAGGCTAATGTGGCTATCGAACGCAAGTAGGTAAATACCGAAAACAAATATTATTCATGCGCGAAACAATCTTTTAAAAAAAAGTGTTATTGAAAAGAAGGACAAATCGTTAGCATAATTAAAAGTGTACGAAGGGCAGCGCTCTGTTGTTACATGCAGAAAAAAAAGTGAATTAATACATTTCAGCTCCCCATATAGCAGGGATCTTGGGTAGTAAACACAGCAAACGTTCTTGTCCTGTGCCATACGCTATGTCTTCATTATTCCTATCTTGGCTGTGCCCAGGCCTCTTCATGTGTGTTCGTTTTATTGTGCTATCCCTCTGTCTCTCTTACCTTGAGGAATCCATTACAAGAACTGGCCTGTATTGCACTTGTTTTCTCAACGTGTGTCATATCAAACGCCAACGTTCTCTTTCAACCCACATGTTTACGGATGTGTGTCTGCTTCTTTCCATTAGTTCCACATTAGTGGGCTCGTCATATCATTTCAATCTTATCATTCTGCGTAAACACCCATTTATGAAAGCATTATCTCATCAGGGATAGAGACGGAATATTTTTTCCATTAATTAAAAAAAGAAAAAAGAAAAGGAAAGACAATCAACTACTGTCTCCGCATCAAAAACGGTACGCTGCTATGGATATACATAGGACACGAATAGGTTAATGACGAAATGACACACTCTTCAGGCGCCAAAAAGTTCTGGAAAAAAATTTGTTATTGAAGAGTAGAAGACATATTGTTAACATAAGTACAAGTGCATTAAGGGCAGTGTACTGTTACACACAGAAGAAAAAAAATAGCAGAATATGAGCAAGTAACCCACCAAAATATTACAGGAATGAATTATGGTGTTCTCTTTCTGCTGCTTGTCCTGATGACGGCATTATTTCTTCTGTGGTCATTTCAGTCCTTTATTCATCCCATTTCATCGTCATTAGATCTTTGTCATCATCATGTGACGTATTCTTTCCAGAACGTTGCCTCCACTACAGCTGCTCTGAACGCATCACGATTCTGGACAAGTCGACCTGCATCAGCCAAAGACAAGTTCAGACTCTCTGTGATGTCCTGGGTCCACCGTCGTCTAGGTCGACCCCTTCCCCTTTTTCCAGGGACCATGCCTTCCATCACTATTTTTTCCAGACTATTATGTCTTTTATATGACCGAAAAATTTCAGCTTCCTTATTGCGATGGTATTTAGGAGCCAATGTTCCTGTACGTTTAGTGAGTGCAGTACTTCTCTGTTGGTCTTTTTTTCTGTCCAGGGTATTCTCAACATCCTTCTGTAGCATTTCATTTCGAATGATGTAACCTTTTTTGCAACTGTTTTATTGAGTGTCCAAGTCTCGCAGATCTTTGTAGTCAAACTTATATCACCAATTGTAGTCTATACACCATGCAGAGATTGCAAGGCATACATGTTCTTTTAATGGCGTTCAATTTAGTTTTCACGTTGAATGCGAGCAGTTTCCCCATTTTCTCGAAAAGCTGGTGGGAATGTTTCATTGATGGTTACAGTTGTTTCACAAAGAAAATTAGTAATATAGGACTAATCATGAAAATTCAGCTTTTTTAATTTTAAGGGTGCAAGATCTGTAACAACTTCGATGAATTTGTGTTGTTTTTCCTTGTTTTTGGCGAGGCGCGCACCGTTAAACCTAGATACAAGGCTCATTGTTTATATTAAGGTCCGTGTCCAAATACAAAAGACCTTATGGCCTGGAATTTAAAAAAAAAATCACCTGTAGGTGCAGTTTATTGTCTGGTAACGGTATTAACATTCTTGCTTAAGTGACAAAGTTTCAAGGTTTAAAATTTACCGGGACGTCAAAGGTCTCAGGTATTTCTTAATGAGCTCATATTGTTGAACAAAGTTCACATGATGCAGGTGATATTTGTGATTTGTTTGAGATGATGAAGCTGCCAGCCCTATGTACTGATAAATGTATGGTCAAAGGATATTGTAGAATGGTAGTCTGTGTTTCAAATGCTTTCAAACCCACTGAAAAAATTGTGAAGTATGTAAGCACATTTGAGCAAAAGTCCGATTCTTCGCTATTGGAAAAAGACTACACAGAAGACTAGTTTATAATGAACAAGTCTCGTTCCGTTTGAACAGGTGATCTCAAATTATAATGGATTGAAAAAAAAAAAAAAAAAAAAGAAGTATTTTTGAACACTTTAGAAAATTGATAAAACATTATTTAAAAGAAACAACAGATAAGCTCATGGCTTATTTCTTCTTGCTCCCTGTAGTTCCCGGGGTCTCTGAGACGAAGAAGAAGACGGAAAAGGACTACTGCACACTTTGGTACAAGGTGATTAATGTAAGGTTGTACACTGGCAACCGGCATCATGTAAAACCTGTTGCCATATAACCTACTGCTGGAAGAGCACGTAAATACAGGGTGTCCATAAAAGATTGTACCCTTTTCAAAAAATGTATTCTCGGCCCCATGACGTGGTACGAGGATGCTTTCTATCACAACAGTAAGATAATCTCTGCAAGTTTTTAAGGATACCTTACAAAGACTAAAAAAAGTGTGCATGCGCGCAGCAGGTATTTCAAGTGAAACTTTCGCAGTTGAGTTGCAACCGGTAATTGTTACATGTCTCTCAACACACTGGTCAAGTAAGTGAAAAAAAAAAGAAATAGGTACATTCTTTTTGAGTCTTTGTAAGGTATACTTTAAAACTTGCAGAGATTATCTTACTTTTGTGATAGAAAGCATCCTCGTACCACATCATGGGGCCGAGAATAAATTTTTTGAAAAGGGTACAATCTTTTATGGACACCCTGTACTTTGTGCTGGCTTCCAATTAAGGGACCAGCTGCAATGGAAAATGGTGATGATTAGTTTTTATTGATCCCGACAAGAAGTTTAATAAGTGACTTTCTTTCTTTCTTTCTTTTTTCTCTTCTTTATATCTTTCTTTCTTCTTCTTCCTTCCTTTCTTTCTCTCTTTTTTCTTTCTTTTTTCTCTTCTTTATATCTTTCTTTCTTCTTCCATTCTTTCTTTCCTTCTTTCTTTCTTTCTCTCTCTCTTTTTTCTTTCTTTTTTCTCTTCTTTCTCTCTTTCTTTCGTCTTCCGTTCTTTCCTTCTTTCGTTTTCTCTTTCTTTCTTTTTTACTTTCTTTCTGTCTTTAAAAAATGAGTGTGTGTTGACAAAAAGTTGGTGACTGTTGTCTTTCGTTCGTTGGAGAGGAGTCCAAAGTTTTTTTTTTTTTTTTTTGACATCAGGGAGGGGGTGTCAAAAGTCTGTAGCCAAAATAAGACTAAAATTGCGTATCATTATATATGAACACCCTCCTGCCCGTACTTGTTGTTTGTACTAACTTTTCCGCCCTTGTCTAACTGTGAACTGTAGGCGGAAGATAAACAAACATAACGTAAGAGTACAAGGTAATAGGGTTTCCCAGTGTGGGAGAGAGAAGAGAAGAGAGAAAGAGAGAGAGAGAGAGAAGGAGAGAGTCTTTATTAGATTTTTAACCGGTGGCTTTTTTCCCCGCCGCCCAGGACAAATATTCCCCCTCCATTACTGACCTCAATGGATGTGCCAGTTTGTAATACATAACAAAATTAGATAAGCCAGTATGGCAGCAAAACTGATACTAACAGGTAACAGCTTTAACAAAATGGCGGGGTGGGGAAGGGCTACGTTTGGCAGTTTTACAGTGGGGAAAACAAAGAAGAATAACAACACGAAAAGTTTCGATCTGCTACAGTAACAATTCCAGGACTGTAAGTACTAAAAGTATTATCATCCCTTCCACCCCGTTCTTTCCTTCAAAATGTGAAACTAAAACAAAAATAATATTAAGACAGAAAATATGTTCTTATTATCTGAATAAAAATAACAATCATATGAAATGTTGGATGTAAAATAGATTCTTTCTAGATTTTCTGAATGCAGAATCCGTGATTAGGTCCAAGAATCAAACAAGCAGTAACACATTTTATATTTCTTTACTGCTGTGCAATTTCCATACTTTACATTTCCCCATTAAGAACTGTTGTTCTGCAACAACTGGACAAACATATAAAAAGGTGGGACAATGGGAAAATATCAGTGTTGCTATCATTATAAATAAAAGTACTCGAACATGCCAATCCAAGTAAGGTTAAAAAAAAAAAGGATCCCGTTACACACCCATTGAGGCATATTGGGAATATGGTGTTAGGCCCACATTTTCTTGACCATCAGCACACTAGGGGTGATGTGATCAGTATCATGCCGGCCGCCTTAACCTTCCCAGAGTTCCTCTGGTACCCGATTCATGAGGCTGGGTCGACCCCGGAGCCGTTTGCGGGCTAAAAATCCCACCTCAACTGGTGATCGAACCATGGACCACCGAGCTAGGAAGCCAGTGCACTAACCACTGTGCTACCGCGTGGTGAGATATAATTCATTCAATTTTGTCTTCAACAATTAATTTCAATTAATTTATGGGTTTTTTTTTAAAACCCATTGTGCCATAAGCACGTGCTAAGTATGCTTAATGGGTAATCCGACCCTGGTTATTGTGATTACGGAAAGGTATACTGTGAAATATTATGTTTTGTTATTACATTGTTGCAGTGTATAATGGTATATATATATACCGCTTTACTTTTACATTAGCGCCCTTTTTACTATGTGGTTAGAGCGCTGGCTTTTGAGCGGCGAAGATTCTGGGTACCGGGATCGAAGCCTGGTAACGTCACGCCCCAGTTCACCCAACTGCAAATTGGTACCTGACTCTGCTCTTGAGTGAGGGAAGGCGAAGGCAGAGAGGAAGGGAATTGGTCGCCTCACCTGATAAAGCTGGACCTAGTATGGTAAAATAGGTCCTAAGACGCGTCAACAGTGAGAAATGCAGTTAGCGGCACATAGCTGACTGCTTGCGTCAGGGTCAGCGAACCATAGCTGACCAAGACCCTACTCCCACACCAAGTAGTGGTACTGGAAACAGGCTGCATCACTGCAGTCTGGCTGAGTGAGTAGGGATCGAAGAGGGTAGGCTAACCCGGTCCCAAAAATGCCGTGCTGAAGTCGGATGTGTCGGCTGAAAAGCGCAAATATCGCAGTGTCGCTGTAAACGGACACAACGCAACCAACGTCCTTTTCAGGACGTACGAAGAAGACAAGAAGAAGAAGTATGGTAAAATCTCTAACACAGTATCTACTAGGGACTACTTTTAACGTATCTACTTTTACTAACGTATTGGGTACAGTTGATAGCCGCATGTGCGACATGCAAAAGGCCAGCAGTGATTCTCAAACTGGTGCTCTACGGACTGATGCACATGCTGAATTGTCTCATATTGATGGGAACAGTTGCAGCAATTAGGCTCATGTGAAGAGTTTAATTTCTTTAACTGCTTTTTGAGTATGATGCGTTCTGTTCTTACATGCGGTGTAATTTACTACGTATGATGAAAAAGTATCTTTTTGGGAAAGTTGGCAGTGTACGAGTGATGCCTTTCACTCCCACCTCACCCTGTTTAAAAAAAAAACGATTTAGAGGCCTCCATCTCTATATCCCACCCTGTACAAAATGTCTAGAAACGCCACTGGCTGAATTCAAAGACTTTCCGATGACAGAATCGAAAAGAGACGATCAATAATAGGGAGAAAGCGATGAACATCGTGGGTTTGGTGAAGAATTCCAAGGGCTAGAAATTGTCAATACGAAATGAAAAGCAACGTCCTATTTAACGTAAACAATTCATTGTATAGCTCGTTTGCTTGAAAGTTTACACATGATAGCTGTTTGAAAATCGTTTTAAACATGAGTTTTTATTCTTTATGCCAGGGAGCATATAATCGAATTCCAACTCAACATACAAGAATGCACGTGCATAAACGCATAGCTCACGATTTGTGTTCATCTTATTCAGCGCTTCCGCCTTGCTTTAAGTTAAGACAACACCGGGTACTCCTTTGACCAGGGGCCGTGTTAAACCAGCCTGCGCTCTATGTTCACAAGAAACAGTTAAGGTGGCTTTCGTCCATTGTGGTGTGATATTCTAGGCATGCACGACAGAAGCGAGCTAGTAGAAGAAAGAATGAACGAACGAACGATAAGTGGACAGTTTATCAGCATAATTGACTAGAAAATATAGACCCATATCAGGTACTGCTGTAGAGGATTGAAGTGTTAGTGACTTCATTATACTAGATCTGAGTTTTGTGAGGTGGGGTGACCGGTTCCTTTCCTTTGCCTTTCCTAACACAACAGCAGAGTCAGGTACCGATTTAAGACTCGGTAGATCAATGTGTTACGTTATCATTACATGACCTTTGCATCAACGCACATAAATTTCATAGTGGAAATATTTTGAATTACCGCACCAAAACAGACAGGTTTTGAAACGATTGGAAGGCATTCGAAACAGAGGAAAAACAAAATTCCTGATTGGACCCTACCTAAATCGTAACAAAGTACTGCGGGGTGAGCGAAGTGTAATATAAGCTGACACTTTAGTTAGTTTAGAACACTGAAAATTCACCTCGCGCCAAGAAGACAACCAGACCTTGCCAGAGATAAGAATAGCAGCAGATTTCATTTACCAGACCGGACCTTGTTTGAGTCTCTTGAGGACTTAGAGCCCAGGAAAACTATACCATTTTAACAAGGAAAACCGGAATCTGAGAAAACTGTAACACAAAGTCAAAGTGGGAACTTACTGCTAAAATAACAACACCCCAGACCAGGTGTAGGAGGAATCGTCAAGCTGCCTTAAACTATTTCTCTGAGCCAGCAGTCTGTGAGGCTAAAGAATGGCTTGGTGGTACCAGTTGAGAGTACTATCTCTGGAACAAGTGAGGGTATAAGTGGCCTGAAGTCGACGCTAGACACCATTATCAGACGGGTGGTAGAGACGCGGGACCAGCTTGGTAGTTACTCCCTGACACTTCTTGGAACGTGCTACAACTTTTAAAGACTCATAATAGGCTGGCTGTGAAAAAGATACATTCATGAACCACCACAGCAAGCTCTGGTGATTGCTTCATGCTAGTTCTCACGGAAGAACCAAAAGCATAGGTAACCACAGACTCCGAATGGAACAGGGAATGAGTGTCACATTTTGTGTACTAAATTACATGCAATTTCCGTGGTCGCCCATTTCTTTCTCTGCTATCAAGCAGATATTAGCTATTTTCTTATCAATTTTACACTCCCTTCAGTGATAATTGATCATGTATGCTTTGCGCTTCTCGGCTTTGCTAAGATTAAGACGCAGGTAAAACTAAGATGGGCCCGGTCTATTTTCGTATAGTGACCACGTGTCATGTTTACGAAGGAGTGCCCCGCGATAAATTATCAACCTGTCGGCATGCACTCGGCGGAAACGAATGACATAATCATTTCCTGTACACCTTGTTACTAAGACATTACTTTAGATGAGAGTAAGATGTTGTATTTGCGAAAACATTGCCGAGAGAAGATCGGATGTTTTCATTCCATATTTGGAACGCGCAGAAATTTCAATGTTGAAATAATTTGAATTACCCCACAAAACACGCATGTTTGAAATTATTGGCCGGCACTCGAGATGTAAACATAACTACATTTCTGATTGGGGCCTGTTCTAATAGTAAACAACACGTGCCAGGAACGAGAGGGGGAATATAACCTGACACTTTAGTCGGTTGAAAGCACTGTGAAAATCTACCTCGCGCCAAGAAGACAACCAGACCTTGCCAGAGTTAAGACTAAAATCAGCTTTCATTTATCGGACCGGAACCTTATTTGGGCGTCTTGAGGACTTAGAGCCGAGGGAAACTCTAATATTTTAACACGGAAAACCGAAATCTGAGGGAACTCAAACACAAGTCAAAGTGGGAACTTATTGCTAAAGTAACAACACCCCAGACCAAGTGTAAGAGACCTCTACAAGTGCCTTTATTTCTCTGACCAAGCTGTCTGTGAGCCTAAAGATTGGCGTAAGTTGTACATTTTGAATTCTATATATTTTTATTATTAACATGTGAACTAATACGTATATATTGACATGTGAATATTAATATGTAAAAATTGCCAGTGGATGTCCAAGTCATTTCTTCTTCTTCTTCTTCTTCTTCGTTCGTCCTGAAAAGGACGGTGGTTGCGTTGTGTCTGTTTGCGCCTAAGCTGTGATATCTGCACCTTTCGGTCGACACATCCGACTTCTGCACGGCATTTTTTAAGGACCGGGTTTGCCTTCCCATTTCGATCCATGCTCGCTCAGCCAGCCTGCACTGCTGCAGACTGTTTCCAGGACCACAACGTGGAGGTGGAGCACGGTCTTGACCAGCTCTGGTTCGCTGGTCCTGACGCAGGCAGTCAAGCTATGAGTCGCTGACTGCACTCACTATTGCTGCGTCTTGAGGTCCCCGTCCAAGTCATTTGAGGCTGGCAACCTCAGCATATAGAATGATGATTTCATGAACCACTACTGCAGAGCTAAGGTGAGGCAAACCGTGACAATGAGTGATGATTACATCAACATGTGTATAGTTGTATATTATCATTAGGTGAATGTATGTAAATTTAATATGTTCCTTCAGGCACAAGCCACTGCCGCTGTCCAGTCACACATTTTTCCTTAAATTTATTGACATACTGGTGATTTTTCATCACATGCTCTGAGTAATATGATATACGCTCATGGAGAGTAGAAATCTGAGAAAACAAACGGCTGAAGGACAGCGGGAAAAAGGCGCCTGAATAAAATCAGGTGCACAAATATTTATCTGCAGAATTTGTTCTTTTATTCCCTCTAAAGTTTGTGGTCACCCGTGTGTTACCGGGGCCCGAAAAGGGAGCACAGAATAGTAACACTGTTCCCTGCCAAGCGTGTCGTAGAAAGCGACTAAGGAGGGTTGGGCATGGGGCTAGTTACCCCATCCTGTAAAAAATTTAAACCACTAAAAAACTTCAACAAATATGGACAAGTCAATTAAGGAAAATAAAACACAGCCATCCAAGACAGGGGAAGGTCCTCTCGCAGGGAGGCGTATGACGCAACACAGAGAAAGCCGAAAGGAGTCTGTGTTACTGACTAACCTTCTTTCTTCTAGGAGAACTTCCAGATTTGGCACCTGGAATGTTCGGACATTAAACGAATAAGGGAAAGTGGCACAAGTAGCAGCAGAAAAGAGGGAACATAAAATCGAGGTTCTGGGACTGTGTGAAACAAAGTGGAAGGGGGTAGACAAGAAGAAACTCATCATAGGTGAATTGGTGCTGTCCACAGGACATGAAGACGTAAGTTCACATCACAGTGAAGGGGTAGCTCTTATGTTATCTAAAGAAGCACAGAAAGCACTCATTGAATTGGAAGCCGTTAGACCCAGAATAATAACAGCTATTTTTAAAACAGCTAAAAAGAAAATAAATGTAAATGTCATCCAATGTTATGCACCAACTAATGACAAAGAAGAATCTGTGAAAGAAGCATTTTATACTAGACTACAGGAAATTATGGACAAAGTAAAAAGAAGAGACATCACAATTTTGATGGGTGACATGAATGCAAAGATAGGTATAGTCAACACCGGCTTTGAAGAAGTCATGGGAAAACATGGGTTAGGAATAATTAAGAATACATAAGGCAACATGGATATCACCAGACCATAGAACAGAAAATCAGATTGATCATATATGCATAAACAAGAAGTTTAGATCATGATTGCAGGATGTAAAGGTATATAGAGGAGTAGATGTGGCATCAGATCACCACCTTCTGATAGCCAAAGTAAAAATAAAACTCAAGAGATATGCAACAATGCAAAATTATAGACAACAATTTAATGTAGGACTGTGGTAAGTTGGGATTATATAAATATTTATAGGGGACTTAGTGTACTGACTGAGATCAGCTGTGAAGGTATCTGTATCTAATAAGTGAGGTGTGTTACACATGACCTTACTTTGCTACCACATTTAGACCTCAGTCAGACTTATTCTGGAATATTGTAATGACTACGTTGAATGTCTAGGGTTATGATATTGATGAAGTGTAAGTTCACAACAACAACAACAGACAGATAAACACTTTATTTAAGATTCACAACACTTTACACCACTATAACAAGCACATACATTTCACACTCTAGAAGACTAGCTTAAGTAAGACAAGTGTTAAATTTTAAATTATGTATTAGTTTCTTTCAAGACTGGATATCCTGATCCAAATACAGAGTGAATCAGGAATCACAATCAAATGCAAACACAATGTCTATGTACAAAAATTACGCAAAGGATCTTTGTCCTGACATAGAATAGTATTACAATATGTGTGTAGTGTTATGCTCTGGTATTAAGAGGTAATACTGGCTTTTGAAGCTATGTTGTTGTTTGTCATCACGACGTCATGTGTTTGTTAATGGTGGAAATTATCTTGAAGGGTTCACAGTTCTTTTATTTTGTAAAACAATAACTGTCCCTCTTGCTTTAGTATTACAGTCAATTTTATGGTGGGTTATACAAGGGTGAGCTGCTCTGGCTGACACAGTCTTAACTTCTGTGTTGGCGGCAGGAAAACTGTCTCCTCTGCTCGCTTGCTTCTCAGTTATATTGACATACACCACTGGTCGATATCTTGGACAAGGAGTCTGCTGTTAGCCTTCTGGATCCAGCAAAACTCAGACCAGGTGCTGCTCTAATACTTCAGTACCACGGTCCCACAATTCAAGGAAATATACACAAGTAACGTTGACTGGCGATGAATTTTGGCACAATTTCGATCTGCCTTATCCCAGGCTTTTATTTAGAAAAATATTTGCCCGCTCTCAACGCACTTGCTTCACACAGAATGTATTTTCAATACTGGCCATGAACTGACGCTTCTATTTGCCTATATCAAACGTTCTAACCAATTAGACCATGTTTACAAGAGCCTTTGAAAAAAAATGTTACCCATTCTCACGTTGCCATAGCCACAATACTAGTATTTGCAGTTCAACTAGTAATATTTCGCCTTACATATGACTTCCGCCAATCAAATCGTATCTAACTTGTTGGCCTCCTTTCCCCTAAAGCAGTGTTTTTCTACATGCCATTATGAGCAAATATGATCTTGTGCTGTCAGACAACCCCACTATAGTATTTTGGCTATAATTTGTTAACTACTAGCCTATTTGCATAACACATAACATATTCTTTGTCAGCAAGTCCTAAGGCACCCAAATATATAAGTTTAATGGGGCCAAGTGGCTTCGTTCGACATATGTATTATTCTAGGATAGTCGTGTATTGGTTTTTTTTAAATTTTTTCCAAACCGCCACCTGTCCTGCCTTTTCGACTGTTCTGTCAGTATAAAGTCAGGATTTCAGACGTAAAACAGTATTGTGTCATGTTTCCTAATAAGCATTAAACATGTTTTTTAAAACCTAACCTCGTAGAGGTAGTGTTTTTTATCACTGTCTATTTGAAAAAAAATCAAGCCTGCATGCCTTTCGCGTTCACTTTTTAATCGCGAGAGGACGTGGGATTGGCATTCCTCCGTGCATCTCTCTCTCTCTCTTCTAAGCCCTTCTGTCTTTTAGGTTAACGTAGTGTATCTAGGTCATTAAGCAGGGTGCCTATCAAGGTCGTATAAGAAATACAGTACCAGTTTTATTTTTAGAAACGCGTGTAGTTTATGCAGTAGGCTTTTACTATCAAACGTGGAAGCGTTACAGTTATGCAGACGAAGCAGAAAAAGGGGATCTCGGGTTCAGTCATTATGGCGTTCTACAACGCAGATGTACGCTATTGTGACCACACTGTTCTTTCACCATTCTTCTTCCTTTCTATTGAATTTCTTCGTTAGGCTTTACATTTATTTTCTAATTTATATATGTGGATTAGAATTTTTCACGACAAGGACATCTAAG
This sequence comes from Oreohelix idahoensis, assembly GCA_024509875.1. Classification (NCBI taxonomy): domain Eukaryota; kingdom Metazoa; phylum Mollusca; class Gastropoda; order Stylommatophora; family Oreohelicidae; genus Oreohelix; species Oreohelix idahoensis. The sequence goes on from JAMPIV010000972.1 coordinate 24,753, forward strand.
AAATCAAGAAACAAGAGACAAATTTGCGGTCACAATATCCAACAAATTCCAAGTGTTCCAACAGCTGGAAGATGTCGAGAATACAGAAGACTATTGACAGCAAATCAAAACGGTATGGAATGAGACATGTGAAGAAATACTGGGGAAAAGGGAACGACAACAAAAAGCATGGATAACAGAAACCATCAATAAGATAAAAGACAGAAAAAACAAGAAAGCAGATTTAAACAAAAGCAAAACCAGAAGTTCCAAAGCCAAGGCTCAAGAAGTGTACACAGAAGCAAACAAAGAAGTAAAAAGAAGTATCAAAAGAGACAAGAGGAAGTATATTGAGGAGTTGGCAAGAGAGGCAGAAGATGCTGCAGCCAAAGGAAATATGAGAGAACTGTATAACAGCACAAAGAAGCTGACAGGGAAATACAAGCAAACAAGTTGCCTCATACAAGACAAGAATAGAAAACTGCTCAGCAATATACAAGAGCAAATGAAGAGGTGGACAGAATATTTTGAGGACCATCTCAACAGACCAGCTCCACAAAACCCCCCTGACATCCAGCCAGCAGAAGAAGAGCTACAAATTAACGGTGAAAGACCAACGAAGGAAGAAATAAAGAAAGTCATAAAGCTTCTAAGAGACAGAAAAGCGTCTGGACCTGATGGCATTCCAGCAGAGGCCATCAAAGCAGATATCGACACGGCTACAGAGATGTTATATAAATTACTTGGTAAAGTCTGGGAAAAGGAAGAGATACCAGCAGAATGGAAGGAAGGATATCTGGTTGAATTGCCTAAGAAGGGAAATTTACAAGAGTGCACAAATTATAGAGGAATAATGTTACTATCAGTGTCAGGGAAAGTATTAAACAGGATTATCCTCGAGAGATTAAAAGAGTCCATAGACAAGAAACTAAGAGATGAACAAGTAGGTTTTCGACAATACAGATCCTGTACAGACCAGATAGCCACTTTGAGAATAATAGTTGAACAAAGTCTGGAACGGAATTCACCACTATACATCGTATTTGTGCACTACGAAAAGGCATTTGACAGTGTGGACGAGAATCACTTTGGAAACTGATGAGGCATTATGGAGTTCCTCTGAAGATCATTAATTTAATAAAGAATACATATGAAGACATGACATGCAGAGTTCTTCATGAAGGACAGCTTACAGAACCGTTTGGGATAAGAACAGGAGTGCGACAGGGATGTCTCTTGTCTCCATTTCTTTTCTTACAAGCAATAGACTGTGTTATAAGAACATCGACAACACACAACAGAAATGGAATCCAGTGGACTCTGACTAAGCAGTTGGATGATCTGGATTTTGCTGATGACTTGGCTCTTCTGTCCCATAATCATAAATAGATGCAGGACAAATTGAAAACACTCGATGAGAGGTCACAGGAATTGGGTCTTAAAATACACAGGGAAAAGACAAAGATAATGAGAATAAATGCAGGTAATGATAACAGGGTTGAACTTGAAGAAGCACCAATACAAGATGTAGAATCGTACACATATCTTGGCAGCAATATAGACAAAGTTGGAGGGACAGATAGTGATATCAAAATAAGAATACAAAAAGCAGCAGGAGCTTTCATTGCATTGGGAAAAATATGGAGATCAAGAGAAATTGGATCCAACACGAAAAAAGAATAGTCAACTCAAATGTGAAGTCAGTCCTACTGTATGGTCTGAGACATGGAGAACAAGAGATACAACAACCAAAAAGCTACAGACTTTCATAAATGGGTGCTTGCTTAGAATAGAGGGATTAAAATGGTATGATAATGTTACCAATGTGGAACTGATGACAAGAACTAGACAAGTGCCAGTGGAACAAGAAATGAGAAGACGACGATGGCGATGGAAAGGACATACGCTGAGGAAACCTGTTAATAGCATTACAAGGCAGTCCTTGTTCTGGAATCCCCATGGCAAGAGAGGCAGAGGTAGACCAAGAAGCACATGGAGAAGGGAGCTGGAAACAGAGTTGAAAATGATGAGGAGAACGTGGAAAGAACTTGAGATGATGGCACGTGACAGGAGTACTTGGCATGTGTTTGTTGAAGGCCTATGCTCCTTTGGGAGTAGAGGGTTATGAATGAATGAATGAAAGTTTGTGGTACCAGTACGAGGCGACCCGACTATTTGCAGTACGACCCGGAGAGATCATGTGTAGTAATACTAGACTGTGGTTCAAAGCTTGAGATCGACACTTGAAGATTCTTGCCTTGACCAAGAGAGGTTACTTCCTGAACTGATCTGGAAACGTGCCCCTCAACACAGAGACGAATCTATGGAAAAGCAGCATCGGCACTTCAACATTTTGGCAAGTTCCATTTTTAACAGGCCAAAATCAAAGAACTGTATTCCAGTCCTAAAACCCAGTTTCAATGACGAAACTTATTTTTTCATAATCACCAGTCATAGTGATTTACATTTCTTTCAAAGTAAGTGATCATTAAATTTGTATATGTTGATTTTGACAAAGTCATAGTTGAATTGATTATTACATAGCGAACAGCACACGTATGAATCCGGATGTTAATGTATATATATAGTTCTATCTACATCTGAAGAACCATTAAGAACAATAATAATAAAATAAGAGGAATTTAGCTGAATTAAATCAGCTGGGGGCTTGAACGAGCTAAATCATACAGTATACATCTTCACAAAAGGCGGCGGGTCAGATAAAAAGTTAACGTGCTCAGACTAAGTCAGCATTGTTCTTGACTTCTGAAATATCTTGTGAACACTCCCTCGAGGTAGAAGGATCATTATCCTTCTATCTACAACTCTGCCAAGAGTAATCTTGTCTGTTTTTTTTTAAACCTTGTTCTATTTCCTTGTTCTATGTGTAGTAAATAAATTTGCTAATTTTTCTGTGTTTTTTATTTATTGATTTGTTAGTTTCTGTTGCTTAATTTCTATTTGGTTGAATGTCTTTTCTGAAGTATTATTTTTGTTGTTGTTGTTAATATTGTCATTGTTACTAGCCTTATATGTTTTCCTTTGTTTTATGTATATAACGTTTAAGTATTGATTGGGCTTCCCCTGGGGCATCTATACTTAAAACCTTATCCCCTGTCATTGTGATTTCTATAGTAGGTTTTTAATTCAAGCCTTTGTTGTTCGTACTTTTTACAGTGGATCAGGTAGTGGTCTATGCCATTTTCTTCCTGACATTCTTGGCATTGTGGTTCCCCTATCATAAAGTACGCTGCACCGAGACGGAGACGCCACAGCTTTTTGTTCGATGGTACCTTTAATTCTTCTCTGACCTGTCATGTCCTTGCTGGTTCTTTTAGAAGTTTGAATGCGTGTCTGCCTTTACTACTGTCCTTCCATGTTGTTTACTATTCCTCGTGGCGCCTCATTCGATTTCCTTTGATTGAATTTATATCCAGGCTTTGTAACTGGTTTCTATTGGTCCCTGTAATAACGGCCACGATGTGAGACGTCCGTTATGGGCAGCATTCATCTCATATGGTCTGTCTACTTTATAAGACTGATATATTGTTTGTCAAGAAATGCAGTATCAATGTAAATGGTAGTTTTAAAACAAATCTATCTTCTTCTTCTTCTTCTTCCTCCTCCTCCTCCTCCTCCTCCTTCTCCTTCTTCTTCTTCTTCTTCGTTCACTCTCAGACGTAGACTTGGATATGTTCATAGACATTAGTGGGCAGCCTGAAGCTATTGGTATCTACGTATAGTTTTTCCAGGAATGGTACTGGTAATGGTCATATACGCTTTCTCTGTTCCGTATATGTTGGGCACTTTTGAAGTAGATGTTGAGCAGTCATTTTATCGGTGTCACATGACACTCAGTTGTTTCTTGTAAATACATTCAAATACGTTAATGACATCGGATGGAAGATGAAAAACCGCGGGGATATCAAATCTCGTATTGTTCCGAATATTTGAAATCCCTTATTGTCCCGGGTATTTGAATCCCTATTGTCCTGGATATTTTAAATTACGCATTGGTCAGTACATTTTAAAAATTTTGTTGTCTAGAACATTAAAGATCCCTTATTGTCCCGGATGTTTAAAATCCCGCGCTGTTCCGGATATATAAAATCCATATTATACAGGATTTTAAAAATCCCGTATTATTTCGGATATTTAAAACCTCTTGTTGTCCCGGATATTTGAAATTCCGTATTATCATGGATATTTTAAATCTCGTACTTTCCCGACATTGTTTTTAAGGCATGAACTACGTTCCTTCTCTTTTTCTGATCTTCACTCATCTCCGGCATTATTACTCTGCCATTCCTTTTACGTGCTAATTCTTCCAGTATTCGTTATTTTCGCTTTCATCGTTCAAGGTTTTCTTATAACATCTTGTCACATTGACTTTTTCCTATCACCAGCTCCAGACAGAGTAAGAGTCTATGCTGAGCGACATTCCTATTGTTAACCGAGACCTTTTGTCTGGGAAGATACACGATACCATGTTGTCGCATGATAGGCTGCTAGTCTGCAAACATAATGTGCCCAAATACACGGCAGATCTCACTGAGATGTAGGAAATGACAACCTTGTTGAAGATTAAGACACGGACAGATGTAATACTTCCATCAGATGGACTTTGTTCTTATTTGCAGTTGATTTAGCATTTGAAATGACTGCTCTTGATTGGACTTCTCCTCTAAGTAGCAACCTGGGTATGTAGGCGGAAAATTTCACTATATATTCTACAGCGTGGTAAGACTACTTCACTGACTTCATCAAGAACGAATAAAAGACAGCCAGGAACACCGAATATTAGGACCAAAACGGAGGGCACGCCATAGGACTGAACGTGAATTGTAAGATTAGAAGAGAGTAACCCCACAGACATCACTTTGTGCCTTAAGTTCTAGGATTCAACTTCAAGTGCACTCGGTTAGACACCTAATTCACTTGAAAGAGACGGCATCTTAAATCAGTTGCTCAACAATATTTGGACGTTTACTGTGCAAAAAAAAAAAAAATCTGAGCTCGCCCCCCCAAAAAAAACTATGGGTAAGTTGTAATATTTATATTTGATCATTTGATATTTGTATCTTTACATGTATAATTTGCACATATGGGTTAGAGAGAGAAAGGTGGAGCTTAAAGTTATCTCAAGGACTTCGTGGGGCAGCTTATGAAGTTTTTGCCAAAATGCACAGAGATGATCAGGAAAATTATGACATGCTAAAGCAGGCTCTTTTGTTAAGATATGAAAAGAACGCAGAATTTTACAGAAAAAAATTTAGGAATGCTAAACTACTGTCAGGTGAAACCTATCACCAGTTCTCTGCACGGATAGAGACATACTTGGAGAAATGGACTTCTCTGGGGAAAACCCAAGATCTTAAGGAAATGGTCCTTATAGAACAATTAAGAGAGTCCATGGCTCCAGACCTGTTCACTGCGAATAACCTGACACGTGAACCACCACTGCAAGAGCTGGTGACTGATTCGCGCGGATTTCTACAAAAAGAACCAACAGCAGAGGTGGCCACAGCTTCCATAGAGAGCAGGAAGTGGATGATGATATCATGGTGTACATGTTTGTTATATTAAGTGCGCCCAAAGTAGATTGCCATAATGTTGATCCATGTGACGGTATTGCCTCCTTTGCTTTGCAGTAGTGGTCCAACAGTGGCCAAAACTCAAGAGTATCTATTATAGGCTTCAATGGAGTCTATCTTTACACAAGATTACTCTTGGCAGAAATGTCGATTGAAGAGTGGTAAAGATTCTATCACATGGTAGTCTTCATAAGATATTCAGATAAGCAAAATAATGCTGGCTGTCGCTAAGCACGTTAGTTTTGTAATCTGCCGTCACTTTTATGAAGAATTTAGCAATGGTTGTTCTAGCTCGTTAAGCCCCCACCGCTGAGTTTATCAGTGGAATTTATTATTATAATGTATAAATAGCTTTGTTTAGAGTGTGTGTTTAGCAACTTTGACTGAGACAAACACGTACATTAAAAAGATTAAACGAAGTTAAATTTGTAACATTACAAATAACAAAATTTAATAATCACTTTAGGTTTTAACAGTTGGAAAATAATTTGAATAGTTATGAATCAAGAAAAGTTACTCATCACGTTGGTGATGGTAGTGTGGGGTTATAAAAAGTTCAAGTGGCAGCATATAGGTTAACTTAGCTGCCAATGATGATTCGAATTCTCCTCCTGATGGGTAGGTTTTTTGTACACTGCTGTCACTCGTCTCTGGTCAAGGTTTGTAGGGTGAAGCTCGTTTCCTACGAACGTCTAGGAGAGTCTTCAAAGCTGGTCTGCCGTCTTAATGCGTAAACCGCTTGTCCCTGCTTGTACCAGAAATGGACCTTTCTGCTTGTACCACCAATAAGCCAATCCTGGCTACAGACTTGTCGCACAGATGAATAAAAGAGACGAATCTTTCTCTTACACGTGTCTGGGATTTCTTTTAATTTTACAATAGATTGCCCCTTCTGAATCCGCATTTCTTCAATTTCCTAGTCCCAGTTTTCCTTATTAAAATTTGAAAGAGATTTCCTGTGCTTTATAAGTCTTATCTGGTTCTCCAATAAAAGGTCCGGTTAACAAATAGGAATTATGAATTTAGTTCTTCACTCTGGCGAAGGTCTGATGTTGTCTTGGTGAGCGTGCAAATCACAGAGAGATAAAACTGTGAAATTGTCAGCCTATATTCCCTCCAATGATGTTATGAATCTAATCAGAATGATCCAATCATATCAAACAAGTCGGGTGTGGCACTTTCCAAATACTTCCTATACGGAAAATTTTTTCAAAAGGTCACATCTCCCATACATGGTAATATGATGTCGTGCATACCCTCTGTCGTGAGAAATTCTAATCCACATATATAAATTAAAAAGTAAATGTACAGCCTAACAAATAAATTCTATAAAAGGAAGAAGAATGGTAAAGAACAGTGCTGTCACAATGACAGTACTCGAAATCCCCTTTGTTTTATGCTTCGTCTGCAAATTGTAACGTTTCCACGTTAAATATAAGCCACTGCATAAATACATGCGTTTCCACAACCCAATAAAACGTGTACTGCAGTTCTAAGAAAAACCTTGAGATACGCAAGTGATTAATGACCTAAATTAATCCTAACATTAATTATACTACGTTACCAAAACGAACGAACAGATGGACTAAGATGGAAAGAAGGGAGGGCTGAAGGCAGCAACGCAAGCAACACTAAACACGCGTCTCGCTATGTTAATGCCACCCCTAACACGCGTGTAAGGCCACATGCACTAACTTTATTTCAGACGGACAGTGATAAAAACACTACCCTTCCCAGAGTTAGGTTTTAAAAAAAACCTGAAAAACGCTTATTAGGAAAGATGACATTAGATGGATTTACGTTTGAAAACATGACAGTACCCAGACACCACATGGGGATTGAAGTGAACAGGAGGTGGTAGAAAATGCACATTTTGAACGCAGCCACCTAGCTCCCTTAGATTGAGATATTTGGATTCCTTAGGGCTTGCTGACACAGAATATGTTAAGTGTTACGCAAATAGTCCAGGAATTAATAAATTATAGGCAAAAGAAAATAATGAGGGTGTCAGACAACCTAAAAACTCGGAGTCGCTCAGTGGCAGAATTTTAGACCACCATTGTACGGAAATAGGCCACAAGTTACATTTGAATTGATTGGAGGGAATGATATGTAAGGCTAAACACGATTAGTCGGACTATAAATGCTATCTTTTGTTGTCAAGGGAGACGGAAGTAAGAGTACTTTTTTTCAAACGATGGGGTAGAAATGGCCTGATTGATTAGGTCTGTTAATATAGTTAATTGATAGCGTTAGTTCGAGACCACTAGTTCAAATAAGCTTGATAAAGCAACAGTGCGTTGAAGCCAGCTCATATTTTTGCTAAATAAAAGCCTGGAACATAAGCAGATGGGAATTTGTGCCAGTATTTGTGCCTACATTCATTGCTAGTCAACGTATCTGTGTTTATTTCCTTGAATTGTGGGACTGTGGTCCTAGTTATTGAAGCCGCACCTGGTCTGAGCATTTGCTGAATCCAGAGGCTACAACATACTCTTTGGTCCCTGTAGTAACCAGTGAGGTGTCTTCAGAACCAGTGAGGTGTCTTCAGAACCAGTGAAGAAGTTTAGCAGAGGAGTCTTTGCCTGCCGCCATCACGAAAGTTAAGCCCTTCGTGGCCAACAGAGCTCAACAATTTGTACCCCCTCCTCTTAAAATGAATTGTATTAATTAAAGAGGGGTAATTAATTGTTTTAATGACAGGAACTGAGAACATCTCCAATACTAGTTCCAACAGAAACAAACACATGCAGTCATGATGTCTAATAAGAATCTATCTTGAAGAACAAAACCAGTATTACCTCATATTACCACATCACAACTCACACACATAGATTACTAATATTGTATGTCAATGCAAAGACCACATTTATATCTGTGTACATAATATTTGTAATTACATGTTATAATATTGCCTGGTTCACTGTGTAGTTGAATCAGGATCACTATTGTAGAAAAAATCAATACATCTGTATATATCTGAAATTTATCATTGAATCTTTTAAGATAGTCTTCTAGAGTGTTGACTGTTTGTGAGTGTCACAGTGTTGTCAAGTGTGGTAAAATAATTAAATTGTTTATCTGTTTGTTGTTGTGGTGACTTACACTTCATCATTTGCATAACCCTAGACATATAACGTTGCCAACACAATATTCCAGAATAATTCTGACTGAGATATAAATATGTGGCAGTAAGTAAGGTTATCTGTAAAACACTACACATATTAGATACAGATATCTTCACAGCTGATCTCAGTCAGTACACTAAGTCCCTATAAATATTTATATCATCCCACTTTACCACATATATTGGGGGCTCGTCCGGGATATTGAATCCTTTACTAGTATAAATATTGGGGGTAATTCACTTCAGGGAATATAAAAAGTTAAAAGATATCCTTGGGTGGAATTAAATAAGGTTGAGCTCTTGGTGCCTGTTTTGTCTATTGGATATATAATTACAGATTATATTGTTTAGTTAGATATTTTATTTAATTACCTGATATAAAATGGCGGACCTGGCCAAATTTCGATCTGCGGCTGTACAGACTGCAAAAGAGTTGGGATTAGATGGGCAAGTTATGATTACCTATGTCACTACTGAATGTGACAAATTTATTGAACGCGAAGAAAGAAGGTTTGAGGCCGAAAGAAGGTTAGAGGCTGAAAAAGAAATTAAGAGGTTGCAGATTGAGGCTGACAAAGAGGCTAAAGCATTGGAGGCTGATAGGGAGATTAAGAGGCTCCAATTAGAAGAACAAAAGGCAGAAAGGGAAGAGAAGAGATTAGCTGCAGAAAGGGAAGCCGAGGAAAGAAGATTAGCTGCAGAGAGGGAAGCAGAAAAGGAGGAGAAGAGATTACAAAGGGAACATGAGCTACGACTAAGGGAGTTTGAGTTTCAGGGCCATGCTCCTGAAAATGGTGCCAGTCCCTTTGCCTCTGATGCTACTGCTACTCAGGGAGCCTCAACCTCAGCTATGAACTTTCATTTAGATCATTTTGTTGAGAAAGACGATGATATTGAGAGCTATATAAATAGATACGAATTATTAGCTACCACATTTTAGGCCGCAAACAGCTCCTGGGTCGACCCAGCCCCAATTGGGTACCAGAGCAACTCTGGGAAGGTTAAGGCGGCCGGCGTGATGCTGACCACATCACCCCTAGTGTGCGGATGGTCAAGAAAATTTGGGCCTATCACCTTATCTCCCAATATGCCTCAATGGGCGTGTAACGGGATCCTTTACTTTTTTTTACATATGGGTTAGAGAGAGAAAGGTGGAGCTTAAAGTTATCTCAAGGACTTCGTGGGGCAGCTTATGAAGTTTTTGCCAAAATGCACAGAGATGATCAGGAAAATTATGACATGCTAAAGCAGGCTCTTTTGTTAAGATATGAAAAGAACGCAGAATTTTACAGAAAAAAATTTAGGAATGCTAAACTACTGTCAGGTGAAACCTATCACCAGTTCTCTGCACGGATAGAGACATACTTGGAGAAATGGACTTCTCTGGGGAAAACCCAAGATCTTAAGGAAATGGTCCTTATAGAACAATTAAGAGAGTCCATGGCTCCAGACCTGAGAAAGTTTCTCATGGAACAAGGTGCAGAGAGACTGGGTGAGTTGCTAACTGTTGCAGAAAGGTATCAGGCGGCTCAAGCAGAAGTATCAGGTAATAAAAAGAAACAGGTGGAAAATTTTAGGGCACCACAGAACTTTAATAAATTTGATCCTAGGGATCATAACAAAGGTAAGCACCAATTTGATAGGCCACGGTATGACAATAAAAATAAAAACCCACAATTCGATGAAAGGAAATATGATGAAAGAAAATCTTTCAACCAAGGAAAAAGGTGGTGTAAGAATTGTCAGATGGACAATCATGACACTGACCGTTGCAGAAGGAAACCTGTGTATATGGCCACCCTTCAGGTCAGGTCGACCTCAAGAAAGGAGGAGGATATTATGTTAGATACCACTCCAGAAGAGATGAGGAAGGCACAGGCTGGGGACAAGACCCTCAAGCCTTGTTTCAGGAAATTGTCAACTTGTCATACTACTCCAGGCAAGGGAGAGTTTTACATGAAAAACAAGTTGATGTATAGGAAGACTGGAGCTAGATCCAAAGGTCAGGGACAGCTGGTACTTCCTAAAAGATATAGGACAGATTTAATAAGGAGCCTACATGTGAAACCAGATGGGGACCATGAAAAAATAGGTACCATCATCCAAAAGGTGGCTCACAATTATTATTGGCCCAAGGCAAGATGGGACATTGAGAATTTTGTAGAAAGGTGTAGCATAGCACATGAGGGAACACCCACAAGTGGGAACATGGATCAGGACCTGGACACGCCAAGGGGTAAAACTAGGCCTGAAAATACGAAGAAAAATAAATTTGATAAAGTGGACCAAAGGGAATGGGAAGCCCCTTTTCACGGACAAGCTTCACTTAACTGTTTTACAATGGCCACTATGCGGAGAGTGCAAAAAGATGTCTTACCCCAGGATAAGCCGAAAATCCCTCAATCGGACTTAAACAAACTGGAGGAAGAGGATGTAGAGAGGAAATCTCTCATCAAGAATTTTAAGTGGGGAGAAAGCCCCAAAAGGAAAATTGGTAGCGGTCGTTTTATGCATGAAAATTCTGGGAGGAAAAATCATCACTATAGCGCTTCTAGTGGAAGAGACCATACCGGTGCATGGACAAATAGGTCCACACAATTAAAGGTCCATATGTAACGCTGTTAAGAACGTGGACTGATGAAAAGGCAGAGGAAAATATTACATCCTCATACCAATATGTAAATGAGCTGACCACTCGTTTAAAAACTGGCTGGAAACTTGCCAATGAAAATTTGAAACAAGCCAGGAAGAAACATGCTGCTTATTATAACAGGAAGGCAAAAGACAGAGATTTGGCTGTGGGAGAGAAGGTACTGCTTCTTTTGCCCGGAAATCAGAATAAGTTACAAATTGGATGGCAAGGTCCATATACAGTTCTAGAGAAGGTGTCTAGAACCAATTATAAGATAGATAAGAAGGGGAAAGAAAAAATCTATCATGTGAATCTCCTGAAGAAATATTTGGAAAGAGAACATCAGGAAGAGACACACTTGCTAACCTTGTCCATTGCAATGGAGATGAAGAAGGAACCACTTTCATCATTTGAATATCCATTACACCCCTGTGAGACAGCGGCACAGGTGAAAATCAGTACGCATTTAACGAAAAATCAGAAGGAGAGAGTGCAACAGGTTCTAGATAATCATACAGAGGTGTTAACAGATCGACCGGGGCATACAAACTTATTGGAATATGATATGAAACTGATAGACCCCACACCTGTCTGTATGAAGCCTTATTCGATTCCTTTTGCTAAGGAAAAAGCTTTGAAGGAAGAGATAGACTATTTGTTGAAGGAAGGAATTATTTCACACAGTGAATCTTCGTATAGTTCCAGTGTTGTACTTTTAAGGAAACCCTCTGGAGAACATAGACTCTGTATAGATTACAGAAGACTGAATGCTATTACAGAAGGACAAGTGGATCCATTGCCGGATACAAATCAGTTGTTTGCCAGACTAAATAAAGCTAAGTATTTCTCAAAAGTGGATTTGAGTAAAGGATACTATCAAATTCCAGTAAAGCCTGAGGTTAGACCATATCTAGCTTTTAGTACATCAGAAGGACACTATGAGTTTAACAGATTGCCATTTGGATTGAAGAATGCACCTAGTGTCTTCTCTAGAATGATGAGAAAATTATTGGACCCTCTGAATAACCCATGCATTACAAATTTCATGGATGATATCCTTATAGCAACAGAAACCTTTGAGGAACACATTGACTCTCTGAACATGCTGTTTAATCGACTTAGGGAAGCGAATTTAACAGCCCGACCAACCAAATGTTGCGTTGGATGTAAAGAATTGGAATTTTTGGGACACACAGTTTATCAGGGAAACATGACCCCTGACCCAAAAAATTTAGAAAAACTAAAGAAAGCCCCGAGACCACAAACCAAGAAAGACGTGAGATCCTTTGTCTCATTATGTGGTTTCTACCAAAAGTATATCAAAAACTTTAATTCCATATGTGCACCGTTAACGGATTTGACACGTAAAGGACACCCAGATCGAATTACATGGACACCACAATGTGAAATGGCTTACCAAGAATTGAAGGAAAAGCTCACAAGTAAACCTATTTTGAAACTACCTGACTTAAGTCAGGAATTTGTAGTAAGGACTGATGCCAGTAATATTGGGTTAGGTGCAACTCTGCTACAGAAATCAGATGCATTGGATGGGGAATTAAGCCCAGTGGCATATGCTAGCAGAAAGTTGAATAAAGCTGAAACCAACTACTCAACTAGCGAAAAAGAATGTCTTGCAGTAATATGGGCGATAAAGAAATTCAATATTTATCTGTATGGGAAGGCATTTAAGTTGCAAACGGATCACAAACCCTTGTCGTTTCTAGCACAAGCTAGGCATGAGAACACTAGATTACTCCGTTGGTCATTATTGCTACAGCCATTTGAGTTTAGCATAGAGTATATAAGTGGAAAAAACAAATCTGGGAGCGGATTTTTTAAGCCGCCATCCGTGTGATGAGAATCACCGTAAACCCCAGAAATAATAATAAATTTCTCTTGTGTATATAGAATTATAGACTGACATATAACGTCTGTTTTAAGAGGGGAGGATTTGTCGTGAGAAATTCTAATCCACATATATAAATTAAAAAGTAAATGTAAAGCCTAACAAATAAATTCTATAAAAGGAAGAAGAATGGTAAAGAACAGTGCTGTCACAATGACAGTACTCGAAATCCCCTTTGTTTTATGCTTCGTCTGCAAATTGTAACGTTTCCACGTTAAATATAAGCCACTGCATAAATACATGCGTTTCCACAACCCAATAAAACGTGTACTGCAGTTCTAAGAAAAACCTTGAGATACGCAAGTGATTAATGACCTAAATTAATCCTAACATTAATTATACTACGTTACCAAAACGAACGAACAGATGGACTAAGATGGAAAGAAGGGAGGGCTGAAGGCAGCAACGCAAGCAACACTAAACACGCGTCTCGCTATATTAATGCCACCCCTAACACGCGTGTAAGGCCACATGCACTAACTTTATTTCAGACGGACAGTGATAAAAACACTACCCTTCCCAGAGTTAGGTTTTAAAAAAAACCTGAAAAACGCTTATTAGGAAAGATGACATTAGATGGATTTACGTTTGAAAACATGACAGTACCCAGACACCACATGGGGATTGAAGTGAACAGGAGGTGGTAGAAAATGCACATTTTGAACGCAGCCACCTAGCTCCCTTAGATTGAGATATTTGGATTCCTTAGGGCTTGCTGACACAGAATATGTTAAGTGTTACGCAAATAGTCCAGGAATTAATAAATTATAGGCAAAAGAAAATAATGAGGGTGTCAGACAACCTAAAAACTCGGAGTCGCTCAGTGGCAGAATTTTAGACCACCATTGTACGGAAATAGGCCACAAGTTACATTTGAATTGATTGGAGGGAATGATATGTAAGGCTAAACACGATTAGTCGGACTATAAATGCTATCTTTTGTTGTCAAGGGAGACGGAAGTAAGAGTACTTTTTTTCAAACGATGGGGTAGAAATGGCCTGATTGGTTAGGTCTGTTAATATAGTTAATTGATAGCGTTAGTTCGAGACCACTAATTCAAATAAGCTTGATAAAGCAACAGTGCGTTGAAGCCAGCTCATATTTTTGCTAAATAAAAGCCTGGAACATAAGCAGATGGGAATTTGTGCCAGTATTTGTGCCTACATTCATTGCTAGTCAACGTATCTGTGTTTATTTCCTTGAATTGTGGGACTGTGGTCCTAGTTATTGAAGCCGCACCTGGTCTGAGCATTTGCTGAATCCAGAGGCTACAACATACTCTTTGGTCCCTGTAGTAACCAGTGAGGTGTCTTCAGAACCAGTGAGGTGTCTTCAGAACCAGTGAAGAAGTCTAGCAGAGGAGTCTTTGCCTGCCGCCATCACGAAAGTTAAGCCCTTCGTGGCCAACAGAGCTCAACAATTTGTACCCCCTCCTCTTAAAATGAATTGTATTAATTAAAGAGGGGTAATTAATTGTTTTAATGACAGGAACTGAGAACATCTCCAATACTAGTTCCAACAGAAACAAACACATGCAGTCATGATGTCTAATAAGAATCTATCTTGAAGAACAAAACCAGTATTACCTCATATTACCACATCACAACTCACACACATAGATTACTAATATTGTATGTCAATGCAAAGACCACATTTATATCTGTGTACATAATATTTGTAATTACATGTTATAATATTGCCTGGTTCACTGTGTAGTTGAATCAGGATCACTATTGTAGAAAAAATCAATACATCTGTATATATCTGAAATTTATCATTGAATCTTTTAAGATAGTCTTCTAGAGTGTTGACTGTTTGTGAGTGTCACAGTGTTGTCAAGTGTGGTGGAATAATTAAATTGTTTATCTGTTTGTTGTTGTGGTGACTTACACTTCATCATTTGCATAACCCTAGACATATAACGTTGCCAACACAATATTCCAGAATAATTCTGACTGAGATATAAATATGTGGCAGTAAGTAAGGTTATCTGTAAAACACTACACATATTAGATACAGATACCTTCACAGCTGATCTCAGTCAGTACACTAAGTCCCTATAAATATTTATATCATCCCACTTTACCACACCCTCTCACCAACACGTTTTTAGACTCATATTGTCTAAAATGTAATAAATCCATGATTACTTTTTAACAAGTGACCGGAAGCGATTATATCACTCTTGTCTGCCCACAGGTGTCACACAGACGGTAATGTTGGTGTAGCAAGGATGACCCGGAAGCGCTTATGTCATAAGTTCCGCCTCGTGCACGGGTTATCATGTGTTTCGCCAAACAAACAAATCTGGTTCTATTCAACACTCCTTGGATAAACACGCCTCGTCGCTTGAAAAGATGGTCAGACCGATATTGTGATAAAATACTGTTGCTGACCGTCTACAGTAATAACCTGGCGTAACTTAACACGTCTTCGTGAAGCGTGAATGCGACACAATAAGATAAGAATTACTCCCGTAGTAAATACTGCCATATGGGAGTTGCGTGTTAGAGACTTCACCATGCTATGTCCAGCATAGAGCAAAATAGTGAAAATACAAATGAAAAGGCATGATTTGTGCCAAATAAAAGCGATGAGTGAGAAAAATGAAGAAAACGAAGGGATACTGCCGGAGGGCTGAAGGTGTGAGAGATCACACAAAAGAGCATGTTCAGACGTTTTGTCACAATCTCGATATGGACATGAAGTATACAAAAATAACCCCCCCCCCCCCCCCCTCTTCCTTTTAAAAAAAACCAAACAAACAAACAAACAAAAAACACGAAAAGTAGGTATAGACTTAACTTTACAATCACACAGTACTACAAATTCACGGAGCGTTTCGGGGTTTAGCCTTCTTTAGTCACAGTCACAAACAGGAAACAAAGACAAGAAATATGGACAGGTAAACAGAACATGACAAAGAACACACGATACGGCATAATGAAAAAAATATTGTTTGTATCTGAACGTACGCCCTGCTATAACGGATGGACCACATGTCTAGGTTAAACTGAGCGCTCCGCTCCAGAACGAGGTAATATTGAGCAATTTTAGCATGACTACAAATGTACACAGACTATTCTGTGGCCAGACAGGGAGCGGAAAAGGAAAATGAATGAATCAACATCTTTAGCTCCCCAAGGAGCATAAGCCTTCAACAAACGCAAGGCAAGTCCTCCTATCACGTGCCATCAACTCAACTCTTTCCATGACTTCATCATCATTTGCAATTTTGGTTCCAGTTCTCTCTTCTATTTGTTTTTGGTGTACCTCTCTAACTCCGTGGATTCCAGAACAAGGACTGCATTGTAATGCTATTTACAGGCTTTCTCAATGTTGCGGGTCGCACTAATGACCCGTCATGGAAGCATCATTTTTTGGTGATGCCTAGATGGCAGGGAGGATAGTGTGATTCGCTTGCATAGCTAGGCGGGGTTGTCGCACGGAAGGTCCTGGGTAAGCCACTCACGTCTGTTGTTTTTCTGTTGTCTAGTGTTCTACTTCTTTATTTCTTACGAGTGCCTGAAAACATACCTTTATGTTTGTCTAATATTTATTTACCATATCCATCACGAGCGTCTCCTTGGGATACACATCGCTAATGCCTTCAATTTTCTTACAAGAAATAAATGAAGTACAGACACGTAAATAAGTGTGACTGAATAAAACACATAAAGCGAAAAAAAAAAAAAAACAGCATTTGAAATATTTAGCAAAGATTAAACAAAAAAACAAAAAAAAAAAAAAAAACGTGGGAGTGAATCAACAAAAGAATGAATGAAACAATTTGCCCAAAAGTCACGACAGGTTTTAATTTGTGCGAAATCTGCCGGATGTGCAGAGAAATAGAGAACTATCTGAAAAACAAAAAGATAAGAAAATACATCCGGGCTAGAGAGCAACATTTAACGACATTTGCCCTGAACGGAATTTAAGAAGGTTAGCAAGAAGGAGTGGGAGAGATATATTCATTTTGAAAATTAGTCTGTGGCTCCCATCTTTTTTATTTTTATTTTTTTTTGGTTTTTGCACTCAACAAGATTTGTTTCAGAAAACCCATAGTTGCCCTTAAATGATCCTGCTTTTACATCGTCTTGTTCATGCTTAGGCTTAATAAATATTCTTCCAACAAAAATTGTAAAAGTCTGGAAAAACGAAAAAAAAACTTCACCTTTTTTCAGTTTTCTTTCACATCTTCTGTTTCCTTATTGTAAAGTCCTTCAGCTGAAATAAGACAGTAAAACAAGTTAGGTAACAAGTTTACAGAATAACTAGAATTCTTTCTTGCTGTGCATTAAGGCTTCCTACGTTAAAAGTATGATTAAATTGAAAAAAAAAAAAAATTACAATATAATCATCTCATCTGCTCCAGCGAAGAAGATTAGCGATTGCACGAAACACAATTTCTACATTACCTGCAATTTATTCTAGCAAGTATGTGGACATATCACATTGAGGAAACCTGTTGACAGCATTACAAGGCAGTCCTTGTGTGACCGCTTGACATACACTATCATCAATACGTGTTAAAAACCACATACAATGAGAATAACAACGTTAAAAGCAGTTAAGACATTTGTGCACAAAACACAGTATCATGAAAAGTTCCCGGTTTTGAGAGAGGCATTGTAAAGCTGTCCCAGAACAAAACAATAGTAAATGCATGTTTTTGAATGGAACATTTTGTGATAGTGAGAGTTGCTAATCTGGGTTTTTTCCGTTGTTAGAGAGAGAGACGTGTGGAAAAAGTCGAAAAGCTGAGAAAGCGTGTGCAAATGTAGATAATTGTACCGTGTGAAAAAAGAAAGCATCGTGTGAAAATTGGCGAGAAAAAAGAAGAAATAGTATAAAAAGGAGACGTGGGCGTAGACAGGCTTTTACAGATTTTTAGGATTCATTAGACGAGAGGATTTTACAGATAGTGTTAGGTGAACTTCGTCTTTGAGATTATCAAGACAAGTTTTTAACTTGACAAGTTTTCAAGTTAGACAAGTATTTTTAAGTAGACAAGTTAGTTTTTAAGTAGACAAGTTTGTATTTTATTCTATTGGATATATTATTCCTGTGGATATACACTTTCATTTTGGATACTCACTACTTTGTGTAAGCAAGAAACAAGTACTTCACCATTGTGTCAATAACATTGCTGTTCTAATGACGTTAATAAACTATATTTTATTTTTCTACATTGCTGAGTTTTCTTTGGAACGTTACAGTGGATTACTTTGACAAACCATTATACGAGGTTTCGCTTTTCACTAAACCTAAAAGGGTAAGAACGAACTTTGGGAAGAAGAATAAACTAAGGTCAAGAATTTCCATCTCAGGCGGAAAGGCCTGTAACCACTTGAACCAGAACGTACAAAGAGTTAGCTTATGTCAAAATATTTACCTGCGCACAACACCATTAACTGAACTTACCCCGGTCACACTTGTTCTGGAATCCACAGGAAAAGAGAGGCAGAGGTAGACCAAAAACACATGGAGAAGAGAACTGGATACAGAGGTGAAAAAGATGAGGAAAACATGGAAAGAACTTGAGCGGATGGCACGGGACAGGAAGACGTGGCATGTGTTTGTTGAAGGCCTATGCTCCTCCGGGTGCTAAAGGGTATTGATTGATGTGGACATAAGTTCTATAATCTAGAATGTGCGCCAAAGAAAACCAGATAATAATGTTGCCATATATGGACATGTGCAATAACATATCCGACAGACCTTTTGTGTAAACAGAACGGCTTGAGTCTCTCCTCAAAAGGAGGCCAATAAAGAATTCTAATCTTTATCATGTAACAATGTTAAAATAACAGTAAATGAAAATACCGTAGAATGAAACTCATATTGCCAGAAAGCACAAAAGAGTAATTTCACAGAAGCACGATGACAAATATTGCCCGTTACTGTCAAAAGTCAAGTTAGTTAAATTTAATACAAAATTAGTAAACTAAATGACACTAAATACCCCAATTATAACCAATTTTCAGGTTGAACAGGGTAGACCAAGATGGAACGAGAAGAGGCAATAATGGTCAGCTGTTAAGTGCCCGCTCCCCATCCATCACCTTGTCAAAACAACAACAACAGCATGTAAAGCCATTGGTGATGGTGAACGTGGCTTTAGGAAATGTGTTTGGATTACATACTGGCGTGTCTTGCATCGTGTCTGGTTACATGGCTGGGTATCAAAATGGCCACTGTTGACAGTTTTCACACGGCTGTGGACTAAGAGGTACATCATATTTTTATCTCGTCTATATGCCAACAAGGGTGGCTCACTGAACACTTCCGCGCCACTGGGTCTGCTTGGAGAAGAGGTTGGTGGCGATAAAAGATCCTTTTAACAGCAGCGCTGTGGGGGTGATAGGTCAATATTAACTTGACTCTATCAGAGGAGGTTTTGTGGCGGGGTTTGAGGGCCTGTTGACGTGAGATAGGGAGAACACGCTCTAGGGCAGAGGTAAGAACATCCTCCGTTTAGAAACACTCAGATATCAGGATCTACTTTAGAAACAATCAGTTGTCGGGAACTACTTAAGAAACACTTAATTGTTGGGATCTACTATAAAAACACTCAGTTGTCGCGATCTACTTTAGAAACATTCAGTTGTCAGGATCTACTTTAAAAGCACTCAGTTGTCAAAATGTACTTAAGAAACACTCAGTTGTCGGGATCTACTATAGAAACACTCAGTTGTCATGATCTACTTTAGACACACTCAGTTGTCGCGATCTACTTTAGAAACACTCAGTTGTCAGGATCTACTTTAAAAACCCTCAGTTATCGGGATGTACTTAAGAAACACTCAGTTGTCGGGATGTACTTAAGAAACACTCAGATTTCGGGATGTACTAAGAAACAATTAGTTGTCGGGATCTACTTAAGACACACTCATTCGCCGAAATCTAATTTAGAAACACTGAGTTGTCGGAATCTACTTTACTCAGATGTCGGAATCTACTTTCCTGAATTGTCGCGATCTACTTTATTCAGTTGGTGGGATCTACTTTACTCAGTTGGTGGGATCTACTTTAAAAACACTCAATTATCGGAATCTACTTTAGACACGCTGAGTTGTCGGGATCTACTTTATAAACACTGAGTTGTCGGAATCTACTTTACTCAGATGTCGGAATCTACTTTCCTCAATTGTCGGGATCTACTTTATTCAGTTGGTGGGATCTACTTTAAAAACACACAGTTGTCGGGATCTGCTTTAGAAACGCTCAGTTATCGGGATCTACTTTATAAACACTCAGTTGTCGGGATCTACGTTATAAACACTCAGCTGTCGGGATCTACTTTATAAACACTCAGTTGTCGGGATCTGTTTTATAAACACTCAGTTGTCGGGATCTACTTTATAAACACTCAGTTGTCGGGATCTGCTTTAGAAACGCTCAGTTGTCGGGATCTGTTTTATAAACACTCAGTTGTTGGGATCTACTTTATAAACACTCAGTTGTCGGGATCTGTTTTATTAACACTCAGTTGTCGGGATCTGTTTTATAAACACTCAGTTGTCGGGATATGTTTTATAAACACTCAGTTGTCGGGATCTACTTTATAAACACTCAGTTATCGGGATCTGCTTTAGAAACGCTCAGTTGTCGGGATCTACTTCATAAACACTCAGTTGTAGGGATCTGTTTTATAAACACTCAGTTGTCGGGATCTGTTTTATAAACACTCAGTTGTCGGGATCTGTTTTATAAACACTCAGTTGTCGGGATCTGTTTTATAAACACTCAGTTGTCGGGATCTACTTTATAAACACTAAGTTGTTGGGATCTACTTTATAAACACTCAGTTGTCGTGATCTACTTTATAAACACTCAGTTGTCGGGATCTGTTTTATACACACTCAGTTGTCGGGATCTACTTTATAAACACTCAGTTGTCGGGATCTGTTTTATACACACTCAGTTGTCGGGATCTACTTTATAAACACTCAGTTGTCGGGATCTGTTTTATAAACACTCAGTTGTCGGGATCTGTTTTAGAATATTTGATGACATCATTGCCGTTTTTGTATTTCAGATTATTTGTAATTTTGAAAACGTTTATGTCTCAAAGTCAGTTGTCGGGATCTGTTTTATACACACTCAGTTGTCGGGATCTACTTTTTAAACACTCAGTTGTCGGGATCTGTTTTATAAACACTCAGTTGTCGGGATCTACTTTATAAACACTCAGTTGTCGGGATCTGTTTTATACACACTCAGTTGTCGGGATCTGTTTTATAAACACTCAGTTGTCGGGATCTGTTTTATAAACACTCAGATTTGTGTTTCCAGAAAGTTATCGACGATCGGATCTGTTTGATAAACACTCATTGTTTGTTGTCGGGATCTGTTTTATAAAAACACTCAGTTGTCGGGATCTGTTTTAGAATATCATGATGACATGTCATTGCCTTTGTTTTTTGTATTTCAGATTGCCCGTGAAGAATTGCAATGACCTTTAGGTCTCCACAAATCCGCCATTGGTAGTCATTGTACTTTATTTTTTCCAAAATTTTAGCCATATTGTATTTTGAAACAGAGTAGGCGACTGGGAATCGTTTGTTAAATTTAGTGATGAAAAAAAAATTTCTGTTATGCAATAACACGGCTTTTTATCTAGTGTCGATGATAAAATCGCCATTCGTTGACTATGTGCTCATGACCGTTTACATCTTTGCAATAGCAAATGTCATCATCCATCTCAAAGTATTGAACAAGTTCTCTGTGTCTATGACGAAATTTAGATATCGGAGTATTGGGCGCTAAAAGATTCCATTCTTTGAGTCGCGAACCGAGTAATTCCGCTTGTCCTTTGGTAAGAGCGAGATCACGTATTTGATCTGAAAGTTCTGAATGGTTAATTAAGTAAACACCATCATTCACCGGTATGTAACTATCACTTTCTGATGGTTCATTTACGTCCAACGGATATTGTTTCTGGTGGTACTTGGATTGGATCATGAGGCACTGGTTTGTCTCAAAGTCGATCTGCGTCCTGCAATTCCAGCAACATTACGGTAGAAAATTTAAACTAAATTACATTTAACTATCACTTAAAAAAAAAAAAACCTCTCATATCATTTAAAGTTATTTTTACAAGCAAGTCCGTGAGTTTTGACAGAGAACACCGAAAAATACCTTTAATTCTGGGGACACTTCGCTTTTGAAGATGTCTATAGGAGATGTCGAATCCGAAATTTCCCTAGCTGAAACCTTAATTATTTTTCCCTTTTGGGCATTAACGTTCTTGTCACGGGTTGCCTTCCCTGCTTTGCAATAGTGGCCCAACAATGGCCAGAACTCAAGAGTATCTTAATGTGGGTCTTCAAAGGTATCTACATTCACTCAAGATTACTCTTGACAATTGGTAAATAGAAGGATGACGATGCTTCTATCTTGAGGTAGTGTTCACAAGATATTCAGAATTCAAGAACAATGCTGAATGTATCTTAGCAAAATTAACATTATCTGCCTGCTGCCTTATGTGAAGAGATCTATTGTGTATTTTATTTAGCTCGTTCAAGTCCCCAACAGATTTAAGTAAAATGCTACTTTATTAGCTCGCTTATCTATGGAAAATACTGGTTCATACGTGTGCACTTCTGTCTGTAATAATTAAATCAACTATGAACTTAAAAAAAAAACATATAACAATTTTAATGATCAATTATCTTTTAATAACGGTAACATAAATAAATGATTAATGAGTTAATATTGGTTTCTTTACTGAAGCTTCGCTGGAAATGTATAATTAAAGTGTTCATTAAAAAAAAAGTTTTGCCTCGTTTTGACGAGGCGCATCCCGTTCAACCTATATATGGTTATATTAAGGCACATATCCAAATATAAAAGGCCTTTAAGTCCAGGTAAGACGAACTTGAAACTTAGTTTTCTGTAAGTGTTCACTTGGTTCTGGCCTGATAAATTTAACTTAACTGTCAGATTGATGAACTGTTTCTGTTGGGCGCTGACTGCTCCGTCGATCTACGACGCCTGTGGCGAGGGCACGTCCCCAAAAATGCGATGCTGGGGTAACCGCTCCTGGGGTCAATTGCGAGTATCTTCGCAGGCCGTTGAAGGTAAGCGTCTCGTGTCAGCTACAAGCTATGAACCACAGATTTGTCTTCCAAACTGGTTTCGTAGACTGGTACTACATATGGTCTTATAGACTCGTACCACGAACTTTAGAGGAAAATAACGGCCTCTGCTAAGTTTTATGTTACTAATCAGGCGCCTTACCGCTGTCTCTTCCAACGACTCTTTTTCTCAGCAATTTTATCCCCTCTGAGTATACAGTATTGCCCAGTGGATATGATAAAAATTCACCATTACTTTCAGTTTGTCTGAGCAAAAAGTATGTATGGACAGCGGAGAGTGCAGTGCAATGGCTTGTTCCTGGGTGAATATATTTAAGTATAAATATAACTTATTACAAATGATAATAAATATATACACATGATATCATCATAATCCACTCCTTGCTCCTTTCGGAGTCTGGGGTTACCTCTGCGTTTGTTTCCCTGTGAGAACTAGCACTAAGCAATCACCAGCGCTTTGTTGTGGTGGTTCATGACTATATCATTTCTACATGCTGAGGCTACCAACCTCACATGGACCTGCATAACCACCAACAGTTCAAACATGTCAAATTCAAAGTCTAAAATATATGTTTCAACTCACCCCAATAACTATTTAGGAACTCTAGACTTTTTGCTCAGTTGAATGGTCTTGGCAACTCGATGCAGATGCTTCGAACATGCGGTCTGGGGTATTATTTCTTTTTAGGATTCCCCTGTGACTTCTGAGTAGGTCCTGTAGTGGTCCGATTTCCGTGTTAACATTGAGAGTTTCCTTGCTGTAGTGTTCAAAGGTGCTCAAATACGTCCGGTCCTATGAAGTCAGAATCCTTACTTCTATTCTTTTCTAGCTTTAGACCGAGCTGTCTGCTTTGACGATTCTGGAATGCAGTGTCATATGTTTAAAATGTCCTACGTTATTTCGCAGCTTTCGGCCCACGCTTCCGCATGACGTTTCCGGCAACACTTCCAATCAGAACGGATGTATATTCGCATCCCAAATGCCAGCGATTAGCATTCACAGTGCGTATTATGATAACTCTCCTCATGGAATTTTCTGCATGACTCATACGTTTGTGAAATTCAAACAGTCACTTTCCATATAGGGAGTTGTTATTTCCGTCGATTATCAGTCATGTTCACGATTATCACATTTTAAACTAATTTCTGTAAATGTTTCCCATGATTGAAATTATCTGTACTTATTATCACAGGTAATTTCAGAGGTCTGAGTACGTAGCTTATCAGACACTCCCAATTGCTTGCCTTAACGCTGGAGCGATACAAATCCGTTTACCCGTCTAGACAAACGTGGTTATGCAACTAAACCCGGTTTTCAAGTTCGTCTTACCTGGAGTCAATCTGGTTATTATCACGTTTATTGATTCAATTAATCTTTCGGGATGGTCAATTACTCTTTGACCTGAAATTAATCGAAGTGTGAAAATGTTAACAGTGACCGTAGAAAGGATTTCTGGGCTCCGAAAATAAGAAATAGAGAATGAGAGAGAGAGAGAGAGAGAGAGAGAGAGAGAGAGAGAGAGAGAGAGAGAGAGAGAGAGAGAGAGAGAGAGAGAGAGAGAGAGAGAGAGAGAGAGAGAGAGAGAGAGAGAGAGAGAGAGAAAAGATACGAAAAAGAACGATTTAATCCTGTGACAGATCTACCAAATCGGTTCTTATTATCTAGCGGTAGATTAAGTTCGACTGGTTGCAGACCCTTGCTTTAAATGCTTGTCACGCCAAGATAGAATACTCATGAGAGAAACTGGAGATCACTACTCCAACTCAGCACGTTTCATAATGTCAGAAAAACCACAGAAAGAACAAACAGGCAGATCTGCAGTGTAGATAATGCCAAGGACTTTTCCATTTGGTATTGGCTTCGAAATATTGACAAGCTCAGCAATCCTAATTAAACAACAACAATAACTATTAATAATAATAACAATACAGCTTTGAAGAAGAAGGTGAGGAATAACAAAAAGAAGAAGAAGAAGAGGAAGAATAAAAAGAAGAAGACAAAGAAAAATAAGGAGAAGAAGAAGAAGAAGAAGTAGAAGAAGAAGCAGAAGAAGATAAAGAAGAAAAAACAGAAGAAACTTTATATTTTTCATGATAGCAGGTATATCCACACTTTTAAGACAAACCTTTCTGAAACACCCCATCTGCGAATAAAGTTCGATGACCTTCACATTATGAAATGAACACTGTTTTCTTATGTTCAGCCAAAATATTTTTGTGTGTTAGCAGCCTTTTCTAGTGCTGGATATAAATAAAAGAGAAATTAATTTTCATGTTTTTTTCAAAGAACGATTTTCTTCTCGTTTCGTTGAATAATGTATTGACCTCTTTTCTAAGCCTAATGGAGTCTGAATAACATGGAATCCACACTGGCCAGTGAAAATAATCAATTTTGACAGAGTTATTTTCTATACTGGCCCCGGATTATTGTTGTAAAACCCGGGGGTGATGATTGATTGTTTTCCCTTATTTTTATTTTTTTGATTATTAAAATATCGAAACAGATTGCTGTTCTGTTAAAATGGAGCAAGGTTAGAGAAGGTTGCTTCGTGAAAAAAAAGCAGAATCAATGACATTTATAATAGAGGAAGGGAGACCTCTGTAATTTTTCGACATTTTTATTTTATTCAACTAATTGTCAAAGCGAAACCTGTAGGTGACAATGACAAAATTCCGGCAGTTTTTCGGGAAAATACGCATTGCATCGTTGTCACAGCGTTATTTAGAAGTGCATCTAATGTCTTGTGTTCGTTTAAAAGCCAGTCGGGAGAGGCCGAGGTTAACCGAACTGGTGGGTCATGTGACTACCGGAAGTCGGGGGGAAAAGGCGCAAAAGTAGTGAGTGAGAAGTGAGTCTGTTGTCCGTGAAGGACGTTTTCCCTTATGCCAGCGAGATCGCTGTGTGGACTATATTGTAAGACTGTAAACTGAGTGCCTGCCACGTTTTCGGACCTTGGTGATAGTTACGTTGTTAAATCTAGAGCAGTGAAGGGTCTAGATCGTATTGTCTACAGGCCGTAGTTTGATAAGATGTCGATGATCTTGAGTGTGTCATTGTCATAGTTTTGCCGCTCAGGTGAGCGATATTTATAGCAGCCATTTGGGGTATAGTTTGTACCTTCGTGTATGGAGGTGATAGTGTAAGCTGCTAAGGCAGTTTTACAGTGGTTTCCTCATTATTGTATTTGATGCGTTTGATGGCCGTGTGAGGCCTTATTGTATGTGCATATTATTAATGGGAAGTACCTGTTGAAGGTGTTTATTACTCTTGTCAGCCATTTTTTGTGTGGTCATACCCTTAGGAGGGCGAGCCTATAGTTGTTATTATAAACCCACACAGCAGCGGTGTAACCCGTGGAGTGTTCTCCGTGGTAAGTGGTTGCTGACAATCGTGAAAGCTAAATTGAACACCCATTAAAAAAAATCAAGCAGTCATTTCAATGTTTTATCATGATACTTTGACCATAGGCCAAAATTTGTGATAAGCTTGACTACAAAGATCCAATGTAGTTGAAATGAAATGACACGGAATGGAATTAACACCATCTTTTGGATATGCACAGCAGGAGGACGACATAATTACTTCCCATCATGTTTTAGCGAGTCACCTGCTCGTTTATTCTAGACTTATCAGAAAAGGAGAGATAGATTACAAGGTTATTGTTTTTTGACATGTGAACTAATATAACCGACAGATCTTGTGTGTACGTAGAAAGGTGAGCATCTCGTCAAAAAGAAGCACAATTCATTTAAAAAATCAGTAAAATAAGAAAGTCGCCGAAATAAATACGCCTATTCTCTATCATTTGAAAACAAAAAAAATAATAACAGTAAAGGAAAATACTTGACATAAGACTCAAACTGTATCTTATGATTTTGTCTTCAGTACCTTCTTCATTGCACAAGGACAACTACGTGTGCAATCCAATCTCTTCACTTTGGTCACACACGAAGGATCTCAGTACAGTACATGAACTCCGTAACACTGGAGGGGATCCCAATGTGTGTTTACAGGAATCACACATTCTATAAATATTTTTGTGCTGCGTACGTTTCCTAAATTTTTTAATTTAAAATCAAAAATTTTATCTCTTAAGATAAAAAGGCTATAGAACGCATATAAATATTAGGGTAGCTCTGCAGAAGCACGAGGACGAATGTTTAGCGTTTTGGTATCATATCATCGTTTTGAAAAGAAAAAAACAACCACCAACAAAAACTAATTATACCCATCCTCCTTCCCTTTCAAGGCATGAAAGAAGAAATGAGGATCCTTTAAATGGTTGAAAAACGATTATAGAATACACAGGAAAGAAACAGAAGCTCATGACTCCAACTTAACATTTCGGAATGGCAGAAAAGCCACGGACAAGCCAAATCTACAAGAAAGAAAATGCGAAGGACTCCTCAATTTGGCATGGACTGCAAAACAGCGAAAAGCTCAGCAGACTTAGTTAAACACCGCCACCAAAAAGAACAACACACAAATACAATTATTGAATTATTAATAACAATTAAAACCAGACGATTGTGAAGAAGAAGAAGCAGTAGAAAAGAAGAAGAAGAAGAAAAGAAGACGAAGAAGAAACGTTATATATTCACGAGAACAGGTATTTCCACCTTCTTAAGATCAACCTTTTGAAAATGCCACTTCTACTAATACAGTTTGATGACCTTCACATTATAAAATTACACGTTGTCGTATGTTCAGATAAAATATTTTTTGTGTTATAGCACGTTTCACTAGCTTTGCCCAACTTCAAAATGCTATATCTCAGCGAATATATAACGCATATAAGTGAAATTTTGTGTGTGAATTTGAAATGGTATAGACCCTATGAATTAAATTTTTCATTAAAATGCGGCCATTGGTTTCAATTTTCGTTTCTTTGCGATATAATATAAAATCCTACTTGCCAACACACATCACACGCACACATATTGAAATGTCTACAGTAAATTATACGACCTCATTTGCACATTTTTGGTTTATCAAGCAATTGGCATGATTTTTGAGTGAAATTGCGTGAAATCGCACTTCTTGAACATAAAACAGTTTATATCCCGTGCAACGCACACATTGTCAATCAGAGGTGTGTCTACAAAAATTATTGTGTGGTTAAGAAGGAAAAATGAGTCTGCGAGTACATTTTATGACATTACAGCAAATCACAAATAGGATTTTTAAGTATTTCTGCAATGAAGCTACTCGAGGAA
This sequence comes from Oreohelix idahoensis, assembly GCA_024509875.1. Taxonomy (NCBI): domain Eukaryota; kingdom Metazoa; phylum Mollusca; class Gastropoda; order Stylommatophora; family Oreohelicidae; genus Oreohelix; species Oreohelix idahoensis. The sequence goes on from JAMPIV010000972.1 coordinate 53,315, forward strand.
AACTATATCATTCTATTTCAAACCCACAAAAGAGGACTATTCACGCCTTGGGGATAAGCAAACGATCATTGCACCGCTGGATAGCGACATCTGAAATGTCTAATTCCAGTGTTTTACACACGAAAATTAGGCCAAGAGTGGTGGATAATTTTGACAGAGAATTGATCCGCAGAGAAATTTGCAATATGTTTCACAATAATGAGGCAGTGACTTTAAGGAAATTGAAAATTTGGTTAAGAAAGAATAATGACATTGATATTTCCAAATCTACGCTATGGAGGACTATTAGGAGTTTGGGATTCACTTTTAGAAAATATGTTGGTGGTAGAAACCTTATTTGTGAGAAGCCTCATATAGTTGCAATGAGAAGCAAATATTTACGCGAGGTCAGAGAAATGAGAAGAGATTGTTATGATTTTGTGTATTTAGATGAAACTTGGATCAATGCGCACCACAGTAATGAACGAGAATGGCAATCATCTGATGGAACAACTAAGAGACTAGTACCAAGCAGCAAAGGACAGCGCCTAATAATTGCACATCCAGGAAGCAGCCATCATGGGCTTCTAAATAATACTGAACTCATATTTGTTTCAAAATCCACAGATAATAGGGATTACCATGCAGAGATGAATGGCAAGATATTTCAAGATTGGATTGTGAATCATGTACTTCCTTCCTTGGATAGACCGTGGTGTTTGATAATGGACAATGCCTCATATCACAACGTTGTGGCACCAGAAGATAAAGTTTCTAATTCACCAAGTATTAAAGATGTAATAAAGATTTGGCTGACCATAAACAACATTCCATTCAACGAAATGTCCATGAACCTGAATTACTTGGAATTGTAAAAAAAGACACAGCATACAAAGATATTTCACATAGACAAGGCAATCCATGAACATGGTCACAGATGTTTAAGATTACCTCCTTACCATTCTCACTTAAACCCAATAGAATTAGTATGGGCTAAAATTAAGGAACAGGTAGCAACAGAAAATAGAACGTTCAAATTAAAAGATGTTGAAATACTTATAAAAGCCGCCATCTCCAATATAGCCAGGGATTATTGGAAGAAAAGTGAGAACCATGTGTTACAAGAGGAAGAGGAATATTGGAAGAATGATGATTTGTCCTTCATTCAGCCGAGATTGATTTTCAATTTCTCAGAGACATCTGATTATGATTCGGATGAAGTTTAATTTCTTTAAAGATGACCTTACCGTTATTTACAAGCACATTAGAGGAGCAACGTTCCATTATGATATTTATGAACCGCAAAGAGATGATACCCATTGAAATAATTAGATCAAGGAAGGTCCAGTTTGGTAGCGCATTAAATGTCAATGACAAACAATGTCACGAGTATTTCGCATGCAGATCATTTAAGAAATCATCTTCAACACGTATTCAATTGCAAACGTGATGGCCACATTATTGTAATAGTAGACACGCCTATGCCTAATCAATTCACAGAATCTGTGCATGAAGTGGTAAAATTTCTTTTCTCGATACACAATAATTAGTATGCCGACAAAGATCAAAGGATTTCATCCGTTTATGGGAACTGGACAAGATGCACAGATATAAAGTATATATTTGTTGGGTCTAACCCAATATAACATCGTATGCAAAAAATGGCGTTAATACGTTAGACGGTTAATCAGATAATTACATTTGTTTGAGGGCAAAGCTAGTGAAACGTGCTATAGCAGCCTTCTCTCGTGCTTGATATCGATGAAAGAGAAATTAAAATTTTATGTCACTTAAAAAAACCCAGCTATATCCCCGTTTCGTTGAAGTAATGTATTGACCTAATTTTCAAGCCTAATGGAGTCTGAACAACATGGAATCCCCACTGGCCAATGAATAGAATAATTTTTGACAGAGTTATTTTTTATACTGGCCCAGGATCACGTCTTTAAAACACTAGGGCGATGAATCACCCATGGATTGTTTTCAATATTTGTTCTTATTAAAATATCAAAACAGATTGGAGTTCTGTCAAAATGGAGAAATGTTAGAGAAGGTCGCTTCGTGGACTTAAAAAATAGCAGGACGAATGGCATTTATAAATGGAGGAAAGGAGTTCCGATGCATTGCTTCGAAGTTATTTGTTGTTAACATTATTTATATTGCAATATATTTGAGTCATCTCAAGAAGACAGAAATCATGATACTCTATGTTAGAAATCCTCCGCTCATAAAAATAAGGGACCAAAAGCTAGAAAATACAAAATACTGATGAAACATATTAAAGCCAGATGGCGGAACAATGAAAGACATCAGTAACCGAATGAATAAAGCCAAAATAACCTGTGCCAATCTAAATAACAACTGGAAATCATCCCAGTACAGTACAAACATTAAATTAAAAATATAGGAGAGCTGCGTAATTTCTGTACGGTACAGAATACTGGAGAGTAACAGAAAAGGAAATGTCCAAACAGTCCTCTTTCCACACAACCTGCCTAAAGAAAAGTTTACGAATTTTCTGGCCGAACACCATCATCAACCAATAACTGCTAAATCGGTGTCAACAAGAAGACATGCGCACCATCATGGCCAGTAAACGTTGGATTTGGCTTCGCCACATCCTCAGAAGATCGCCTGACACCATCACCAGAATTGGCATACCTATGGACTCCAGACCAGAAGGAAAGCGAGGCCAGCCAAAAACTACCTGGCGGAGAACTGTGTCGGCAGAGACGCAAAGCATGAACCAGAGATCGAGCACCGCACATTGGATGGATGCCGATCTAGCAAGGTGGAAACAGCTTGTTGCTGCCCTGCAGGATGTGACCAGGCTTGATGGTCGCTGATTGCTTTGTCAGTCAGCAGCCAATGACCACAGAAGAAAAGGACGAAGAATGAAATCATAGGTTATGTATTTGATCCGTGTTAGAGATATAGATTTGGTGGTAATTATTAGTGTTATATATCTATATCATTAGTGCGCCAGATTGGCAGAGTGGTTAGTGCACTGGCCTCTTGCAGAAAAAGAGACCGGGTTCAAAACACGCTCCTGTCTACCCAGCTATAATTAAATACCAGACTCTCTGCACTTGAGTTAGGGATGGCTAACGCAGCAAAGAAGGGATCTGTTCAAACGGCCTTGAAGCTGGATCTAGTATAGTGAAGTCTTTAACACTTCACTCCTCTACGGCAATATCTGATGTGCGACTACCTTATATATCTGTCGTGAATTAATCAGATAGGTAATAGCTGTTTATAGCCCTGTCTGAACAGAGGTGATAGTGTTGACAATGTGAAAGTAAGGGGTAAGAAATAGTTTTATCACTAGGTGATCGTGTAAGAGAAAGGACAGTCTCTGGATAGAATAATTGATCTAATCCAGCCTATCTGGACGACTAACTTTAAATCAGACGTAGTTTCTCTCCCTGTAAGAATTAAAAGTTACACTGCACTCACATGCGCACAATTCTGTGACAAATACGCACGAACGTGAAAACAAACTATGAATAACATATAATGAATAGGGGTTGACCGACACGGTAACTAAAGGTTAATTAAGTTTATTATCAATAGAAAATAACAACATAAATCATATACATAAACAGATCATGGTTTACAGACAAATGAAAATTAATCAAATAGGTTCTCCCCTTTGGTAAAGGAAAAGAAAGAAGATCCCAACAGAGGTTAATTAACCCAAAAGATCACAAAGTGAACATCAAGTTATGAGATAGTCAGTATGGGAAAAGAACAGGTTCTAAATGTAAGTTATCCCGTGACTACTCAGATTAGTGAGACAAAAAGAAGAAACCATATAAGTATACTGATGGTAATCAAAGACATAAGTTTCTTTCTCCGTTCATCCAATTCACATTCATTCAGTGGCCACTTTCAGATTTATGCTTACCCCAGTAGTTGTTGCAGGCATTCCAAGGAAATACACCAATAAGTAATAAGACTATGTATTGTTCACATTGAGTTGTGCCGAATCAAGCCCCAGATTCGCCGTAATTGCTGACTGCAAATTTCACGGGAATCGCTAGAGTCAGTGATTTAATTTGTCCTGGATACAATAAGTTATCTCTGCTTTCAGTTGGTGGGAGTAAGGTTCATACTTGGTGATCGCCGATGTAGGATGAATAAAACATAGATAGTTCCTAGGTGTCAAGCTTCAATTGGCTGATACACTAGGTTAAGTTACACAAATGTTGCTGACAATATATTTCGCCACCGCTGGCTGATGAGATTGATATACATAAATCGGGTAATAGTTCTGGTCCAGTTAATATTATAATTAATGTTTCTATTCTGGTTTCTCTCATGAAAAAAATGAGGAAAAAGGACCGCACAGGTCACAGCAAGAAGCTCATTAAATATATCTGGATGCTTATATGATATTATAAGTTCATGTGATTGTAAGTTCATATGGCCATAAAAAAGCCGCTAGTACTCAGGTTTGATCAGCCTAGATTAAAGGAAAGAATATATAAACATGTAACCAAATTATCAATATCATATCTAACACGTGTTAAAATAGGACCTCTTCACCGCTCTGTTATAAATTAGATTTAAAACACACGTGGCTAGCTTAACCTGTCGTTTATTTAACGCGTGATATGAACGCTAGTCATTCATAAAATACATAGAATGGATATCAGTAAATAATATATGCCGTCAGTAGACAGTTATTTAATGTATGCACTAGTCAATTTAAAACATCTCTTACTGGGAAATTAGCAAGTAATTAAATTTACTTTACGGCTGGCAAATTTAGCTATAAGTTATTTAATTAGCACAGAAAATCTCAGTGAAATATAATGAAACTTTAAACACACTAAATCACTTAAGGCTAGAAATATAAATTACCGCAATCAGAAAAATGAAACACTCCACGAAAATCTAATAATTTTCACTCTGTACGAGAAATACTAGAATATTCGAGCTAGTGGTTTCGGATAGATATCTGAGCAACTGATAAATGGCTACTGGAGAGACAAGGTATATATTGATAGATTCCCATCTATCTCTCTTTAATGCAAAAGGCACACCTCCTGCCAGACCCCGGCTAATTTGCCGTTCGATTTTTGTATGAAAGGAAATATAACCACCTCTGCCGTGTCTCAAACTCATAAGTTTAATTACACTGAAAATGTAACACTCCAATATACGTCTCAGACTGATCGCCCCCTTGAATCTTCAAAGAAACTATTAAACGCCTGGACTCATCCCTTGTGTTCTCCTGATCAAAGAATCAATTACGCCATGCTCCGCGCTCTGCTCTCTGTTTCACCGTGCTAATTGCTCAAACAGCTCACGTGTTTATTGCACTTGTGAAACCGGCGTTCCTGTAGCAAAAAATATACTTGAAAAGGTGGGGGGGGGGGGGGGGGGGGGGGAACGTGAATGAAAACTTGCTGCACTTTTTCATATGTGACAATATCATTATCAAACTTCAGCTGCCTAATGAACATAGGCCTTTATCAAATTCATGCCTAGTGCCCTTGCGTCTCAGGGTTGTTCCATATAATTTCCTTACACATATTTTTGTGTACATAGAATAAAACGCAATAATGATATTGCTTCACAAACAGGTACGTGTTTTATTTTGCATTTAAATTATAAAAATAGTTTTAAAGTATGACAGCTATTTACATTATATATATAAAAACAGAATAATCAGAGCACGTGGTATTTAATTATTTTAAATTTCAAAGACGAGATTAATACATTTGAAATAAAATGGAATAATAATTTTGGCTGCAAAACTCTTTCAGAGAAGAATTGCTCCTTTAGGTATATCGTCAAAGGCGATTGATATGGGTTGGTGCACGGGGACGGTGACCTCATTATATAAAAACGAGTGCTACAGAAACCACAGTATAAGAGTATATGAACGGAGGCGCGCTGTGGTCTGCTACACAAACCACATGTAATGGGTTTGATGGTATTGTATGATGGTGATGTTACTAAATGTAATGTATGAGGCCAGCTGTGAAGGCTCCTGAGATAAAATGTGGTTGTGAATTGTCAGAAGGCCTTTCTTGCTACCACTACGACCTCACACTTAATTTTTTTCTTAATGAATGTATCTAGGTAAAATGTCTAGGGTAATGATATGTAATGTGGTGAGATAATTATAGATACACCCACAGATATTTAAGCAGACTAATAATATTAACAAATGTTAAAATACACTGAACTAACTCACGTGTGTAAAATTTTTGATAGAATTATATTACATTTATTTGTTCTGGATCAAGTTTTATGTTGACCAGAACTTTTTTTAGGAAAAGGATTTAAAGTTAATGAAAAAAATGCATGGAATGTTACATAATAAATGCAAGAGTGTACATATATAAGTACTAGACTAGTTAGTTTTATTAAAATGTTCTAGTAGTCATCTACTTGGGAGGATAGTTAATGCTTGTGCTGTTGGGGTGGCCTCATCACACCTGTCTATATTGACTACACAGTGTCCAGTAAATTGCAGGAATTTTATGGGGTATTAGCAACTAAAAGGCGTTGGTGAACTTCCAGCAGACCAGAGGCTCACTCATCTTGAAGAAGTAGCTCTGGTGCTGAAATCTGGTGGTCCCACCTCTCCGTGCTGGCGGGCAATAATAGTGGTCTCTGTCACAACGTACTGCACAGATACACTCGAGTAAAATCACCAACTGGATAGACACCGCCTTGTTGACAGCTGAAACTCACAGCTCTGCAATCAAAGTATTGGCTATGTGTCAAAATTCTATTCTCTACCCACGTCTGGACACAACACGGACACAACAACCACATCATACAGACAGGTCAGATCTCTCTGACCAAACAGCACATTTACCATGGTGGTTTTACATCAGATAGGTCCTCCCAGACTATAGATTCTGAAAAATATTTATTAGTTTCCTTCCCTAAAAGTGGATAGGTAATATGTTTCATTATTCTCAACACTTGATCTGTCTTTCCTAACCCTTGTTGGAGTTTATGTATATTGTTGGTCCCTAGACCCTGAACTGGGGCGGGGGGTCTAGAGCAAATCCCTACTTGTTTGTAAGGCTAGATTTCGATATGGCAGTATCAAATCACTCGAACATTAAACAATATTCAAAATATACAAAGAAATAATTTCAATCTTACCAGATTATGAATAAAGAACACAGAAATGCTAGCAAAACTCAGCTGAGCTGCTGGCTATAGTATGGCGTCCCTGAACTTATTTCACTTTATTTCATTTGGAAATCACCACACTTGCGTTTTCTGTGTCTATCACTGAACAACTATTGAGAAATGACCCCAAATCCGCGTCTAAGCGCCGACAATATGCTTGTCTGTGGCCAATCACTGCCTAGGTTTTTTTGAATTTCAAATTTCCTACACTAAAGTCATTTCAGTCATGCTTCAGTCAAGTATGGATTTTTATCTGTTAGTCTGTCCGTCTCTACTTGCGTTTTTACAAAAATGTACTTGATTTTTGAACCAACCTTTCTCTCCCCTCCAAAATTTTGTCGTTAAAAGTTATATTTAGACACAGCTCCCACCAATGTCCCTTCGCTTCCCTACTAAGTTGATTTGAACACCTGCTTCTCAAGGTCGTGTTTTTTTTGTGCAAATAGCGACACTTTTTATTCCATACAGTCTGTCGTTGATGTGAACAACACTGTCTTTTGTCATTATCTTCAATATTATCTATCCGTCTGTAAAATTAAGAACATATTAGTTCACTGCTCAGAATGGGCCATCCGGCCAGCTAATTTTTATATTCCTAACATTAATATTATGAAAAAGTTACTTTTTAAATTTTGTAATATTTCAACATCTGCGTTTAGCCGCTGAATTCAAATCAAGGGCTTGGTATCGCAAAAGCGTCCATTTCCGTACCTCGTGTCAATTTGGGGACGTGAATTTTTACTTTCCTCCATCCCCCCCAATTGCGTCTCCTTAGCCTTTCTAGTCTCACGCAATCTTTCCAGTCATATTTTTTCCTTTTTATCCGCCGTTCCCCTCCTGTCTAGCAAGTCAATTTTTATGGAGGGTGATGACCCGCGGTCTGGGCGATCATGTACTATCAGCAGCCTACGCATTATGTTTTTATCCTTACATGTTATCTTTGGAGGTATTTTACCGTTGTATCTCTGTCAATTTCACTACACATCTCCCCACTTGAAAACATGCCTATGGCAAGTTCCAAAACCAGCGATACACATAGGTAAAATTACTCCTCACGTCTGCCACTACTCTAATTTTGATCACAGGGGTGCCGACTGAGGAAATCTGCACCGACATTCAATTTGCCTGGGATATATTGGATACTGAACTGATAAGGTTGAAGCAATAAAGACCACCTCAGCAATCTTGCGTTTTCATGCTTAGCCTGAGATAAGAATACGAGAGGCTGATGGTCCGTCTCCACCACAAATGTCCTACCATACAGATAGATTTGAAACTTCTTTATTGCCCAGATTAACGCTAAACATTCTTTTTCGCTTGTGGAGTATCCTTGTTCCGCCTTATTCAATTTACGGCTTGCATAAGCGACTGGTTTCAGTTCCCCATCAGGTGAAGATGATCTTTGCAACAAAGCCCCTCCTAGTCCTACATTACTTGCATCGGTTCTTAAGACAAAGTCCTGTGTCAAATCAGGCAGTTTGAGAATAGGCTTGCTAGTGAGTTTTTCCTTTAACTCTTGGAACGCTAGTTCACATTGTGCAGTCCAAATAATTTTATCTGGAAGTCCCTTGCGAGTCAGATCAGTCAGAGGAGCACAAATAGCGTTAAAATTCTTGATGTATTTCTGATAAAATCCGCATAACGACACAAATGATCGCACGTCCTTTTTTGTTTGCGGCCTAGGTGCTCTCTGCAGTTTTTCCAAGTTCTTAGGATCAGGGGTCATATTACCCTGATATACAGTGTGTCCCAAGAATTCCAACTCTTTGCATCCAATACAACATTTTGTTGGCCTAGCAGTTAAGTTCGCCTCCCGAAGTCTATCAAACAACATCTCCAGCGCTTCAATGTGTTCTTCAAATGTCTCTGTGGCGACGAGAATATCATCCATGAAATTCGTGATACATGGGTTATTCAGGGGATCCAACAATTTGCGCATCATCCTTGAAAACACACTCGGAGCATTTTTCAGTCCGAATGGTAGCATATTGAATTCATAATGTCCATCCGAAGTGCTAAAAGCCAAATAAGGTCTCACTTCAGGCTTCACTGGGATCTGGTAATAGCCTTTACTAAGATCCACCTTTGAAAAGTATTTTGCCTTGTTCAGTCTGGCAAATAACTGTTTTGTGTCTGGTAATGGATCCACTTGTCCTTCTGTGACAGCATTCAGTTTCCTGTAATCTATGCACAGTCTGTGTTCCCCAGACGGTTTTCTCAACAAAACGACACTAGAACTAAAAGATGATTCACTGTGCGAAAATAATCCCCTCCTTCAACAAATACTCTATTTCTTCCTTCAATGCCTTCTCCTTCGCGAACGGAATAGAATAGGCTCTCATACAGATTGGGTTTGAGTCTACCAGTTTCATGTCATACTGTAGCAAATTTGTATGGCCTGGTTTATCTGTTAATACATCTGTATGTTCCTCCAGAACCTGTTGAACTCTCTCCCTCTGGTTTTTAGTCAGGTGCTTACTGACTTTTACCTGTGCTGCGGTTTCACAAGGATGTAATGGGTATTCATGTGAGGTGAGTGGTTCCTTTTGCATCTGGGTTGCAATAGCCAAGGTCAATAAGGGGGTGCTTTCCTGGAGTGGTCTGTCCAGATACTTCTTTAACAGGTTTACATGATAAACTTTCTCCTTCCCCTTTTTGTCAATTTTATAGTTTGTTCTAGACACCTTCTCTAGAACCGTATATGGACCTTGCCAACCAATTTGTAATTTATTCTGGCTTCCGGGTAGTAGAAGCAGCACCTTCTCTCCGACTGCCAGTTCCCTGTCCTTTGCCTTCCTATTAAAATATGCTGCATGTTTCTTCCTGGCTTGCTTCAAATTATCATTTGCCAGTTTCCATCCAGCTTTCAAACGAGTGGTCAGTTCGTTCACGTATTGATACGATGAGGTAACAGTCTCTTCCGCCTTCTCATCTGTCCAGGTCCTTAATAGAGCTTCTAATGGACCTTTTATTGGCCTCCCAAATAGCAGAGTTGCGGGAGCCATCCCGGTTGAACTATGTGGTACCTCCCGGTACGCAAACAATGCGGCGGGCAGGAATTGATCCCACAGATCCGGTTTTTCGTGTGCCAGCTTTCTCAGGATAGAAATGAGAGTCCCGTTGAACCTCTCTACCTGGCCGTTCCCTTGTGGATGGTACGGACTACAATGAAAGTGTCTGGCTTGAAATAGCTTAAAAACTTCTTCCGTTAGTTTCCCCTTGAACTGAGAACCATTATCCGTCAAGATTTGATGCGGGAATCCTAATCGGGTAAATATTGTAAGTAGTGCCTCTGCTACATGTTTTGAATCAATTGATGGCAGGGCTACCGCCTCTCCCCACATAGAACAAGTGTCCACCAGAGTAAGGATGTAACTGTTCCTCCTCTTGGTCCGAGTGAGAGGTCCTACAATATCCACTGCAACCCTCTCAAAAGGTGTTCCCACTATGGGCATTTCCCCTAGAGTTGCAGGAGCAGTCCAGTGCTTTGGAGCTACCCTTTGACATTCTGGGCAGGATTTGACATATCTTTTTATATCCTCCGTTATCCCTGGCCAGAAGTAATGACAAGCTATACGCTGTCCTGTGGCGCTGATCCCCATGTGACCACTGAAGGGAATCGCATGCCCGAGTTCCATCACTTTATCTCTATATGAAGTGGGAAGAACCAGCTGGTTGTGACCATTTGTTCCAGTTCCGGCCTTCCTGTATAAGAGTTTGTTCTTCATGAAATATTCCCCCTTGCTCGGAGGTGTGACATTTGGACAATTTTTTAAAACAGGGCTTGAGTGTCCTATCCTCAGCCTGCGCCTTCCTCATCTCCTCTGGATGAGCATTTATAGGTTCACCTTCTTCCTCCTTCTTCTGTGACCTGGTCTGCACTGTCGCCATGATCACAGGTTTCTCGGGATTCCCCAAGAAGACGTATCTACACCCCAATATCAGAGGGTAGATTGGTTCATCTATCACTGCTGCTCTGATTTCTCCCTCCACATAGCGAGTTTTCACCGTTATCCTTGCGATGGGAAGTGTCATGAGTGGTATGTCCTTAGTCGCCCCTTGTATTTCCACTGTTTCTGTGGTATACTGACTTGGGTCCACTAGGCTAGACTTCACAACTGAATCATAATCCAAACCTGTATCATAAAGGCACCTTATGGTGACCCCATTACAAATAACATCCTCACAAACTGGGGGGTGATAAGGTTCCTGTTGTCCATTAGGATTAACCTTTAATCTTCGCGTCCCCGACTTCATTGCAGCAATGTTTGAAGGTTTCCTTCTACAAAATTCGGTGTTATGGTTATCCTTCTTGCACCATTTACACCATCTTTTCCTTGGTTCAACGGTTTTCTTTCATTGAACTTTTGGTCATTGAACTGTGAGTTTCTGTCGCGATAGTCATTTCTTGGCCGCTCAAAGTTTGTCCTACCTTTATTTCCCTGCTCTCTATTATCAAATTTATTAAATTGCTGTGGAGCTTTAAAATTGTCTATGTGCTTCTTTTTAGCACCACTTACCTCTGCCTGAGCTGCCTGATACCTCTCAGCAACATTTAAAATTTCCCCCAACTTCTCTGCACCTTGTTCCATGAGAAATTTTCTCATGTCTGGAGCCATGGACTCTCTCAATTGCTCAATCATGATCATTTCTTTAAGATCTTGGGTCTTCCCCAGAGCCGTCCATTTCTCCAAATAGGTTTCTAGTCTAGCAGAGAATTGGTGGTATGTCTCCCCAGACAACAGTTTGGCATTTCTAAATTTCTTACGATAAAATTCACCATTCTTCTCGTACCTTAATAACAAAGCCTGCTTTAACATGTCATAATTGTCTTGGTCTTCCCTGTTCATTTTGGCAAATACTTCATAAGAAGTACCTCTCAATCCCTGTGATAGCTTTAAACTCCACCTCTCTCTCTCTAACCCATATGTAGTAGCTAATAACTCAAAAACGTCCTAGGTACCCCTCTATGTCATCGTCTTTTTCAACAAAATGGTCTAAATGAAACCCCATAGCTGAGTTTGAGGCTCCCAGACTGGGCGTAGCATCTGAGGCAAAAGGGCTGGCACCATTTTCAGGAGCCGGGCCTTGTAATTCCAGCTCCCTTAGTCGTAATTCGTGCTCCCTCTGCAACCTTCTATCTTCTGCCTCCCTTTCGGCAGTCAACCTTTTTTCTTCTGCCTCCCTTTGCTGTCGTTTTTCTTCTGCCTCCCTTTGCTGTCGTTTTTCTTCTGCCTCAATCTGCAGCCTCTTAATCTCAGCCTCAATTTGTAACCTCTTTTCTTCAGCTAACTTTCTATCTTCCCTTTCAATATATTTATCACATTCAGCCGTTACATATTGAATTAAAATTTGACCATCCATTCCCATCTCCTTTGCGGTCAGCACAGCAGCTGATCGGAATTTTGCTAGCTCCGCCATACTTTTTAGACAATATAATAATATACAAGCTAAATCTCTAACCAGTAAATACACTAAGTACTTCTTATGACTATAGTCTAACTAATTCTAACTAACCAGTTAACTAATTAGTTATCACTGGCTGTGAAGATTCACCAACTTTTATCTGCAGGGACACTTTTAATTTTAAAGGGAATTTCACAATTTTTTTCCCTAATTTTATTTCTCCAACCAGGAGATCCTAATATTACTGTTGGGCTAATTATCCCTGGACAAGACCCCAATGTATGTAGTGGGTTTGATGGTATTGTATGATGGTGATGTTACTAAATGTAATGTATGAGGCCAGCTGTGAAGGCTCCTGAGATAAAATGTAGTTGTGAATTGTCAGAAGGCCTTTCTTGCTACCACTACGACCTCACACTTAATTTTTTTTTCTTAATGAATGTATCTAGGTAAAATGTCTAGGGTAATGATATGTAATGTGGTGAGATAATTATAGATACACCCACAGATATTTAAGCAGACTAATAATATTAACAAATGTTAAAATACACTGAACTAACTCACGTGTGTAAAATTTTTGATAGAATTATATTACATTTATTTGTTCTGGATCAAGTTTTATGTTGACCAGAACTTTTTTTAGGAAAAAAGGATTTAAAATTAATGAAAAAAAATGCATGGAATGTTACATAATAAATGCAAGAGTGTACATATATAAGTACTAGACTAGTTAGTTTTATTAAAATGTTCTAGTAGTCATCTACTTGGGAGGATAGTTAATGCTTGTGCTGTTGGGGTGGCCTCATCACACCTGTCTATATTGACTACACAGTGTCCAGTAAATTGCAGGAATTTTATGGGGTATTAGCAACTAAAAGGCGTTGGTGAACTTCCAGCAGACCAGAGGCTCACTCATCTTGAAGAAGTAGCTCTGGTGCTGAAATCTGGTGGTCCCACCTCTCCGTGCTGGCGGGCAATAATAGTGGTCTCTGTCACAACGTACTGCACAGATACACTCGAGTAAAATCACCAACTGGATAGACACCGCCTTGTTGACAGCTGAAACTCACAGCTCTGCAATCAAAGTATTGGCTATGTGTCAAAATTCTATTCTCTACCCACGTCTGGACACAACACGGACACAACAACCACATCATACAGACAGGTCAGATCTCTCTGACCAAACAGCACATTTACCATGGTGGTTTTACATCAGATAGGTCCTCCCAGACTATAGATTCTGAAAAAATATTTATTAGTTTCCTTCCCTAAAAGTGGATAGGTAATATGTTTCATTATTCTCAACACTTGATCTGTCTTTCCTAACCCTTGTTGGAGTTTATGTATATTGTTGGTCCCTAGACCCTGAACTGGGGCGGGGGGTCTAGAGCAAATCCCTACTTGTTTGTAAGGCTAGATTTCGATATGGCAGTATCAAATCACTCGAACATTAAACAATATTCAAAATATACAAAGAAATAATTTCAATCTTACCAGATTATGAATAAAGAACACAGAAATGCTAGCAAAACTCAGCTGAGCTGCTGGCTATAGTATGGCGTCCCTGAACTTATTTCACTTTATTTCATTTGGAAATCACCACACTTGCGTTTTCTGTGTCTATCACTGAACAACTATTGAGAAATGACCCCAAATCCGCGTCTAAGCGCCGACAATATGCTTGTCTGTGGCCAATCACTGCCTAGGTTTTTTTGAATTTCAAATTTCCTACACTAAAGTCATTTCAGTCATGCTTTTATATTCCTAACATTAATATTATGAAAAAGTTACTTTTTAAATTTTGTAATATTTCAACATCTGCGTTTAGCCGCTGAATTCAAATCAAGGGCTTGGTATCGCAAAAGCGTCCATTTCCGTACCTCGTGTCAATTTGGGGGACGTGAATTTTTACTTTCCTCCATCCCCCCCCCAATTGCGTCTCCTTAGCCTTTCTAGTCTCACGCAATCTTTCCAGTCATATTTTTTCCTTTTTATCCGCCGTTCCCCTCCTGTCTAGCAAGTCAATTTTTATGGAGGGTGATGACCCGCGGTCTGGGCGATCATGTACTATTAGCAGCCTACGCATTATGTTTTTATCCTTACATGTTATCTTTGGAGGTATTTTACCGTTGTATCTCTGTCAATTTCACTACACCACATAAAAATATAGAAACACAATCTCAAGACAAATGAATCGACAATTCCATAGTTTCGGCAATGCTTGTTTCACATAAAAATTTTTGTTTTTCATAGTGACTAACTCAAGTCGCTGCCATCACCGGTGTCAATACCTTGTCGAGGTACGGCGGCTTGTGCATCCTGATTACCCCCGGAGCTATACCAGCGGGAGTTGTACTCCTGGAAGGTTCTACCAAGCTGGACAGGTTCGCGCGGGGGGTGGGGTCAGACTAAAGCAGACACCCTGGTCCTCCAGGTTTGGGGTTTTATGCATAGGGCCGACACCCTTGTCTATGTTAAAAAAATGAAGTTACGGAAACGACAACAAATGAACAAACTTTGCTGCCGGACGGACATCCGTGGTGAAAGCCGAAAGGAAGCCACTGACACGAAAACGGACGTCCTGACCGCACAACGTGAAACTAGAATAGGATTTTGGAATGTCAGGACAATGAACGAGACGGGGAAACTAAAACAAGTCACAGCGGAAATGAGAAACTATAGATTACACATTCTAGGGATAAGCGAGAGCAGATGGACAGTGACAGGAAAAGTTAAAACAGCAACAGGAGAAACAGTACTTTACTCTGGAAGAGAGGATAGACAGCACAATGAAGGTATAGACATTATTCTACAGAAAGGAATAGAGAGGTCATTACTGGAATGGAAACCCATCAACAACAGTGTGGCAGCGCCACTGCTTATTTGGTTGTAGACGTGTTAGTGTTCAATTGTTCTGAAATGTTTCTTCGCACTGTTTTGTGTATTGAATTGTCATTTAATGGCGAGGCACGTGTTTTAATCGTATAGTGGAATCTCTAGCGTTGTGTGTCATGCGACAACCCAGCAGGTTCGTTCTTCCGGATGAGAAGGCTGGCTACTTGTTGGTGTTGATTGGTGTTTCTTGACTGATAATTTTATTCTTTGGTGTTTGTATTATTTTCTATCATTCTCCAGTTGTTTCTACTGAGTTAGTTTTCGTGGTCGTGTATCTTTCATTGTTGGTTGGTGAAAGAACATTTCATATCAGATATGATTGATTAAAAACATTAATCACAACTGCAAACATTTCTCCAAGCACAAAAACATCTATGGACACGTACTATGTCAATTTTGACTTGGACGACAAGTATGTCGCAACACCATGACAGACGTACAGGCACGGTGTTGTACATCACGATGAAATCACATGAATTATCCTAAAATAAGATTCAGAAAGACGTTTTCATGCCTGTCTATTGGTTGTTGATCTTCTTTGTTCACAATGTCTTTACAAGTACTTTTCATGGCAATAAATGAAGTGTTATAACTGGTAACGAATGGCTTGCTACTATTATAGTCTTCAATAAAATGTTCCTACAGTGATTCTCGTCCGTTTGGTACGATTGCTACAACGTCCAGTCAAGGGGAAACTACTCTGTCAAAAGTTCTCGTTCAGCAGTAATCTATTATTCGGTCCTTTTTGATGGTTTCTTGATTTTTCTATTTTCTGTCCCTAACAATTTTTGAAAAAACGCATTCTAATCGATGACAGAAACTGGTCGGAAACTGAAAGTATGTAACTTTTGTTTTGAGTTCGTTGGAAGGTTCTCACTTTATCTACATTAGTAACTGCTAACTTCTTGAAGGGGTTTCTCTATTAAATTTACCATAATGTGAGAACCACTGCTGACTTCGGGGGATTTACCTATCTATTTCTAGAATCACTGCTGATATAATTTTGTGCAGTACAAAGTTCGACCTAATCATTAATTTCTTTTGACATACTGCCATTTCAATAAACTGCACTGTCCTAACCTCGTCTGTTCCACTTTTAGTTAACTTATCCACTAATAAATACAGATACTTGTCAGTCTGTGTCATCTATTTCCTTATCGTCAGTATTGTTAACTGTCAATAAAGTCGCTCGTGCTCTGCACACTGCGACAATAGGCTGATAAGAGAAAAAGTTTGAGATTGAAGATTCATCAATACTACATTAATACAATGCAATGCACCAGCAAATGACAGCGACGAAGAGGTCCAGGACGAATTCTATCAACAGCTGCAAAAAGAAATGGAAGCCACACCTAGATACGATCTAATCCTAGTAATGGGAGACCTAAATGCGAAAGTTGGAACACACAATACATATAATGAAAGAGTAATGGGGAAATGCGGCAGCGGAACAGTAAACGAGAATGATGATACATTAATAAGTTTCTGTAGCATTAACAATCTGGTGATTGGAGGAACACTTTTCCCACACAAAGAAATTCACAAATTAACATGGGAATCACCAAATGGCCGGGACAGGAACCAGATAGACCACATTATGATTAATGGTAGATGGAGACATTCATTACAAGATGTGAAAGTAAGAAGAGGTGCAGATGTGGGAAGTGATCACCACTTAGTAGTAGCAAAACTGAAGGTGAAACTCAGAACTGCTGGACCAATTGTAACTACACAGAAAAGGTATGATATCAGCAAATTGAAGGACCCCCTTACCAGAAAAGCTTTTGTTACTGATATAAAGAAACGATATCAAACTGCCAAAAGCCAGGAAAAGACATCGACTGATGAAATTGGCCAGAAATTCAACACCATTTCAACAATATAAAAGGAAAGCAGCAAATCATGCTTGGGGTTCCAGGAAAGGAAAAAGCAAGATTGGATAACACCAGAAACATTAAACACCATAACACTGAGAAAGGAAATGAAAAGAAAGAAAACAGAAGCGAAGTCCCCCAAGTTAAGGCAATTATATAGCGAACAGTACGGTCAGCTGGACAAGGAAGTTAAACGCCAAACCCGAGCCAACAAAAGGAAATTCCAAAACGATCTTGCAAGATAGGCAGAAGAGGCAGCACTGAGAAATGAACAAAGTACAGTATATAAAATAACTAAAACCATCAGCGGAAAACGAGTCGCAAACAATATAACATTAGTAAGAGATAAGCAAGGAAATCTCATCACAACAGCAAAGGGACAGGAAACAAGATGGGCAGAGCATTTCAGAGAAACTTTGAACAAGGAACCACCAGAGACACGGTTGAATGTTCCTGAGGATGAAAATGATCTTGAAGTTAATACAGACATTCCACGAAAGGAAGAAATCATTACGGCAATCAAAGGGTTAAAGAATGGAAAAGCTCCTGGCCACGATAACTAAATGCAGAGCTATTTAAGACAGACCCTGAGCTAGCAGCAGAACTGTTTGGAACCACTATTTGCACAAGTCTGGAAAACGGGGACAACACCATCAGAGTGGAACAAGGGAATAATTGTCAAATTGCCCAAGAAGGGAGATCTTGCAGACTGCAATAATTGGAGAGGAATCACTCTCCTCTCAGTTCCCAGCAAAATACTAGGCAGGATAATTATACAGAGAATTTCAAAAGCAGTAGACCACAAACTGAGGAAAGAACAAGCAGGATTTAGAAAGAACAGAAGATGTGCAGATCATATATTTACCCACAGGAACATTATAGAGTAGTGCTCAGAATGGCAGAGACAGCTGTACATCCATTTCGTTGATTTTGAAAAGGCTTTTGACAGCATACATAGGGATAGTTTAGGGAAAATACTGAGGGCTTATGGAATTCCAAGCTGCATAGTGTCAATCATATGAAGCCTCTAAGCCAACTTTACATGTAGCGTTGTGCAGATCTATCTAACTTTTGAGGTGAAGACAGACGTACGACAGGGATGCCCCTTATCAACCACTTTATTTTTAACAGTCATAGACTGGGTTATGCGTCAGACAACAGAGGGCAGTCCACGAGGAATAAGATGGACTACATTTTCTACATTGGAAGATCTGGAATATGCAGATGACAGTACACTACTCGCACATTCTCATCAACACATCCAGGAAAAAACGGATAGACTTGTGGTGGATTTGATGTTATAAGATGTTATTCCTATTGTACTGAATGAGTTCAGCTGTGAAGGTCCCTGATTATACTAAATGTTGGGTTGATTTATCAGAACACCTTTCTGCTACCACCTTACGACCTCAATCAGACTTATTCTTGACTAATATGTATGTTAGCTACGTCTATATGTCTAGGGTTATGAGTGTATGATGTATTGTAAGTACAAGTACTACAAACACATGTATTTACTAACACATATATATATATATATATATATATATATATATATATATATATATATATATATATAGATATATAAATATATATATATATATATATATATATATATATATATATATATATATATATATATATATATATATATACACTGAGTCAAGACTACAACCACAAACACACTGACACTCTATGTTATCTTAAAGTTTGTGTTAAAAGTTTGGTAAAATGGTTATTTACAATTTATTTGGCCTGATCAGAATTTTCTGCATCAGGTCCAACAACCAAAAATTGATATTATGAATGTATTTATAACAATTTAAATACTACCATGGATCTTGTGTCCATTCAAGTTATAATAAGACTATCAAAATATGTGTATCTAGGTTCACTAAGTTAATGACACTGGTAATTACTAGTATGGGTGGGGTACTGTCATCATTCCCTCTCTCTCTTTTAAAATTATCTTGAAAGTCTCTTGCCAACAATTTATTTTATGTTATTTCTATACAGAAATATAGCATTTTAGTGGATAAACTTAGTGCCGACACGTATGGCACTTATCTAGATAATTGATGTTGCTATCATTTTCACAGGCTCTCTGGTATGACCACGCTGACAAGGTTCCTGGTGCAGTAACTAGACCTCAGGGTCCAAACAATAGGTTACTTTAGTACACTGCAACAACGCCACCAGGGTTCTGGTACCCACACTGTACCAGAACAAAACCTCTGAAACAACGTTATGATTCTTAAAAACACATCTATATTCCCTTTCACATGTAATAATTGACATAAAGAAAAAGGGTCAGATCTCTCTGACCACCCCATACCACTCTGAGATGACAATGCATTACCAGTGCCCCTAATCTGTTCCTTAAGGGCTACAACGCCTCTGACACTGCAAAATGATGATCTCCCATAAGATAACGTGGGTTAGCTTTCCCACTGGCAACTGTGGAAATCATTTTCAGTTATGCAATACACATTAATTTTACTGCTTTTACTGCTTGAACACAACCCACAGGTCCGGCATAACTCTGCTGGGGACTCTGTACTTAGTCGAAAACCTTCCCAATCGAGCAGTATCACAGACACCAATTTTATTGTAATAACAAAATTAATAATTTCTTTCCTTACCACAATTCAAAGAAATATCACAAACGTACGTTGACTGGCTTTAGCATAAATAGTAGTTTAAGTTCAGCTTTGCCTTCTATTCAGACTGCCAATGGTTAATAACACACTTGGTACTGCTGATGACAACGCAGCTTGCTTCTAACATATTTCTTTTCAACTGGCGCTGAGCTGTAAACGCTTTTTGCCAATATGCCTAGACCGACCCAATCACAGCGAGGGTCTAGCATTTCAATTTTCAAAAATTTAAAAAGAAAAACACTACTTCACACTTCTAGGAGTGATTTTTCTAAATATAGATTTTATCTTTTCTGCCCAACCAATACTCTCTGTCTACCGTCCTATACCCCCCAATCAGATTCGAATTACTCCTATGCCTCCTTTCAAACTATCGTTCCCAATAACGTTACAGTTAACGAGCAAGGACAACAGTCCGTTCGTCTACGCGTTTTCAGTCAAATAGTATTTCCTCAATAACTTGGCTAATAATTTGACTACCATTAATATTAAAACATATTTGTGCACAGAATACACTAAGCTACACGAATATATAATTTTTATGACTATATTCATGTGCGTTTAGATTTTCAGTTTTATCACTGACAGTCGTTAATTATAACTTTTTACATAAGTCTACCATCTTGTCCCCCTCCTTCTGTCTCACTTTTTAATTTTTCAAATAAACCAACTTGTTTTTTGACGTCACAACTACACTACGCGTCGAGAATTTAAACTGTCTGAGTGTGTATATCAGTTGGCTTTGCCCACAGCGTGTATGTACTAGTTGTCTCGCGGACAGAACGAAGCGGGTTTTGGCAAGGCGATGGTAGCATTTTGCGTTAATGTATTACAGTCGTCTCGTCATTGCTACTTAGAAAAAGTCCAAAAGACTACCAAATTTTGCGTTACTGTTGACAGATTACGTTACTTTAGACAGCAGTTTGGCGTTACATTTCTAACAAATCGTTAATTATAAGGATTGCCGCAGTCTCCTGTAGTAGATCTGGCAAGCGGCCAAAATGTTAGTTGTACGTTTTCGAAACCGAAACTAAAACGCGTGTTAGATTTTTACCGTGGGATCGTTCTATAGGCTTTAGCACTGCACAAAATTCAGCGCTATGCTGGCGTGTGAGAGGATCACCGTCAGACACAATAGGGCGGGTTTATTTATTATCATTTTATGACTAAAATCTTACTGAAATGAGCGATTATTCTCGCAGATTTTACTACAAGACTTAATAAGTAAAGCCGGCAGGTGGGTTTGAACATCAATCTAAAGAAGACAGAGGTCATGACACTCATTGTGAGTGTGATAAACGAGCGCCAAAGCCTTAACGTTCTATCTTTTCCTACGTCTTTCTTATTTTATTTTCCCCCACATTTGTGCTTTTTCATCCCACGTTTTGCTATTTCATCGGTAATCTGTACTCTTTATTACTCGCATCTGGTATCTAAAGAACCACATTTGTTCTTTCATCGGTGGTCTTTTGATTCAGTTTCCCCACCATGTTAAACACACCTGGTCTCATCCTAATCTTGTGACACCCCTGCGTGGTCATAAACGATTTCCTTTGATACGGAATTCCATTCCACCTTGGGCTATTGTTAACTACGAAGAGAACGCGGCTGACACAAAGGATTAGTCTCTTCAGTGCTAACCACTGTGCAAACAAGCGACGGGTCACCACACAGGAAAAAGAGCGCTTGAGCGGCATCATTACACAAATATTGATTATTTTGGGAGACGTCGTTCGGTGAAGAAGTCTTTTCAGGCTGTAAACAAAGAATAGCCCGACACGTCAAAAGGACTCGTGAAGGATGAAAGTCATTTACATGCAAGAGACAATAGACAGCCAGATTTGTGACAGTTAGAGGACGGGTGGGTTACCCTAGCCGACCAATATGCAAACACCATGCAGGCTGACAAAGACTGATAGGCAACGCAAACGAAAGTTAGTGGCGTATAGCCTAACCCACTTCAGTCCGTGACACGCGCTGACAAAGGGAGCAACCATATGGTCTCTTAGCTATTGAGGAGAGGCGGAGTTTAACGTCCCAGGCAAGATTTGGTAACACATGGGCGTCTTAGGAATATATCTACCGTGCAGTTCTTTAGATCAGAGCAGTAAAGTTTCAGTACAATGGGGTGTATAGAATAAATCCCTAACGCATAGCCTGCAATTAATTCAGTTTGGATAAATACTTCATATCTGTGTGTATTGTGCTCTTAAAGGATTTTGCGAAGGGAAAAGAAGGTTAGTAGATGTTATACAGATTATTAATACTTTTTTATTATTCTTTATTCATCTTAACCTCACAGCTAAATGTGCGAAAGATAGTTTTTCAATTAATTCTTCTCATAAATGATTAATAAAATCAGAAGATTTTCCTCTAAGATTTTAGGCTGATAGGAAGTTATTAATACTTCATACTTCACCTTCATCCAGCTTGTTGAATCATCATCATAGTCTTCCATACGCACACACTCTCATGCACAATATATTTAACGTCATTAGAATCGAACTCATAGAGATCAAGAGTGAGATGTTGAATAAATGAAAGTCAAGCAGTATATATTAAGTGTGAAAACGTATGAAGACTTTTGTGTGTCTTCAGTCCATCAGAAGTCTGAGTCTACACGCTACGTATCTGACGTCTAACCAGAAATAAGTTATCAAAAAACGGACATTTGGCAAACAGAATTCGCCATAGGACATTCTTCGTTCCTCACTTAAAAAGGAATATTTCTCGCCCACGCTCAAGAAGGTGGACGCATCATTTTTCGTCACGTGCGCACAAGTTCAATACATAGTTATAACAAGTTCAAATCACTCGAGAGCTTACTACAAGAGTCAAGCTAAAGCTCACAGTTGATTACTCATATTATGATCAGCTCCATCGGAAGCGTACTATCTGAAGTCAAGCTAAAGAGCTCAAAAGTTGAATCTCATATTTATACCAAGTGCAACACACTCTTAAGCGCATTCTGTGAAGCAGACTCCAAAGTATATTTTATGAATCACGATTACCTTCTTAAGATAATGTGCCTACATATCACTAACATTTCGTGAAGATATCCAGTCTGGCCAGTACCTACCGGAAATTAGACAATAGACATTTTCATACGACAACTGTTAACTGTTGATCAACACTACAGAGATACACTCAAACAGTGAAGGATTGTATAGCGTCAACGTTCTCAGTTCGACAAAAGTTTTCATCAGAACGTCCTCGACTTAGAGATACCCCACTCGACATAACTTATAACAACTTGGGACATTCTATGCATACTCGGAATCATCCTATCCGGGAGAAGCATTTAGAGACACATGGACTGTGTAGATTACTCACCATTTTGGTAACACGTATCATATCACATCATCATCATTTCGCTTTACACAAGCTCATTCTTAATTAACTACTACTTAATTAACTACAATATTAATATCTCATCTGTGTGTTTTTTGTGAATCGTCTTTTACCATCATCACGTTCTAACCATTACTAACCCTATAAGTATAGATATTTAATAATAAACCCAATAATCGTGGGATCATTATCTAGTTTGTTAATGTATCACTCGTGCTGTCGGTGTTAAATATTTACTTATAGGGAAATTTCTACACTCAGATGAGGTTGGGGGCTGTTTCTGTTACCGGATCTAAGGGCAAAAGCTAAGGTCGTGGGGGGAAAACATAACTCTTTCCATAATTAACTAGAAAACACTGTCCAGTAGAAAGCCTTCGCATTCCCTTCTTCTTGTCCCTATGTCGAATAGGTCTTTATTCTTTCTTAACGAGCCAATTTCTAGAGACCTTCTACCTAATATCTCATAGGCTATTCCTGGCAAAAACTACTGTCGTAGTTGCCCCAATACTCACCACACGACTGTGGGCAACCCTGAGCCCATAACAGTAAGGAAGCAGAAACTGGAACAGACACCTTCACATACCTAGCATGCATAGTAACACAGACGGCGGAGCAAGCAAAGACATCAATAACAGAATGAACAAAGCAAGAACAGCCTTTGTTAGTCTAAACAACATCTGGAAGTCTTCTCAGTAAAGCACATACACAAAAATTAAGATTATTTGAGAGCTGTGTACTTTCTGTGCTTCTCTATGGTGCAGAATGCTAGAGAGTAACAGAAGGAAATGTCAAAATTGTCCTCTTTCTACACAATCTGCCAAAGAAAAATTCTCCGAATCTGGTAAATGATGGACGGCACCGGTTGGGGTAACATATTTGATGGAGGATCGGAGCCGATAGATAAAAGTGTAGCATTTTTTTGAGAATACTGGACTTCGTGGGAAAGGTCCCAGGACCGCTCAGGGGTACTGGCGGCACGGCCCGTCATAAAGACAACAGTTGGTGGAATTAGTTGTTGGTTGTTCGGGTTGAGGATGTGTGTTATGGGGTGCCGGATTGGTGTATCGTAAACGGTTTTATAAGCTGATTGGGATGAAGATTTCTTGTTTTCCTGGTTAATCCGGTGGTCAAGACCGTGTCAGTGTTGTGCTCAAAAGGAAGCAGCCTTGGGAGAGGTTAAGGGTGAAAGTGCTTTTAACGGGAGACAAAACTGTAGGAAATTTTTTTTTTTTTTGGTAAATTGCTTATGATTATATTTTTATTTTAGGGAGGGGTTTGATTGGGACTGGGGGAGACCAGGTATGGTTATAGGATGATAGGGTTTAAGGTTACAGTTGATTTTTATACCAAGGATGAGTATAATGAAAACACCAAGTGGACTAGAGTTATTATTGGTCTAATTAGTGAGATATGGTGTATAAAAAACCGCCATAGGTTGGGGGTTTTTTGGCGCGCGTCGCTGGCGCGCGGCGCGGGTCTTGTATTTGATAGGGAAAGTGCAGGGAGAGCGGAGGTGGGAGGGCGAGTGGTTATAGATGGGAAGGTGGCAGGTAATTTTGGCGATGTTGGGGTGAGGTTAGCGGGTCTATGGTTTTAGGTCTGATGTTAAAGCTGTTTACGGGTGACTATTTTTAAGCGATTTAACTCTTTTTTTTTTAAGGATGGAGTATCGGATGCGGGTGGATCTGGGCAAAAAGTGTCCATTCATTAACCAACGTATGATGACTATATGGCTACGTATTTTTTAGGAGCGGGTTGATAGGGGTGGAGGGGGACACGGAAATGTCACGGCGCCCGGACTGGAGCGCGGAAGGTTAGGAGGATAAGGATTTGCTCAGTTAGGGTTTTGTATTACATCCTGGTGTGAGGGCCGCGCGAGTGGATGGATGTATGGGGACTGGGGGAGGTGTGCAGGGGGGGGGGGATCGAGAGAGTGCAGGGGAAGACCGGTAAGTCGATAGGAGGAGGGTGAGGAGGTGGAGGCCAGGGTGTATAGGGGGTGATGTAATGGGAGATATTACTTTAAGTCGATGCAAGAGACACTAGGGATTCAGGGGGGGGCAGACACAGGTTTATTGTTTCTGGTGATACAAGGGATACAAGATTTGTGGCGGACCGGAGTCTCTTGCGTAGAGGGCGGTAGGGGGGAGATGGAGACAATTGTGAAGAAGGTTATTGCGAGCGGTGCAGTGCTGGGGAATACATAGGGGGATTAGATACGGGGTTGGGGTGTTTGGTACTTGGGGATTTATTACAAGAGTAAAGTCACGGATCGAATGAGTGATAATGATGAGGATGGTGCATGGAAAGGATGCCATAGAAGGGGGTTCTGAACTCAGATAATGGATTTAGGAGATTAAAATAAAAAACACAGGCTACCAGAGGGCAGGAGTCGGGGTAAGGGTTTTTTCCTGCATGTTCTAAGGCGGATTGTAGGCTTTGGGGTTAATTGGGAGTGGGAAAAAAACATGTAAGGGAAGTGGTGTGTTTATGGGAGTGGGATACTAGGATGAGTGGGGTCATGGACTTCAAAAGGTATTGTGTATTGGGGGGTTTTAGAACGGGTCATCTTGTAGGGGCGTCGGAGCCATGCGGGATATGAATTGGATTAGGGGTCAGCCCAACTGCGTCGCCTGCCCGGTCATGGACGGGCGTGGGGGGTATGGTATTTCTTTTTCCGTGGGGTCATTTTGGAATGAAATAATTAGGCTGTAACTATTAATATAGGGCTATGGAGGAGTGCTTATGGTTACGATGGACGAGTTGGCAGTCGCAACGGGAATTTAGGATGCGGAGCATAGGGGTTCATTTTCGGGCTACGGGAGAGTGGGTTGGCGTTCAGAAGTTTGAGCAAATTGGTACTTGTGAAACCGACCTACTCAGCGGGGTCCTTGTGGGGGCAAGGGAGACCTTCTATCACGGTGTGTATTTATGAAAGGTGGACCGCATAAGCAATTGGGTTAGTGTAAGCGGAGTCTTGAGTCCAGCGATGGTGGATATAGAGTGTCTCTATAGGGAAGCAGGTTGAAATATGCGGGTAGCCGGGGGGGTGCTGTGGAGACGTTAAGCCACTCAGTACTCAACAACAGGGATAAGTTAGAAGTTTGCACACGGGGTGGTTAATTGGTGGATTGGGTAGCAGAGCATACTAGCTGCGGAGTTGGATGGTTGGGGAGTGAATGGTTGTTCTTTTATATGGATAGCTTCTCGTGCTTGTTGGATCGCATCGCAATATAATGCTTCGCAAGGGGTATTATTCGCGCACCATAACATTATAGTCTTCATGAAAATGATTCAATGGGGCAGGTCGGATTCGAAGATGTGGCGTGAAACCACCCACAGGCTAATTGATCAACTTTCACCGTTATATTTCGGTATCATGGGCTGTTGCTGGATACAAAGTACTACATTTAACGTGGGTTTCCATCAATGTCTTAATAATATAAAATGGTTACATGTTCTGATTGTTTTAGTAATGCCAACACGCATTTTGGACTTTTGAGCGAATGAGTACGGGGCAAAGAAAGATCAATGAGAAGGGGGGGCCGGGGGGCCGAGCGAGGCTGGGGCTTTAGAAGGTTTTAGATATTTTGAAGCCAAAATTGAGGCGCACAGCTGTTTTGTTTGAACATGAGCTCACTTCAAGCTATCGAGTGTGGGAGAACGTACCACAGTAGTACAGGGTCAGGGTAGGTGCGGGCAGTTAAGAACTTGATTGGCGCTGGCGGGCTGTTTGTTTGTTGGAGATAGTAAGGAAATCGGGGGAACGGGGGGCAAAGTACAGAGCCCTATTAGAAGCAGGCTGCGAGAGGCGGGTTTGTGGGAGTTATTCCTCTACCTTTAAGAAGCATTTTGCATTTCTTTTTCTTCATTGTTTGGCCTTTTGCAGTTAACGTGTAGCTCTGTTTCTACTGGCTAGATGTCTTTACGTTTATGTGGAGCTGGTCTATTGAGAAGTTCTTCGAAATATTCCATCCGTCTCTTCGTCTGCTCATTTATATTGTTAAACAAGTTTCCATTCTTGTTTATGATTAGGTTATTTGCTTGTTTGTATTTCCCTGTTAGTTTTTATCTGCTGGTATACAGGTTTCTCATATTTTTTTGGGGCAGCAGCTTCCTTGCCAACTCATCAACATAGTTCCTCTTGTCTCGTTTGGCGTGAGGTTTTTATTGGCTCTTGGATCAGTATAGTACTGACAATTACAGAAATAGAATTTCTGCAGAAAATGGTGAAGTCCCAGTGTCTGAGAGAACTACTGGTATCACAAATTAGTTACGGCTGTGAATGATCTGATCTCGAAAAATTAGTAGAGAGGAGACCGACATAAATTGCCACCTCCGCTGTGTAACTAACTGTGATATTAAGACAAGGAAACAGATTTTACTTAACAATGATAAAATTGACAAGTCTTCAAATACAATTTCCTTATTATTTATTTAGTATATACACTATCTACTCTTGTGCTGAAGGGTGGATGTTGAAACAATGGAATGTAATGGATTTGTAAGTTCACAAATGATTCACATATATTTATATATATTACAAGTCTTCCAATTATAGGAAACAAATTTATATCAGCTGGGCTGTTAATCACTTATAGTAAATGTATCAGCTGTGCTGTTAATTACGTATATATATATATATATATATATATATATATATATATATATATATATATATATATATATATATATATATATATATATATATATATATATATATATATATATATTATCAGCTATGATCTTATTATTGTCTCTTGCTACGCTAACTCGCTTTCTCGTCACTGACAGTTACTTTGCTCACAATGTTTACAGAAATGGTACTAATGTGTACTCATCTCTCAAAAGTTATGTCCTTCTTAGTTTCTTGCACACAGCACCCGCTGATGGTCGTTTCGTTAGCCCACCCAAGACTGAGGGGGACTAAAGAGGTAGATCCTGCGCAATCACTGTGCTCCTGCGACGTTCCAGGCAGCTGGATTGACACGACATACGACCTCAGGTTTGATGACACGAATAAAACCTGTAACAAGTAAAAATAGGGGCTAATTTCTGTCATCACGCCCACCTATTTCCATTGTGTATGAAATGAGCGTATGTCTCAGGTGTCTGCATGTAGGATGAATGACAACATGGCTCAGTATGAGTTAGCAATAGCGAGACAAGACAGGTGTCTACTTGCAAAACATTCTTTCTGATAAATTAATACATGGATACATTCAATAATATAAATTCAATACATGAATACATCCAATAATATAAATTCAATACATGAATACATCCAATAATATAAATTCAATACATGAATACATCCCATAATATAAATTCAATACATGAATACATCCAATAATATGTACACCTTGGTGTGATACAACCGTTTCCTTCCCCCTATAATATACCAGGCCCTCTCTGACAAGTGCTAAATTGGCTGGTAACATATATCCTAACAATATTGTTATGTTCTTATGATAGGAGTATATGAGACGAGGACTGTTTGGTTATATTTCAGGTGGTAGTAATCTGAATAGACTGAAGTTATGTGAGACAATAGATTGAGTTATATGAGACAATAGATTGAGTCCTAACAAGGACTGTTTTGGTTATATTTCAGGTTGGAGTTAGATGAGACAATAGATTGATGAGTCCTAACAAGGACTGTTTTGGTTATATTTCAGTTGGTCTGAGAAAATAGATTGAAGTTATAGGAGACAATAGGTTGAGTCCTAACAAGGACTGTTTTGGTTATATTTCAGTTTGGAGTTATCTGAGACAATAGATTGAAGTTATAGGAGACCATAGATTGAAGCATGAGTCCTATTAGTCTTCGTCTTCATCAATCATATCAGGAAATACAATCATTATACCTAATGCCCCAAGATACAATCAGTAACCTGATACATTCATAGTGAACCAAAATATATTAAATATATACAGGTGTAGGTAGTATAAATGTCACACAACCAATACAAACATTATATATCTGCTGTACGCCTATTTGCCTACAAATAGTAAATTATATTTACCCTCCAAGATTTAAACAGGCCAGGTTTTGATCCGACTATTGAAGCAGGCTGCAGGTCAATGCACTCAGATAAGCAATAAATCAAGGTTGACAGCTTCTCCTCTTCAGTCGGTCGGTATCTGGCTTCGTGTTGGTGTTGCGTGTTTTTGCATAAAATCTCGTTCGATTATATAGGCAGGTGAAGTAACTTCTACTGCTTAAGGAAAGCGTTTGGTTGGTTCCTGGCGGGGCAAGCTGATTGGTTGTCTGCAGTTTAGTACCATGCCTCGTACAGCCTAATTTTATTCTGTTTTCTCCGCCATATTGCGTGACAAGATGGCCGCAACCGACATCCGAAAAACAGGGCTTAAGTTTAATTTTATTCTGTCTCAGAGACTGGTGAACGGTGCTCGTTGATTGGCTGGGGCAAATTTGTATCCCGACATAATGATTTAACAAAGTAGTGGGTTTACACACTCGTTTCACGACATCTCGTCTGATATTTCTTCTTCTTTCTTTGTTTACTTCTATATACATTTCATGAGCCTTGGCTTTGGAACATCTGGTTTTGCTTCTATTTAAATCTGCTTCCTTGTATCTGTTTTGTTCTTGATCGTGGTGATAGTTTTAGTTGCTATCAATGCATTGTGCTGGCGTTATTTTCGCCCCAGAACTTGCACGCACGTCTCATTCCATAATTTGTTATCTGTTGCCAGTGGTCTATTATATATGTTATATGTTGCAAGTGGACTACTATATTTGTTATCTTTTTCCAGTGGTCAGTTATATTTGTTATCTGTTGCCACAAGTCTACTATATTTGCTACATCATCTAGCTTTTGGAGAAATCAGTCAAGCAGAATGAAAATGAGTAAGAGAAATAGAATATAAAAAGGTAAAAAAACCACAGTAAATGTAGAATGAAAAACCAATAGAAACAATACGATGAGCAATGAATGTTTTATACTAACAAAAACAAGAAAACAATAAGGCCAAGAGAATCTGGAAAATGAGTATTTGATAGTAACAGTAAAGAAAAAAAAAAAAAAAATTAAAAAGCATTTAGCGAAAGAGTCCCAACAGAAATACGATAAACGAAAATAAAAGTCCAATGTGGCATTTTAAAGCTGATTTAAATCTTCCTTTTCAACACCACAATCAGACAATAAATTAACAGGCGACCCACGTCTGTGTCAGTGAATAAAAGATCTGAGTGCAACGAACATGCCCTAAGTGACTCTAAACGCTGCTGATGAAAACCACGGTCTGTGATAAAGACATATTTAAGCTTTATTTTGATAACACAGAACACCTCATTTGGTACAACTGGTCGGCTACTTATAGTGCCATTTTGTCGGCCAATTCTGAAATCGAATGGCCGAGACTCAGTTCTATTTTAAAACCCAATTTGGTCTCTCCTGGTGTCGATATCCGCAGAATAGCCCTAACGAGTTTTCCCTATTTATTTCTTCCATCTAAGATTGTATCTGAGAGGGTCTGTGGTTCGTCCCTTCGTTTATTTTTTATTTGCTGGCCGTTGTGTCATTAAAGTTGTTTCTTTGCTATACAGAATGTTCCTAGAGTGTTGTTGAAATACACTCAGACAAAAGAGCAATAAAATGAAATAGGCTGTTGTTGTTAGAGCTGTGGTGATTAAAGTTACACTCTGGCTGATGGGAGAAACAAAGAGTAAATGTGTGTTACAATGTCACGGGTTGCCTTCCCTTAGCTCTGCAGTGGTGGCCCAACAGTGGCCAAAACTCAAGAGTAACTAATGTGGGTCTTCAAAGGTGTCTACTGTTAAGTCCTTTTGCGCGTGTAATTTAAATGTTGAGCACATCTAAGAAAATATATATGATTAATTATTTACGCGCTATCATACACTATGTTGAACACAAAAGCGCAACGGGTGCGCTGGTTGTTGTTGCCAAAGAACAATGACGTTATGAAGAGAGATGCCTAATGGCGATGATCTGAGACGGTCGTCTGTGGATGAAACTGATTGTAGGCCTTACCCAAATTATGGGAAGCAGTCATGAAGTTACGATAAGACTCCTGGTAAGGAGTATTCACGTTAGCCAATACAGGGCTCGTTTATATGTTCATTATCATGATATTTTTGTCAATTTGCCAATGATCTGGCTGAACTTCAATACACATATGCCATGACGTATTGCTAGTGGGATCCAGAGTCTTACCAAAGATTATCGGAATTATTCTGCGATATATTTAAAGGGGTCACTCAATAAAACCCGTCGATGTAGACAAGCTCAATAACGAAAAAAAAGCCATGATAGAACTATTTGCCATAACGTTCATCGCCGTCCTTGAGAGATCGGCCGTTATCTAGAATGTCGATCAAGTACATGATCAAGATATATAAGAATACTATGCACCATGATGCCTCAATGTAATTACCTACGTTACTGATGATGCCTGCTGCTACTATGATTGAATCTGTATTGCGTCTACGAATAAATGTATCGTCCATGTTGAGCCATGAATCCTGCGTACATCTTTTGTCAGTTAGTCAAACTTGATGACTACACCATTTGTACGATGTTCTTTGAGTAACATTGTTTGTTCTATCTTCACGACCCACAATCTGTCGGCCACCTGTAAGCCCGACCAGAGCTGATAGTATTTAAGTCAGCAACAATAATAACATTCGCTAACCGTGCCACTCTTACCCACGCAAGAATATAATAAAACCCAAAACGAACATAACATCTACCTTCGCACAAGATTACTCTTCGCAGAGTTGTAGGTAGAAGGATAATGATGCTTCTACATCAATGTTGTATTCACAAGATATTCAGAAAAGCGAGAACAATGCTGCATGAGGCTGAGCAAATGTTAACTCTAGTATCTGCCGTCAACTTTTGTGAAGGATAGGGTTTTCTTATTATTCTTTAGCTCGTTCAAGCCCCCAGCTGAGTTAATTCAGCGAAATTTCTCTTATTTTACTTAGCTCTGTTTAAGTGTATTTAAGAAATTGCCCGAGACATACGGATTTAGTACATTCAAAATTATTAAATCAACCTAAAATTTGTCTTTACACAAGTAACAAATTTTATAATCAATCATGTTTTAACAGTTATAAAAATGAATAATTCCTTATAGAAAGAAAAGTTATCATCACTGGGTGATGTTATGGCGTTAAAAATGGGATAGTTCACTT
Organism: Oreohelix idahoensis; assembly: GCA_024509875.1. Taxonomy (NCBI): domain Eukaryota; kingdom Metazoa; phylum Mollusca; class Gastropoda; order Stylommatophora; family Oreohelicidae; genus Oreohelix; species Oreohelix idahoensis. Next base: position 85,825 of record JAMPIV010000972.1, read on the forward strand.
GGCAGCTTTTGTGTTTCTACTTAGCTGCCAATGAGTTTCTGCTCCAGCTAATGTTTGGGTCTTTGCAGATAGATGACTGGATCACACTTGTCACTGGTCAAGTTTAAAGGTTGTAGCCCGTTCCAAAAAGTGTCAGGGAGTAACTACAAAGCTGTTCTCGCTTCTCTAAGACCCGTCTGCTGATGGTATCTAGCGTCGACTTCAGGCCACTTATACCCTTACTTGTTCCAGAGATTGCACCCTCAGTTGGTACCATCGACTAGTGTCACAAAAGAAGAGAACAAATACCCTCTTGAGCATTGCGGTTCCCGACACATGCTTATGTGTTCCCCTCTTCCTATTCCAACATCCCATCTATCCCAGAACCGTTACCCTCGCTGAAAATTAATATTAACCCCATTGAGCGGAAAAAACATTCATTATATTTAGGTTGAATAGAGTTATATTTACCTTTGCATTGGGTGAAAAGGTTGAAAACTTTCATTACTTTTAGAGTGAATATGTTTACATTTACATCTACACTGGTTGAAAATTTTAATAATATAATAAGTATGTACATCATTCTCTCATCATTATCTCCCTGCTCCATAGGGAACATGGGACTACCTCTGCTTTTAGTTCTCTATAAGAAATTCACATAAAGCAGTCAACATCCCCTGCAGTGGTGATTCATGAAATCATCATTCTATATGCTGAGGTTGTCAGCCTCAAATGACTTGGAAATCCACCTAGCAATTGTCACATATAAATATTCACATGTCAATATAAACATATAATTTTAGGTGTTAATAATGTAAAACATAGAATTATAGATATACAACGTACCCCAAATTGACTTCTGGCTCAGAGATAGAGTTAAGGCAACTTGTGAAGATGCCTCTTACACGTGTTCTGGGGTTGTTACTTTATCAATAAGTTCCCACTTTTACTCCGTGTTTAGGATTCCTCAGATTTCGGTTTTCCTTGCTAATAATAGTAGTTTTCATGGGCTTTTAAGTCCTCAAGAGGCTCAAACACGTCCAGTCCGATAAATGAATTCTGATTTTATTCTTAACTCCGGCAGTCTGGTTGTTTTCTCGACGAGGTGAATTTTCACAGTGCTTTCAATCGACTAAAGTGTCAGGTTATATTGCTACTTTCGTCCCACACACGTTGTTGTTTACTATTAGACCAAGCTCCAATAAGAAATGTTGTTATATTTACATCTCGAATACCGACCAATAGTTACAACCATGTGTGGTTTGATGGGGTCTATTAAAAAAACTTTCCTCATATGAAAATTCTACATGTTGTGTAAAAGGTCATTTTCCGTATAAGGAGTTGTTATATCCTTCGATTCGCGGTCATGATTACACTACAACTCCGTACATTATCACAAATAATGTCACTGTAACACTTCTGTCTGGATGTTTTTACAACATTCTGTCTTTCAGGTGCATGTCTGTAATATGTCCGCAGACGGGTAATTTATCACCCCGTCCTTGTGCAAACATGGACCCGACTATCTGGGCTGTGACCCTTTATTACAGTAAATAGTGAATCACAATAGCCATATCAGCGCTAAATAAATGTGCTGGGCGTACGTCGTGCTAATCCGGCGCGACCAAGGTTTGGTACACGAGAATTTTACCAACAAGACTGTCTGTCAATATTGCATCACCTGTCTACTCTCTCAGCAAGGATGGCCAGGTAAACAGACAAGACGAATTATTACGGAGAAGTGCAAACAATGACTCTAAAATAACAATACTGCCGGAGAGGAAAAGAGAGCGAACCCAATTTTGTGACATACAACAGGAGATAATCGGATCATTAGAAGTCATGTCACCACTTGAGCCCTCTTACATCCTTGGGGAAGGGGCAGCAAGGCCTAGTGGGGTAATGACCCCAAGAGTTATCCCCCCACCCCTTAGCTTTGGATGTCTTGTTTCTATTGTTTCAGTTTTGTTCAGCTTAACATTTCTAAAGGATGAAGTAACTGACAACATGCCCAAACTTCCTCAGTCACATTCTACGAGATATCTGGTAGGGTACATTGCTGCATTTGTTTGTTCTCCGTTCGGACTCCAGCAACACAAAGGATATCTTTAATTTGCTAATAAATTTATATTTATTCTTCTTCTTCTTTGACCCTTAGCCGCCGACTGTAAAAGCAGTCAGTGGCCATCACGCCTGGTGGCGTCTTGTAGGGCGGCAACAAACTGCTTCCACTTTGCTCGGTTGGTAGCCATCATTCGTGCAGTGCCCCAACTCTGATTCACTCTTTGCATCTCAGCCTCCACAGTCCTCCGCCAAGTTATTTTTGGTCGGCCTCTCTTTCGTTTCCCCCCCCCCCCCCTTCCCCCCCGGTGTCCATAGCATAACTGTTCTTGTGATGGCATTGGGGTCTCTTCTAAGGACATGGCCAACCCAACTCCAGCGTCTGCCAGTTATGACGGTGTGCATGTCCTCTTGCTTACTCCAAGTAAGCAGATCTTTGTTGGTGATGGTATTCGGCCAAAAGATTCGGAGAATTTTTCGTAGGCAGATTGTGTAGAAAGAGGACAATTTCAACATTTCCTTCTCTGTAACTCTCCAGCATTCCGCACCATAGAGAAGCACAGAAAGTTCACAGCTCTCATATAATCTTAATTTTGTGCTTGTGCTGTACTGAGAGGACTTCCAGATGTTGTTTAGATTAACAAAGGTTGTTATTGCTTTGTTCATTCTGTTATTGATGTCTTTGCTTGCTCTGCTGTCTGGTGTTACTATGCATCTTGGGTATGTGAAGGTGTCTGTCTTATATATATAATGCTCTGAAAATGCTGTAGTTTGGATAAATATTGGTTTTGGGAAATTTTACCACAAAAATATCTTAAATAATACAGATCTACCTAATATAATTTTTTTACACGTTTTCTTTCTACAATAGCCCCTTCAGTCATAACTGACTATGGACATGCGCCCCTGAGGTGACAGCCCTTCAGTCATAACTGACTATGGACATGCGCCCCTGAAGTGACAGCCCTCAGTTGCTTATTTTCCTTGTGTTCCTTTCAACGTTTTCTCCTCTCTTCTGCTTATTGTTTGAGTTTCTGTTCGCCCAATCTAAGGTGGCGCAGTAGATAGCACGCCACTTGGCGTGATCTACAGCTTCATCCTTCCAGGTTGCTAGAATTATGTCCAGTGCCCTCATGTCTCTCTTGTGCACATCTTTGAATCTCAGCTGCTGTCGCCCAACTGTTCTTGTGCAATCTGCCAGTTGTACGTAGAAGATATCTTTCGGGAAGTGACCATGTTCTATGCGGCGGACATGGCCAAGCCAGAGTACTCTGCGCTGTCTAAGCAGTGTATATATGCTTTGAAGGCCAGCACGTGACAACAACTCGACCTTTGTCACTTTATCTTTCCACCGAAATGCCGAGGATGTGGCGTAGACTAAAATCGTTTTACATCGTCATTCCTATCCGAATAATTTATAAAAAACAAATGTCAAAATAGAGAGAAATAACTATTATTTTATCACTACTATGTCACATGAACATTACAGCTCTACGCGAGATCAGCCATGTTCAACACATGATTTCATAGCGAGCAGCAGTTTTTGCTGTATCTTGTAACGTTAGTTTGATGGACATTTGTGACGGTATTGCCTCCACTGCTTTACAGTAGTGGTCCAACAGTGGACAAAACTCAAAGAGTATCTAAAATAGGCTTCAAAGGTGTCTACCTTCGCACAAGATTACTCTTGGCAGAGATATAAATAGAAGAAATAGAACGCTTCTATCTCCAGGGAGTCTTCACAAGATATTCAGATAAGCGAAAACAATGCTGCTTTTGCTGAGCACGTTAATTCTAGAATCTGCCGACAACTTTTGTGAAGAATTAAGCACTTATTAATTTCAGCTCGTTCAAGCCCCCACCCCTGATTTACCCTGTGGAATTCTTACTATTATGGTATAGCTCTGTTTAGAGTGTGTGTAGTAAATTGACTGAGACAAACTTGCAGTGCATGTAAAAGGATTAAATCGAAGTTAAATTTGTAACATTACAAATAACAAAATTTAATAATCACTTAAGGTTTTAACAAGTTTAAAGAATTGAATAATATTTTAGGAAAAGGTTTTCATCACTGTTGTGATGGAATTTAACTGAACAAAGGAGGTCACTTTTGGCAGCAGATATTTTGCACTTAGCTGCCAATGGTAGTTTCTTCTCGCGCTGGGTTAGTTCTTGGTAGACTGTCTTGTTTTTTACGCTCGTCGCTGGGTAATGTTAAAGGTGCCACACGTTCCCAGAACGTCAAGGAGTAACGGCAAAGTTGATCCTTTGTCTTAAAGCGCAAGCCACTGTTCCTTCATTGTTCCAGAGATAGTACAAGTCAGCTGGTACCACCAACAATAACTATGGTAAAAGAATAGAAATGAAACACTCTCCTGAGTATTGCGTTTTCCAACCCATAGTTTTGGGTTCCTATCTTCCCATACTACCATCCCTTTGACTCAGAATTTACCCTCGATGACAATTAAATTTAATCCCTCGGGATAAAACTTTCTTTACATTTAAATTGAATAGTTTTCATAGTTACTTTATATTTAAATGAAAAGGTCAATAGTACAGATAGAATATGTTTACATTTACATTTCCACTGATTTGAAAAGTGTTCACAATATAAAATGAATATGTTTTCATTTATATTTACACTGATTGAAAAGTTTGAAACTTCCATTAACTTTAAAATGAATATTGTCACATTTACACTGGTTTAAAGCTTGAAAACGTACATTAATTTTAAAGTGAATATGTTTATATGGACATTTACACTGCTTTGAAAATGTAACTATTATACTTAGAATGTACATCATTTCTTTCATCTTTCCCTCCCTGCTCGATATAGAACTTGAGACTCTTTAGGCGGTTAGTTCTCTTTAAGGGACTAGCAATAAAGCAGTCACCAGTCCGTGCAGTGGTGGTTCATGAAATCATCATTCTATACGCTGAGGTTGCCAGCTTCAAATGACTTGGACATCCCCGAGCGATTTTCACATATTAAAATTCACATGGCAATACACATATATATGTTAGTTCACATGTTAGTAATTGTTCAAGGGCCATACTGGCCACTACAAATGTAACAATATCTTTTCTGTGTACTGTTATTGTATGGATGTGTTGATGCGCCACTGGAATGTTGAAGGCTGTACGATCTACCCCAATGTTTCTGCACGGTGTTACTGCTGGTTTCTGTGCGTGCGTAGTCAGTACGACCTGGGCCAAACAGCGTTGTTGTGCATGATTAATGCACCAGGCGTTGAGGCGCTAACAGGGTGTCATGTTGACATTCAAACATCATACATCTCTTGAATGTAAAGTACTCGAAGTTTGTGTGGGTTCATAAGTGATGTGGGTGTGTAGACAACACGAATGCGTTTAGGCTCTTTGACAGGTAAACAATGCACACACTCACTCACATGCAGTAGTCAGTAATTGTTGCAACTGCTGGAACTTTTCAACCATTTATTTACGAGACACAGTGACATCAACAGCTACAGTCAAATGGACGAGGATCAAGGACATCATATAAACTGGAAATGACTGGCAAAAAACATCTGGCATTATAAAGCTTGAACCACTCATCTATCAGGACGTTATCGACAATGGTCTGTCCTTTAACACATAGTTCATACTGCAGCTCACGTACCACTGACTCAGCGCGTCAGGTACTTTAAACAACTCCGCCGTACCAAAAGGCGAGTTCTCAATTGCATAAATAATAATAATGTAATTCATCTAGCATAATACGCCAGATACATCTTCTTCTGCTCAAAGATATCGGCCGTAATGTCGGGCCTCTATAATAATGTAAACAACTGTGTATTCTTCAGAGGCAGGCATAATCATCCATGCCGAAACATATCGCCAACATGCGGTTTTCATAATAATATATCTTCACTGGGCTTCTGTATAACAGTTAGACGAATAGTCTTAGTTGGCTACATCGAGCACAAATAATGGACTCTGCATCTCAAAGGACCGTGAGCTCTACTCACAGGTTGCCACAAAATGTTCTGCAACTTAGGCATAATAATTAAGTTTCTTTTACCTTTGACAGAATCCGAGAAATACACAAATAACAACTGTCGTCATTCTTGACGAACAGAATAACTCTGGGGAGAATCACTGACATCACAGTCACACTGAAGACTATCTTTCCTCCAGATAATGCAGAGAAGTACCACGGACATACTAGTCTGGTCAGAACCCAGATCATCACTCCCTGACGGAAGTCTTTCCGTTCGCGCTTAAAAAACTTGCGCATGTGTAGACAGCACAGATCTGAGTAAAGCTAACCCCGACTTAAGACAGGTCAACACCAATGAATAAAACAAAGGGAAGATAACCCTAAATCAACCTGTCCCAGGGAGTTCATAAACAGTTCTCTAACTTAGATCATCAAAAGTATTAAATAGATTTACGTCTTATGATACCGTCACAAACAACAGCAACAGTAATAAAACATAGAATGTAAAATGGCAACTTACGCCAATCCTGGCTCACAGACTTTTTGCTCAGATGAATAAAAGAGACTTGAATCGGCCTCTTACACTCGTCTGGGGTGTCGTTGCTTTAACAATAGATTCCCTCTCTGACTCCGTGTGTGGTCCTTGAGTTCCCCCAGTCCCGGTTTCCTTGTTTAAAATGATAGAGATTTCCTGGGCTGTTTTTGTAAGTCCTGATAAATACTCAAATAAAAGGTGTCCGGTATGTTAAGAAGGAATTCTGAATTCTAGGCTTCGCTCTGGCAAAGTCTGTAATCTTGGCAAGCAATTTCTCACAGTAGTTTAGACTGACTGAAGCATCAGGTTATATTCACTGCCTTCCCACGCATTCGTTGTTATAGTGCACAACTGATCAGCCAATCTGATTTGAATATTTTGCATGACTCATCTAGTGCAAAATTTCAAACATTACTTTTCTGAAAATGGGCTGTAAACATCCGTCTGCCCTGTGTACCAACTCACGAACACGTCGATAACCTCCCACGACAATGTGTGTAAGATGAAGCAAATCATTACCTTATCAGAAAGTAATCTCTTATCTGTGTCTGTAAATCAGTTGTCTCCCCGTACTCTGGCCTTTATCAGCGCTTAGCAAATACACTGGCGATTTTCATGGGGCTAATCCTTCGTGACCAAGATTTGGCACAAAGGAATGAAACCATTCTGCCTGTCGTAAATATTATTTCTGCCGCTCCTTGCAAAGCTTAGCGAAGGTATTGGAAACAAAAAAGACGTAATAACTTAACCCCGAGAGGCGTGTAAGAATGAAAATACATTTTATATGCTACACATAGTAGAGAAAGAAAGAAAGTACGACAATTGAATGCACGCAATAAAAATCTTACAACAAATGTAGCGATACTACGGGAGTGAAACAGAGATCGAGAGGGGTCGCCCCATTCTGTCACACCATTTTATACTTTGTTTTATTTTGTTTCGGGAAATAAAAAAAGACAAACTTGGCAGCCGAAAGGGAATCATTGATCCTTGTTTTGAAATTTGTTTCATGTAGATGCAATATATGCACTTGAGGATATAAAGATCTAAAAATAGCGTGTGACTAGATAGTCACCCTGTTGACTCCACATGTTTCGTACACCAGAATAAAAATGAGTAACAATTCTGCTGTCTACGCCATATCCTTGGTATTTCGTGGAAGTACAAAAAGAAAGATGTCTAAGTGCTGTCATGCGCTGGCCTTCAAAAGCATGTATACAATGCTCGGACAGTGTAGATTACTCTGCTTTGACCATGTTCGCCGCATGTAAGATGGCTGCATTCCCAACCATATTTTTTACATGCAACTGGCTGATCGTAACAGAACAGTCGAGAGACAGCAGTTGAGTTGAAGGATGTGTGCGAGAGAGACTTGAAGGCACAGAAATCAAGCAACTTGAGAGGATGAAGCTGCCGATCGCACGAAGTGGAGATGCTCCATACGGCGCCACATCAGATTGGGCGAAAAGAAGCCCCTATAACAAGCAGAAGAGAAAAGAACACACCGAAAGGAATACAAGGAAAACAGCAGCAGAGGGCGCAGCATCCCCACAGTCAGTTGCAGAGGCGGATCTGCTATGAAGCTAATTAAGCTTGATCTTCAGTGCCTCAAAGTCCAGTTTTCTTAATAATACGTTTCTTTCACAACTCCCAACACTTCTTTTTTTCAATATACAGGGCCCTCCAAGAGTTAAAGCTTCAGGGCCCCCCAAAATATAAGTCCGCCACTGGTCAGTTGTGACTGGAGGCGACTACTATACATTAAAACGAGATTTTTACAAACTGAACACACACACTATACATCTCTCAAGCGGACACACACCATATCACAGAGATTTAAAACAACAGAACACCCATGACTTCAATAAACACACCAGCCAATATAAAGACTCCATAAAGCGGCAACTTGTGGAAAAAAAGCCTCAATCTTTCACTAACACTTGACACACATTGCTCAACATTTAGACAGATTTAAAATCAATCTCAGACGTCGGGAACTCGAATCGATTTCAGATTCCATCAGAACGTATCGCTGTCCAAGAGCTACCTCCCACTACGTGTTGAAGAATCTTTAATCGGCATTGTCACGAACTCGACTATTCAACCTGTAGTGAAGCGAGAAACGTATTCTTTTGAAAATGTTCACTTTTTTCATTCAAATTTCGAAACCGGGCAAAAGATTATTTTTTATTTTTCAAGTACTTGGCAAACATAAGAGAGGATTTGCTATTAGAAAATTGGGAAACATAAAAAAAAAATTTAAATAACGAAATCACACACTAAAAATAGTAACAATGTGTGAAAGAAATGGTCAAAATAACAATTATGGCGATGGATAGGAAATTCACGGAATAAGAGAAGAGGAACAAAAAAGAAATGAAGAAGAAGGCGAACTTGGCAAAATGGAGCACAGACAAAAACTGCCAACGGCTTGCACTTTTGACAGAGTTCAGTTGCTAGACGATTGCTATTTTTGTACTTCGAGAGCTTTGACGATATTCTGACAATGGACTGTACCTATGCTTCAGTCGTTTACTGTTATTGTCATGATTTTCTTTGATGCTTCATTCATTCATTGCTTCATTGATTGATTGATTTATTGATTGATTGATTGATTCATTCATTCTGTCTTTCTTTGTTTCTTTCTTTCTCTCAATGCTCTTCAGGATGATGGGCCTTCAACGAATTCACGCCTAGTCCACATGTCCTCTGCCGTCCTCTAAAAGTCCTGCAATGTCTTTTTGATCCCAGTCATGTCCGTCTTCAGTTATCTTCTCAATGTTGTTATTCTTTGCTGATACTGTTGTCTTGAGTTGTTTGTCCTGATGAGGGACATCAACGAAATGGCTATCGTGGCTGTTTGTGTGCTTTTCTATAACTTCCATGTAATGTTGTAACTTCCATGTAATGTTGTAACTTCCATGTAATGTTGTTTGCCTACTTCATACGCAAATTATATTTGAAACACTGATGTTGTAAGTTTCCAATTACTGTAGATCATTATGTCTCTATAACAACAATTATATTCATTTTGCAGACCTAAAGGTCTGTTATATTTGTACATGCGCCCTTATATAACCGACTAGGTTGAACGGAACGCGCCTCTCCAAAACGAGGCAAAATTTTATTTAAAAAAAAATCTCTATAACGATAACCGAAAAGTTACATATTCACAACTGGGTCATCATTTCCCGTTAGCCCCCTAAAAATGATAGTCATCCATTAAACGCATGCCAAATCCTGCTATGTGCCATTAGCTCAAGGTCTTTCCATGTTTATTTCATCATCTTCATTTCTGTCTCCAGTTATTTTCTCTGTGTGATTTCTGTTCACCTTTATTTCTCTTAACAAGGGGGTTCCAGAATAAAAACTGCCTTGTAATGCTATTAACAGCTTTCCTCAATGTATGTATTATCCGATCGCTAAAATCTTCTTCTCATCTCTATGTCCATTGGCACTTGTCTGGTTCTTGATTATCAGTTTCACATTAGTGACTTTGTTTCTACATGGAGCAGTGAAGGTGTATATACTCGTATATATATATATATATAGTAACGGCGCGATTTCACAGTGCATCTGCTGTACGAAAAATCAGACTGGCAACATTGAGGTTGGCAACATTGGGATAACTAAACCGGCAAGTCATGTGACTAGCGGAAGCGGAAAATATTAGGCGCCAAGGGAGGCAGTGAGTTGCTAGCCAGCGACCAAGTGAGGACGGATATATTTTCCCTTGCCAGCATTCTTGCTGTGGAGTTCATGCCATGGACTGATTGTTATAAGTACTTGCTATATTTCGGTTTGAGAGGATTATGATGTGTAATTCTAGATTTGTATGGTATCTAGTGGGCATTTTCTACAGACCGCAGATTTATAGGTTGTCAATGAGTTGAGTGTACCATTGTCACAGTTTTGCCGTTCATTGTGAGCGATAGTCATTGCAGTGTTCGATCAGTAAGTCATACTAGAGTGTATGATGCTGATAGATTGAGCTGTTATTGAGGCAAGTTACATTGGCATTATTATATTGTATTTCATACGTTTGTTGGCCGTGTGAGGCCTGATTGTGAGTGCATATTTATTAAAGGGAAATTCCTGTTAATGGTGCTGATTACTTACGTCAGCCATTGTTGTGTGGTCCTACTTCTAGAGGAGCGAGCCTATTATTATTAGTATTATTGTTGTTCTAAATCCACATTATAGTGGTGCAGCACAGTGGAGTGTTATCCATGATAAGTGCGTCTGACACACACACACACACACACACACACACACACACACACACACACACACACACACACACACACACACACACACACACACACACACACACACACACACACACACACACACACACACACACACACACACACACACACACACACACACACACACACACACACACTAGCAATAACTCGTCAATAATGACGGAAGTAAATAAAAAAAAACTATAATATATTTTAAAAATAGTTTTTAATTCAATATAAAAGTTATTTGATGACAACATTTTTTGTGAAAGAGCGTGAATTTGTTTCAAAGAATGTTCCCTGATTAAAAAAAAGTGTTTTTAACAAAAACTTTCAAGTTTTATTATAGATTCAACTTTACTATATCAATTTATGAACTCAGGCCAATTTAGGCCAAAAATTGGAGATGGAATAACACAGTACTGAGGCGACGAATTCGGATAGGAACACAATGCGAGAAGCAGTTGGTAGCATAACAAGGCAGTGCCTAGTCTGTTAAATCCCCAGTGTAGAACAAATATAGGGAGACCAATACGAGAATACCCGCATAGCGAAGGGATTTAACAACTGAAAAGAAGGTGATAAAGAAGGGGATACAGAAGGCAGACATAGACTTTGAGCGGGTAATATAAGACAGGAAGGCTTAGCATTTATTCATTGAATTCCTGTGCTCCGCAAGGAGCTGAAAAGTAAGAAATGAATTATTTTATAAGCGACTTTGATGTTCGTCTTTTGTCGGCCGTACCTTCTATATTGTTTCAAAGTGGATTTTTTCCACCCTTCTCACTACAGGCTGGAAAAGAAAGGTGGAAAGCTACATCAATTTGACACAAGCATTACCTATGACGATGCCAAGAGTTTTATCAAGAGCAGATACAGGAGCAATTGGGAAACAGAGCATCCAATGCCACAAAAAAAAAAAAAAAATGCATACTACCAGCTCAGCAGAAGTGAACAAGTGGTAATCTTTAGACTTCGCACAGGTCACAACAGATTGACATACTATCTGTTCAACAAGCTAAAGACAGGAACTACTGACGAGTGTAACTGTAGCAGGGATAAAATAACTGCTGAACATCTACTTCAAAGGTGTCCAACATACAAGGAACAGAGAAAGCGCGTATAGGCATTCATGGAAAAACTCTACGGAGATACCAAGATCCTCAAGATGACCACTTCTTTCTTTGAACATATTCAAGTCGACGTCTGAAAGTGAGCGCAGAAGAAGAAAAGGGATATTTTTATATTTGACTTAGCGCAGAGCTGCTGGAAAGTTCGCCACTGTTTTTACCGGGCGTCTCTGAACAGACAAAGAAAACTAATACTACTGTTCCCCCCGACATGTCGTAAAAGGTAAAGGTAAAGGATCCCGTTACACGCCCATTGAGGCATACTGGGAATATGGTTCCATATTTTCTTGACCATCGATACACTAGGGGTGATGTGGTCAGCATCACGCCGGCCGCCTTAACCTTACCAGAGTTGCTCTGGTACCCACTTTATTTAGGCTGGGTAGAAATGTGACTGCACAATGGGCTAATCACCTGTTTGCCAGTCACTTCGATTACATGTCCTGCCCAGGAGCCTTGTGCTCTTTGGGTCACCTCTACACCTCGTTTTACGGGGTAGATGAGGTTCCGATTATGAGATGAGATGAGAAATGGGACTAATATGAGGTTGTGCGTACGGCTGGCAACATCTTTATGTAAAACAAATTACCACAGAGACCACTGCTGCATGACTGCTTAGTGCAAGCTTTCTGTGAAGGGAACATGCTTAGTAAGGAACATATAGGGAACTGATGATGATAATGATATGGGCAAGTTCATTCTGGGCTTTACAATTCGCTTTAACACTAATTATCGCTAACATGCGTTTGATTATTTCTTTCATTAATTTGCTTTAATACCACCTTATATTGGGAGCCGAGGTAGCATAGTGGTTAGTGCACTGGCTTCCTAGCTCAGTGGTCCATGGTTTGATCCCCAGATGAGGTGGGATTTATTAAGGCCGCAAACAGCTTCTGGGTCGACCCAGCCCCAATTGGGTACCAGAGCAACTCTGGGAAGGTTAAGGCGGCCGGCGTGATGCTGACCACATCACCCCTAGTGTGCCGATGGTCGAGAAAATATGGGCCTAACACCATGTTCCTAATATGCCTCAATGGGCCTGTAACGGGATCCTTTACCTCTTTACCTTTATATTGTTGTTGAGACAGCGCTATAAGTGATAAGATAACATCAAGAGATGGGCAGGAAAGAGTCTATCAGAGTGCACCATCTGTAGCGAGGTCGAATGATATACAGGTGTATTTAGATGACACCAGATGATAGTGCCAGATGAGAATTCTGGACTAAAAGAAATACCCCAGTCTCAGAAATGAGCACTGGTGTAAGGATGGCACAGGTTATAGACTGTAAAGATCTCTAGACCAGGTGGTAAGAATTTAGTACAAGAGTCTATATTGTCTCCTCATTTAAGACTATCCTATGCTTTAATGTAGGGAAAATCAAAATGAACGTGTTACTTTAACAATGATAAAGTTAACAAAGTCCTCGGATACAATTATTAATCAATTTAATTATGTATAATGATTTTTTCTTCTTTGTTTAGAATGGATAAAGTTTGAAAATTATATTATAGATGTACACAGAGTTATTTCAAGATATTCACAAAATGTTTACAATATGCACCTGGCATCACTTTGATAAGCAATAAAGTCACTGTTGATATATCATCTATGAGTTCGGACTTATGATTGAATCAATTGTCATCATATGATGGCTCTCTCCATAATGTTTGTGAAATCAGTCTTTTAAGATACAACTTATCTTAAATGTCTTGACTGCTGGCTTTCTATCTCAGCCAAACAGTTATTGATGGTAATGGGTGACACACGTATGTCAATACTTGCAGTCAGTACTGGCCTTCCCATGCATCAGGGATACCAGTAACTCTGTGTAGATCAGTTATTGTGCTCCTAGTCAATTTTTGCAGGATTACACGTATAGATCTAACATCAGGCTTCTGACTTTCAGATTAAAGAATCGAACCTGAAACAACATAAGGACCTAGGACAGGCTCCACCTAGGAATTCCTGTAAACTAAGTTTCTGTGTGTAACTGTCATCAGAATGTTGTATGCGGGTGATATGCTGTCGCGAGAGGTTCAGATGTTATTAAATGAAAGATATCCTGGACAAAAAGATGTATCAAATGATACCAGGAAAGTGTCAGATAAGAGACTGGTCTTATAAGAAATACCCCCTTCTCTGAAAAGAGCAAGGGTGCATCGACAATCAAAGGTAGGGTCAAGCTATATAAACCTTCAAGTATGATGATAGTGTTTGTTACTGAAGGTCTAAGTGCTACTTCTCAAGATCCTTTCTTGAATAATGGTTATTATTTTTTGTATTGACTCTGCTAGGGGATTAATTAGTTAATTAAATATGTAATAGATATATATAACCAACAGAACCTTAACTCAATTTAAATAATTAAGTAAGACTGATTATATATATGTACAATTTATTGATCCTATACCGTTTCTCTTTTCGGTTTGGAAAATGTTCCGCTTACCCTCAGGAACCCAGGTGCGCGCCTGTAGTGGTATTCTGTTGTTTTGCATTCGTAGGACATGACCGATATATGAACCATCGTCTTTTCCTTATATAGTCGGAGACATATTTTCTGCCTAGAGTCTTCTCTTATTTGTCGATTAGTCTTGAATTCTTTCCAACTGATGTTCATGAGTTTTCTAAGACATTTGTTCTCGAATGTATTCAGCTTGTTCTCCAATGATTTTGTTATTTTCAAACTCTCACAGCCGTATGTTAACACTGAGATAACATTTGAATTAAACAGACGAAGCTTGGTATGTATATTCAATGATCGTAATTTCCAAATGTTAGATAATCTATTGAAGGCGCTAGCTGCCAAAGCAATTCTAGTATGGATTTCTCTTGTTGTGTCACCATCCTGAGTCATTTTACTGCCTAAATAATTGAAACTTTCAACTTTCTGTAGTTTTTCCCCGTTCAAGATGATATCAAAGGTCTCGTTAGAAAAGTTCATAGCTTTAGTTTTAGAGGCATTTATTTGGAGACCAATTTTAACCGAGAGATGACACAAATTATTTATTGCTTCTTGGGATTGTCTTGGTGTTGAACTTAAGAATGCTACATCATCTGCGAAATCCAGGTCCCCCAGGAATTTTCCATTTGTCCATTTTATACCCAAGTGTTCATTGTGGGTATAGTTTCTCATAACCCAATCAATAGCTATTCCAAAAAGTAGTGGTGACATAATACAGCCTTGTTTCACCCCTGTTTCTACTGTAAACCATTCTGTATTCCCTTTATTTGTTCTAACACAACATCTTGCATTGTCATATAGCGCTCAATTGTACAATGTTATGCACCAACTAACGACGCTCTTGATACCACAAAAGATGACTTCTATGAAGCACTTCTAAGTACCATCAACACAATACCCAAGCATGACATAATAGCAGTCATGGGTGATTTTAACGCCAAAGTAGGTGACAACAACGATGGAGTACAAAGATATCTCGGTACTCATGGCATAGGCTGTTTGAATCAAAATGGCGAAAGACTTCTAGAACTTTGTGAAATATCAAACCTCGTTGTGGCAGACACCATCTTTCCACATAAGAATATCCACAAGATAACATGGAATTCACCTGATGGCAGAACTAAGAACCAGATAGATCACTTCTGCATAAGCGCTAAATTTCGCTCATCAGTTCAAGACGTCAGAGCATACAGAGGGGCAGAGATCGGAAGCGATCATAACCTCTGCATAGCTAAAATGAGAATAAAACTGAAGAAGTTATACCAACCGAATAAAAATAGAAGAATAGATGTACACAGACTGCAATCAAATGATATAAAGAAGGAATATAATGTCAAAATGAACAACTATTTCGATGCTTTAGGCAAAATTGACAACGATATCACCACCAAGACAATCGATACTAAATGGGAACAACTGAGAACAGCAATGACAGAAGCAGCTGTAGCGACCACCGGATACCTAGTACATAAAAAGAAAAAATGGATGAGAGAAGATACTTGGGATAAAATACAAGAAAGGAAAACAGCAAAACTTAAACTACTAGCGGCAAGTACACATAATGCAGTTGAATCTTGCAAACTAACTTATAACTTGTTAAATAAAGAAGTGAAGACAAAAACTCGAAGAGATAAAAGACATTTCATCAATGAACTGGCCGTAGAAGCTGAAAATGCTGCAAGAACTGGTAATAGTAGGTGCCTTTATCAAATTACAAAACAACTATGTCACCAGCCTACTGCTATGGAAACACCTGTTAAAGGTAAATTAGGGAATTCAATACCAACAGAAAAAGAACAAATGAAGAGATGGGCTGAGCACTTCATGGAGGTGCTAAACAGACCACCACCAACAGTAACACCTGATTTTAATAATGAAACATCCACAACCACCTTGCCAATAACTTGCGATGAATTCACGCTGGACGAGATCAAACAAGCCGTTAAAAGATTAAAAAATTTTAAAGCTGCTGGAGTTGACGAAATTTCAGGGGAAATGATTAAAGCAGTTAATGACAACAACCTCTTGAGAATTTTAGATATTATAAATGAAGTATGGAGAGAAGAACAACCACCACAACAATGGAAAGACAGTATTATTGTAAAGTTACCGAAGAAAGGTGATTTTATCAGACTGTAATAACTGCGTGGTATATCTCTATTATCAGTACCTGGAAAATTATTAATTTTGCATGATGTTAGAAAGACTTAAATTGCATGCTGACGAAAAGATCAGAGAAGAACAAGCGGGTTTCAGGCCGAAACGATCATGTATTGATCAAATATTCACACTAAGAACAATTATAGAAGAATCAGTGGAAAGGCAATCGCCACTTATTATCACCTTCGTCGATTTTCAAAAAGCCTTTGATAGTCTACACCGCCCATCATTGTGGAAGATACTTACAATCTATGGTTTTCCAACAAAATATGTGAATATAATCAAAGCGCTATATATATATATATATATATATATATATATATATATATATATATATATATATATATATATATATATATATGTGTGTGTGTGTGTGCGTGCGTGTCACTTTCACTGGACTGTAAAGTTGGTATTTAGTTTATTAAAGTCCTTCATGAGTCATCACTCAAACTGTTTTTGTAGTTACTGGTATTTTATTGGTTTGATAAGGTCTCTGAATAGGCTGATCAGTGGTATTGTGTTACCACTTATCTCCAAAAATGATAAGCATCCACTATAACTAGGATCACAACATGTCTGGATTTCCAGGCTGGGAAACATAGGTTGTCTAGTTCTAGGTATATTGAGAACGCTTGCACCACAGAGTCCCTCAGAAGTGAATGTCTCGTACAATCTTAGTAGTTGCAGGATAAAACCTGTAATACAGATAATCACAACCCTTGTATGGTCCAGCACTATTCTACCCACATAAACAATGGACGTAACAAACAGTTTCAGACATGGTGCTAACAGTTGCACAGGACAATTTACCTCAGTACCACTCACTCCTTATGGACGATGTCATCAAGGCATGTAAGGAGAGAACAAGAAAGTATTCAGTGGGGTACTGGAAGATGAGACAGGTCTATATTTCGGAGCTGGCATTTGCTGATGATGTTGCCCTGATTGCTAAATCAGAGGCACATCTCCAATCCAACCTGCAAGTCTGGAAGGAAGAGCTGGAGAAGAGAGGGATGGTCATAAGCAGCTCTAAAACAAAATCCATGGTGATATCACGAGAAGAAAGAAGACATCAGATTAAGCTGGGAGAACAGGTCCTGGAGCAGGTCGACCACTTTAAATACCTCGGAGCTATTATAGACCGAAAGGGAGGCATCAAAGAAGAGTTGGCCACTCGAAAAGCAGCAGCTGGGAGACTTTTTCAGGCCATAAATCGAGGATTCCTCAGCAAGAGAGAGGTTGGTAAGAAAACGAAGATGGCTGTATACCACTCCACCTATGTCCCAGTCTTGACATATGGATGCGAGTCATGGGCAATGACTACAACCCATAAAAGCCAGATCCAAACCTCAGAAATGAGGTATCTGAGGAAGGTGGTTGAAGTAACAAGAAGAGACATGGTACGCAACCAGACGATACGTCAAGGCCTAAATTGCCACCCCCTACAGACCCAAGTAGAACAGTCCCAACTAAGATGGTTTGGTCATGTCTGCAGAATGGGAGAAGATCGGCTACCACGACAAGCATGGGAAACAAAGAGCCAAGGATCCAGACCCCGAGGACGACCCAGAGTCCGCTGGGAGGACAACATTAGACAATCTTTGAAGGACCGAGGACTAGAATGGAACCAGGCCAGGAGGAAGACAGCCGATAGAATAGTCTGGCGCTCTCTCTTCCAAACCTCTACACCTCACGGTAGAAGGGGAACGACTAAGTAAGTAAGTAAGTACCACTCACACTTTCCCTATAACTCCTACGTTAGATCCATTTGTCCATGATCTGCTTTCATACAACGATTTGGTTTAGTTCAAACTATTAAGTGACACCTTGATTAATACATGTTAACAAATTCTGTGATCCTTTCTCATGGTCCTGATCAGTGTGTCTTTCCTTTAGGAAGTACTCCTTCAAATACATTATTAAACCTACAGTCGTATTTGCTATAATTCTCAAATATTCTACACATTTCCCAATGCTGGCTTTCGTCTCTAACAGTCAACACATGCTTCCGTTCAGATGGCACTACACTCGTCCTATAAGTTTTTTTCTTAACACACTCAACACACTTACAAACACACAAGTGGATTAATCACAAGAAAATTACATAATTATATATATATATATATATATATATATATATATATATATATATATATTTATATATATATATATATATATATATATATATATATATATATATATATATATATATATATATATATATTCTGTCTTACCCTCAGGCAATACACATAAGCTGTAACAGGCTATCAAAAGGTATTTAGGTCTGCTATGCAGATGCAGTGGCAAAGTATTTGACAGCACCCTTTTGCCTATCCCTTCTGTACTGCTTAGTGTTTCAAAAAGTTGTGGCTCCAAATCAACCAAGTTCAAGGACTTTTATACCGTCGCTCCCCCGTATAGGAGAACACGGCCAAAAACCGGTGTTAGGAATCTAAAAACGAGGCATCTTTTGCCTGCTTGTTCAATGTGCAAAATTTTTAATATTTATTATCTCTTAATTCTGAACCGATTTTGATCATTTAAAGTTAGAATTATACTGTAAATTTACCTATACCATTCTATCTAATACTTATTTAGTTAGCAAAATGCATTTAAATCTATGCAGACTTAAACTAACTAAATTTGGGACTACCCTAATGTATAGATGTCAATTTAAACGATTTTTCTCTTTAAATGAACTACTATTCGAGGAAGTCTTTGCACCTACCTCTTAAGTAACATCCCCATTGTTGAACTATCTACATCTTTCCTTTTAAAATCTCTGGTTCTTATAAAATTAAATAAATTCTTACTATCCTTTACACAAAATGGGCCTCTATGTTAAGCCTAAAAAGGTTTCCTTATACACACTAGAAAATGGAGCGTTTTCATTGGTTCTTATATCGGTCCTTTTTCCTATAGTATTGCGTGCGGTAAATATGACCGTGGTGTAAGACAGACCAAAACATGACATATGCACACAATGTCATTGTTATATTATCAGTTTTACAGATGTCTAGCTGCAGCGACATTATCAAGGTAACAACAACCTATAGACATTTATTATGTATTTTTTATATTACAAATCAGTTTGCTTAGTCAATTCCACTTCTTCTTTTTCTTAACATATAAAATGATCATTTCTGCAATCAGTGATACGCCTTAGAGATATCATGATTTAGTTTGCTTCCTTCCATTCATCATCTTAATTCGTAAACCGAATCCATTCCACTGAATAAATACTTAGGTAGTTACAACATAGTACATATATGAACTATTCTAAAACACATATGGCATTATATACAAGACTAATTCTGTAACACCACTCAACCTCTAGCCACAAAAATACACTGGAGAATGGTTAAGGTAAGCTGCCCATAGTTACAGATGAGAACTAAGTAGTGTCGAGCTCTACCCTCAGTCCTTCGTGCATAGAATACTTTGACGGTGTGTGTGAAATTTCAAATTTGCCCCTCCTATACAGTCCAATAGCGGACCTCCTTCCAAGCATGACGTCACTAGGTTTTTGTTGACAAAATGTCTTGACTAAAACCGATACATTTTTTGGGCATTTGTGTTAGTGGTCTACACATCCCTTCATCGTTCTCGTTTTAAATACATGCTATCGTTTTCATCCAAATTTCGTTTTATTCAGACGACTTGGAGCTTTCTTTCCATATATATCTTTCAACATTCCGTTCATCCTACGATTTGCTAGGCTGAGCAGAAGTGACTAAAGTCTTATCAAATCACATGTTGACACAATTGTATTCAATTATCTCCGCAAATACTGCATGCCTTGCACTGTTACCTGTACCTAAACATACCTTGTTTCCTCCTGGAATCAATGGTGAAAGAATTATAACGTTTCCTCCATCCTGCTCGATATAATTCAATTTGAATGATGCCATCTTTCTTCATAACCCTCCACTCCCAAAGGAGCATAGGCCTTCAACAAACACATGCCAAGTCCTCCTGTAACGTGCCATCATCTCAAGTTCTTTCCACGTTCTCCTCATCATTTTCACCTTTGTTTCCAGCTCTCTTTTCCATGTGCTTCTTGGTCTACCTCTGCCTCTCTTGCCCTGGGGGTTCCAGAACAAGGACTGCCTTGTAATGCTATCAGCAGGTTTCCTCAGTGTGTGTCCTGTCCATCGCCATCGTCTTCTTCTCATCTCTTGTTCCACTGGCACTTGTCTGGTTCTTGTCATCAGCTCCACGTTGGTAACCTTGTCATACCATTTTAATCCTTCTATTCTACGCAAGCACCCATTTATGAAAGTCTGTAGATTTTTGGTTGTTGTCTTTGTTGTTCTCCATGTTTCAGAGCCATACAATAGGACTGACTTCACATTTGAGTTGAAGATTCTTGTGTTCGTGTTGGATCCGATTTCTCTTCATCTCCAAATATTTCCCAATGCAATTATTGTGTATTCTTATTTTGATATCATTGTCTGTCCTTCCAACGTTGTCTATATTGCTGCCAAGATATGTGTACGATTCTACATCTTGTAGTGGTGCTTCTTCAAGTTCAACCCTGTCATCATTACATGCCCTTAGTCTCATTATTTTTGTCTTTTCCCCGTGTATTTTCAGACCCAATTTCTGTGATCTCTCATCGAGTGTTTTTAATTTGTACTGCATCTGATTAAGGTTATGGGACAGAAGAGCCAAGTCATCAGCAAAATCCAGATCATCCAACTGCTTAGTCAGAGTCCACTGGATTCCATTTCTGTTGTGTTTTGTCGATGTTCTCATAACCCTTCTATTGCTAGTAAGAAAAAAATGGAGACAAGAGGCATCCCTGTCGCACTCTCGTTCTTATCCCAAACGGTTCTGTAAGCTGTCCTTCGTGAAGAACTCTGCATGTCATGTCTTCATATGTTTAAAAAAAAATTAAATTAATGATCTTCAGGGGAACTCCATAATGCCTCATCAATTTCCAAAGTGATTCTCTGTCTACACTGTCAAATGTCTTTTCGTAATCCACAAATAGTGATGAATTCCATTCCAGACTTTGTTCAACTATTATTCCCAATGTGGCTATCTGGTCTGTACAGGATCTGCTTTGTCGAAAGCCTGCTTGTTCATCTCTCAGTTTCTTGTCTATGGACTCTTAATCTCTCAAGGATAATCCTGTTTAATACTTTTCCTGGCACTGATAGTAACATTATTCCTCTATAATGTGTGCACTCTTGCAAATTTCCCTTCTTAGGCAACTTAACCAGATATCCTTCCTTCCATTCTGCTGGTATCTCTTCCTTTTCCCAGACTTTACCAAGTAATTTATATAACATCTTTCTCTTTTCCCTGTGTATTTTCAGGCCCACTTGTGACCTATCATCGAGAATTTTCATTTTCTCTTGCATCTGATAACGGTTATGGGACAGAAGAGCCAAGTCATCTGCAAAATTCAGATCATCAAGCAGTTTAGTCAGATTCTACTGGATTCCATTTCTGTTGTGTGATGTCGTCTGTTGAGACAAAGATTATGAGAATAAATGCAAGAAATGATAACAAGATTGAACTTGAAGAAACACCACTAAAGGATGTAGAATCGTACACATATCTTGGTAGTAATATAGACAAAGTTGGAGGGACAGACAATGATATCAAAATAAGAATACAAAAAGCAAGAGGCGCTTTCATTGCATTGGGAAACATATGGAGGTCAAGAGAAATCAAGTCCAACACGAAAATAAGAATCTTCAATTCACATGTCAAGTCAGTCCTATTGTATGGCTCTGAGACATGGAGAGCAACAAAAACAACAACTAAAAACCTACAGACTTTTATAAACGGGTGCTTGCGTAGAATAGAAGGACTGAAATGGTATGACAAAGTCACAAATGTGGAATTAATGACAAGAACCAGAATGGTGCCAATGGAACAAGAGCTGAGAAGAAGATGCTGGCGATGGATACGACAAACATTGAGGAAATCTGTTGATAGCATTACAAGGCAGAGGGAAAGAGAGGCAGAGGTAGACAAAAAACACATGGAGAAGAGAGCTGGATACAGAGGTGAAAATGATGAGGAAAACATGGAAAGAACTTGAGCGGATGGCACAGGACAGGAAGACTTTGCATGTGTTTGTTGAAGGCCTATGCTCCTTGGGGAGCTAAAGGGTATTGATTGATTGATTATATGACATCTCTGTGGCCGTGTCGATATCTGCTTTGATGGCTTCTGCTGGAATGCCATCTGATCTAGCCGCTTTTCCATCTCTTAGAAGCTTTATGGATTTCTTTATTTCTTCCTTCGTTGGTCTTTCACAGTTAATTTGTAGCTCTTCTTCTGCTGGCTGGATGTCCGAGGGGTTTTGTGAAGCTGGTCCATTGAGAAGGTCCTTACAATGTTCCGTCCACCTCTTCATTTGCTCTTATATATTGCTGAGCAGTTTTCCATTCTTGTCTTTTATGAGGCAACTTGTTTGCTTGTATTTCCCTGTTAGCTTCTTTGTGCTGTTATACAGTTCTCTCATATTTCCTTTGGCTGCAGCATCTTCTGCCTCTCTTGCCAACTCCTCAATATACTTCTTATTGTCTCTTTTGATACTTATTTTTACTTCTTTGTTTGCTTCTGTGTACACTTCTTGAGCTTTGGCTGTGGAACTTCTGGTTTTGCTTGTGTTTAAACCTGCTTTCTTGTTTTTTCTGTCTTCCATCTTACTGATGATTTCCTTTGCCATCCATGCTTTTTGTTGTCGTTCCCTTTTCTCCAGTATTTCTTCACATGTCTCATTCCATACAGTATTGATTTGCTCCCAATAGTCTTCTGTATTCACTACATCCTCCAGCCGCAGGGGCACTTGAAATCTGTTGGACACTGTGACCGCAAATGTGTCTCTTGTTTCTCGATTTCTTAGATGTCCTGCATTAAATTGTTGTCTATAACTTTGCATTGTTGCATATCTCATGAGTTTCTTTTTCATGGACGCTTAGTAAAACATTTTTTGTGTATGTTAAAGGATTCCACCATTAACACACACAAAAAATGTTTCACTAAGCGTCCATATTTCCTAGGCATATTTCGTCTCATCTTGTGCCGTGGGCTCGCGGCATTTCATTGGTCAATACAATTGCACTGCTAGTATCGGTCCCAAAGGTAGTGGTACCAGTTTTGCTACACCATCATGACGAGAGACAAGACAGTGCTATAAGTGAGAAGATAACATCAAGAGATGGGCAGGAAAGAGTCTATCAGAGTGCACCATCAAGACAAGAGACAGAAGACGTTGGAGATCCATTGCGGTCGACCGTCGTTCCGGAGGTGGAATCTGATGATGGTGGTTGTTGTTGTCAAACTTTATTAGCGCTACGCCAAGGAAGATGAACCAGAAAGAAGATGCATCTCAGAGGTGAAGTGTAGAATAGCCCAGGCATAAGAAGGGTTCCATAAAGTGACAAGTATTTTATGCATCACCTCTTTGTAAACAGAAGTAGAAAAGAGAGTTTATTCATTGCGTTATATAGTGCCAATCCCAACATACGGTTGCGAGTCATGGACATATATAAATAAGCAGAAACGTCATGTGGTTTTTACAGAAGAGTATGAAGAATACCATGACAAAAAGAGCCACGAGGGTGTCTCAGAAATGGACATGCGCAAGGGATGCGTATATTTTTACATTAAAAGACTGCAATCTTATTTCTTTGAGCATGTTATGAGAAGAAGACAACTTTAAAATATTGTGACAACAGAAAAAAATCGTAGGAAAAAAATGGCATGGAAATAAGTTAACAACAGGATTTATAAACAGTAATGGAGACAGGCAGTTGTGGAGAGACACAATCATCAACGTCACTACGCATGGTACTTGAAGAAGAAAGAGATTGCATTATGAATAATTTCTATACTTCAATATGAACGTTAACCTTACTTCATGTTTTATTACTATTATATATATTTGTTACTTTCAATCACTAGAATGTCACATTAATTTTTTGTAACTCTTTCTAAATCTTCCCAGATGTCAAAATATCGAATTTTTATTACTTTAATTTCATTTATTATGAAATTGTTTTATTTTTGTACTGAACATCCAATCCACATATTGTAACAGAAATGTTTACGCACAAGTTTATATTCCCCGCTAGAAATTAATAGCTAAGCAGGAAGTGAAAAATGTCACCCAATCAAATACCACCTGTCATGACAACCACTTGTTGATCTTCGAGACGGAAGTCGCGTAGGATGTTGATTTTTCTAATGAGAAAATATAAACAAAGAAATAAAATGAAATTGTCTATGATGAAAAGTGAATGAAGGAAATGTCGATGACAATTGAAAAATTGAGGACACAGTAACATGACAAAGTGGATTGAAAAATGGCATAAAAACACTTAGTACCTTTTCATTACTTGTCATAAACATCCGCTGTTCTAACGTCAGAAATTATGGAAGTCTTTATAAACTATGCTCTTTATCAATTCGTTGAAGGCCCTAGCCAACGGTATTGATTAATCTGTCCCTGGGTTCATTTGCAACTGTACCAATGACAGAAAGGTAGCCTGGCTATTATTTTACCAAGAAATTGTTCGCAGTTTCTTGTTATAATTTCCAAAGTTAGTTTTCTTGTTTTCCAGGACACGGACCTCGCTGGCTAACTTTGGTACAGATGACCTGGACGTGTATCTTTCCCATGTGACCTTTTGTAGTATTGGAAATAATGTTAGAAAATATTTTTGCGTTCTTAATTGAACGCATAACTTAGGTTTTGGCTTCTGATTATTGTTTAAGCTTTAATATATTCCATAAAAGTTCAGTTATTTAAAAAAAAAACTATTTAAACTTTGTGCCTCCTGTTAAGTTCAGCGCCCTAAGACAAAGTCCCACCTTCCCTCCTTGGTTGCTGTAATGTTCATGGACGTATCAGTGCTTACTGTATAATGTGAGTGCGTCCATATAATTGCTATTTTTGTGCGTGATTTAATTTGTGGGCCTGCATCATGTCTCCGCGTGTGTGTGTGTGTTCGCTGGGAGGATAACATTACACAATCTGTAAAGGACCGAAGACTAGATTGGAACCAGATCAGGAGGAAGACAGCCGATATAATAGTATGGTGGTCTCTCTGGCAAACCTCTGCATTCCAGGGTAGAAGAGGAACGACTAAGTAACTAAGTATATGATAATGTAACACAAAATAAAAGCATCAGTTACATGGAAGCAGAAGAATAAAAACGACAGGGATTTTGTCCGAAGCAAACAAATTAAGGAAAAAATTAAAATGGATAAAGAAAAAGAAAGGCATATTATTATAAAACTTATCTTTTAGAATAACAATGCTATATCGTATGGGGCATATGAAGTATCGAAAGTAAAACTAACCTAAGATATTTTTACAAGCAACCTTTGAATGGCTGTGAAAACGAGAACTCGGTGGACACGAAATCTCACTCAGCAAGGGCCAACCGGAAATAACAAATCAATAATTCCATTTCACTGGTCAAGAATTAAGCCCAAAATTCCTGGGAAATCCTCCTCAATCCTCATGGTCAAGGGTGAGATTATTAATAGTTTTAGTTTCAACCCTGTAGTGTTTGTTCGAGACCTACACGCATACTAAATCCTTCTGGTGCCTAAATTCTGTGTGGCCAAAATAAATCACTTTTTTAAAATTGAGAAAGATGAATGTTCCTTTGGCGCAGGTCGCAGTCGATTTTACGGGCAGTACCCATTTTTATTTATTTTTCTTGTGTTTCCTTCTTAGCTCTCAATTTTTTTCCTTTCCCTGACGAAAGCCTTGTGGCTGCAACGTTGGCTATTTTCCTCATCTTTTGTACCAGTAAGACGAATCATCTATTTTCATTTTTTTTTAAATTTCCATCTACTCTTTTGTTATTGGTCAAAGCACGCCAGGAGGGACCATCCTGTCTTAATGTTACATTTCATGGTATCTATGGAATTCGTGCGCGATATGCCTTTCACTTGAAACGGCAAAGAAATGAATTTGAATCCTTCCGTGGTTAGCATTGTGATACTGTGTGCTACCATGGCACAATTTCTGAGGAACCCCTATTCAGTTGCTTCTACTCTAGTAAATTTAACACAGTGCTTCCAAAGGTTATTCATGTCTAGTTTTGAGTGCCATATGTTTTTTCCACAGGTTCTTTGGTCAACCTCGTTTGTTTTTTTCCTTCAGAACTGCCTCTTGAAGGACAAACCATTAATTATGGTTGTAGTTTATTAGAGTCTCTAGGGAGACGAACAAAATAGGGTTCTTGCTGCCTCAGATATGTCGTAAGAGGTAATGGTTTTGCCAGCATATCCGTTATGTTTATTTGAGATGGCCCACTATGCAAAGATATAAGTGTAGGCTTTGAATAGCCAATGGCAAATGTAAGGTATAAGGACGTTCGAGTCCAGAATATATGGTATGCATTTTATCGGTGGATAACGCATAGACTAAATTAATATAATACGGTGTGTGTAGATTTAGGTTAACAGGTTTAATTATGGCAGATTATGATGGCGTAAGCAGCTAAATTAAATATGAGAAACTAGCCAGAGATTTAATAAATAATAAGGTTCCTAAGAGAGAAGCTAAAGGTATGGTAACCTAATGGAATACGTTCACTGCGTCATTATTCTAAAGAAGCTAACTGCGCTAGTTATTTCAACTCTGAGGAGTTAATGTGCTAAGGTAACGGTTAACTTGACCGCCTGGAGGTCAAACAGCTGAGGCTAATGTACAGCATGTTCGCTACTGCCTACGTGATATATGAACCTTATGTTTTTGTCCTCAATTATCATACGATGTTGTATTCATGGATAATAAATGCAAAAGACGTCATTCAGGCATTCCTGTCGATTGCTTGTGAGTTGCAGAAGTTTGTGCTGCATACGTAAGCACTTGTGTTCTTCTTTCAAGAGTTCTGATCGACCATGTTGGATTGATTGCACACACACACCGAAGAGATATCAAGAAACTTAGACGACGGACTAATGGGCAAAAATATAATGAGAAATAATATGCTTGAATATCCGGAATCCAATCTTACCGCAGAAACCCACAGTTACGGCAATATACTAACTTTACTGCAGTAAAACGACAGTCAAGTCAGAGGAGAAGTTCAAGGCAAGAGAAATATGCCCACATAAGAAAATAAAGCTCGTAACATGCTGTTATCCATGAATCATTCGTTATGGAAAATTAAACTGTAGCTGTCAATTATTTATGTCAAAAATGTTTTTTCAGTTTTTTTTAAATATGAATTTTGTCTAGTTTTAGCGAGACACTTCCGGTTCAACCTATTCACAAGGTCCGTCAGTTGTACTATGGCGTAAGTAAAAACATACAAAACTTTGCGGGCTGGAAATATCGCTCCGCCGTTTCTTTCTTTGTTCGCCCATGAGGTTCCGTTGATTTTGACTATTTCTTCTACTAATTTGTAAATTGTGACCCTTTATGTTCACGTCTATTAGTTATTTTTTCTTTCCTTTAGTCATGCGCTAAAGTTATATCGTTCATTCATTACTATTCAGCTTTCAGCTGTATGAGGAGCATAAGCGTACAACAATTTAACACCACATCCTCCTGCTGTGCCGTCCGCTGAAGGTGCTTTTTATGTTATATATCCCTTCCGTCTTCAGTTCTCTTCTCCTATGTTCTTTTTCTATCTCCCTCTAACTATCTTACCATAGGGACTCAAGAAATGTGACTGCCTTGTAATGCTATCAGAATGTTTCTTCAATTTGTGTCATATCCATCTCCATCGTGGACTTCTGTCGAGAATGTTTACTCTTTGTATTATTGCTTAACGGAATGTTGACGTTGAATTAAGCCGACCGACAGCATGCTCGAACAATTATATACGATTTGACTCGTTTTTTAAGACAGCGATCTTTATCATAAAATACAAATATTCAATGAAGTCACTGTGGTAAAGTGGGATGTTATAAATATTTATAGGGGACTTAGTGTACTGACTGAGATCAGCTGTGAAGGTATCTGTATCTAATAAGGGTAGTGTATTACAGATGACCTTACTTGCTACCACATATTTATACCTCAGTCAGAATTATTCTGGAATATTGTGATGACTACGTTGAATGTCTAGGGTATGTATATGATGAAGTGTAAGTCACAACAACAACAGACAGATAAACAATTTAATTTATTCCACCACACTTGACAACACTGTGACACTCACACACATGTAACATTCTATAAGACTATCTTAAATGAGTCACTGGTAAATTTTCAAATATCAATATGTATTAAGTACTTTTCATTAATATATATGTGTCCTGATTCAAATACAAAGTGAACCAGGAATCACAATCAATTTTAATTACAAGTTATATGTACAGAATTTATCAATATGAATCTTGCAGTGACATATTTTATTAATCTTATCCTATGTGTGTCAGTTGTGTAGTAGTAATATGAGGTAATACTGGTTTTGTTTTTTCAAGCTATGTTGTTATTTGTCATCATGACTTCTGTCGCAAAATTGGTTTCAAGTCATTGCAAATGGGTTCAGTTAGATTTATAAACCCATCTACGATCGAGTGACCGCTTTCAAAATGGCGGCGTATCAGCGAAATGTATATCGGACAGAGGAAATCGCCAACGATAAATAAAAACAGAAGGGAATCCGTATGAAAAGGATTTTACATTTCAGTACAGGGAAGGATGGTGTATAACTGCATATAAGATGGAACGGTAGGAAGTTCTCATTTACGGAGATATATGCGTATTTCGGCTGCCCACAGTTACGCTAAAAGCATGTAAACCCACTTCTGTTCTAAATATTAAAATCAACAAATAACAGTTTGGGAAATTACATGGATAGGATGATAGAGTTTTATCAGCTGTATAAAACTAGATAAGATGGAACTATATGGATATTATATATGCCGAGAATGATAAAGGCAAAATTTCAGTCGACGCACAGTTTGGCCGAAATCACTGTTCGGGAAGGATTTTTCAGGCTTAGGTTTAAGCTGTGACGTCGGTACTCTCCGATACGTCCGCGCTATACGTATTTAAAGCGTATCGGTAAACTGAGCTACAGACAACGAAAGAGGGTTCAGACAGACTGGAGGCAGAGTTTCGCCACTACCCATGAATTGTGAGCGGATCGCCAGAAACATTTTTAAGTCCAGTATCTGAAGTCTGAGGGTAAGCGAAATTATGATAACTACCGTGTATAATATTTGTTATTTCAGGTTCATATAGAATTCACAAAATATGCCTGTATAATAGTCATTGATATAATGTATTGTATGATCTAAACATGTGCATTGTGGATGATTGTTGCTTGTACAAAAATTAATCACAAATAGCCCCACAGCCTAATGAAGATATATTTATCATATTGCTTTATCGCTTACGAAGATAAAGGCAGTCCCATGGCAGAGATTGTCATAGGGAAATGAAGTGTTAGAAACTTCATCATGGAAGATCCCAGTTTACGAGGTTAAGGTGACTAGTCCCCTTCCTCGCTGCCTTTGCCTTCCCTAGTTCGAGCGCACAACTTCGTACCCATTTACAGCTAGTAAACTGGAGTGTTCTACAGCCAGTTTCAGTAGAAAGCAACCTGATCACGTGGTCACTCACTTTCTTTATTTATGTATTACTTTTGTGTAGATGCTAAGGATAGCATCAGTATTTGAATTCGTACTTGATATGATTTGGAAGGATCAAGTTATAGAATATGAAGGGATGTATAGGAGCGGAATAAACCAGATGATGTTTATTACTGATATGTTAATATTAATTCTATATCATTGAACTGATGTTACTTGCTATGACTGTATAACTTTGACACCTGATGACTGACTTGTCTGACTTATGTGCTAGTCAGTTACACTTAATTGAAATGTTAATACTAATGCTATATCACTGAAATGATGTCCTTACTTACTATGATTGTATAACGGTGACATCTGATGACTGACTGGTCTGACATCTGTGCTAGTCAGCTACAAGTATAGCCAGATACTAGCCAAGGCTGATATGTTGCAGGTTCCATGAAATAACTCAAACCAGACTGTCCAGTATCAGAAGCCGGTGTAGTTCATCTGAGGCAATCCCACAAAAGTGCAGGACCCCAAAGAGTGAACTTCAACTGGTCATTGGCATCCCTACTGTTGGGCCTACCAAGTCTGATATCAGCAAAGGACAGTTTCAGCAGTATCAAGTTGGAAAGATAAGTGTCCTGTTTGACACTGACCACCTATACATGTGAAACAGCCAATAGTTGAAAACAATAAGTAACCATACAGAAACTCAGTCAACTGATGACAGTTATCCTTAAATTCAAAGGACTAATAACAGTGATTTCAGTAACTTTATTATTTTAGATCTTGAAGTCTAAACAGACAATAATAGTAATTGTGTTAATACTTATATATATATATCTATATATATGTATATATATATATATATATATATATATATATATATATATATATATATATATATATATATATATATATATATATATATATTCTTCTTCTTCTTCTTCCATCCTTAGCCACCGACCGTCAAAGCAGTCAGTGGCCATTACGCCTAGTGGCGTCTTAGGGCAACAGCAAATAGGTTTTCTTTGCCATTGTTTCCCATCACGCCTATAGGCGTCTTTAGGGCAACGGCAAATCAAATCAATCCACTTGCTGTTGTTTCCGTAATCGAAGTGACTGGCAAACGAGTGATCAGCCCGTTGTGATATATATATATATATATATATATATATATATATATATATATATATATATGATATATATATAATATATATATATATATTTATATATATATATATATATAGTATATATATATTATATATAATATTATATATATATATATATATAGTCATATATATATATATATTATATATTATATATATATATATATATATATTATCATATACTATATATATATTATAAGCTAAACTAAATATATATAGTAATTATACTATATATATATATATATATATATATATATATATATATATGTATGCTCTTTTCCAACTAGCAGAAATAGAATATTAGTGTAATTATTAAACTGTTTTAACTGTACCTGAGGATTTATTCACTTCTTCCATTTTGTGGGTTCAGTGAATGTACATTTTACTTATCCCCTAGAATAAAGTAATCATAAGATAGTCACAGGGAGGAGACACCTTAAATCCTGGTACTACTTCTTACCAACTGGGCCAGGGTTTTCACAGTCTGACTATTGTTATGATAACAATATACCAGTGCTTATTTCGAAGACTGGGGTATTACTTGTAAGGTCAGAACTCTTTACTGGCTTACTCTTACATAATAAATAATTTTAAATAACCTCCCGCTACAACTTCAAGTGTTTGTTTCTGTTGGAACTAGTATTGGAGATGTTCTCAGTTCCGTTCATTAAAACAATTAATTTCCCCTCTTATTTTTATACAATGTCAGTTTAAGATGGGGTTACATAATGTTGAGCTCCGCTGGCCACATAGGCTTATCTTTCGTGATGGCGGCAGGAAAAGACTCCTCTGCTCGATTACTTCAATGAGTTCTGGAGCCACCTCACTGTTTGCTATAAGGACCAAGGAGTATGCTGTCCGCCTCTGGATTCAGCAAAGCTCTGACCAGGTGCTGCTCAATAACTTTAGGACCACAGTCCCTGAAACAAGAAGGTTGTACCTCCTACTTCAGAACTAATTTATACTCTATTTCTACACTGAGCACAATACATAACAAACCTGAGTTCAGAGCGTTAGGCCAACTGCTATCTTCATCTGAAACAATTTTCACCAGTATATTCCTCCCTAATGGTTACCACGCCTCTGCAATTCCAGCATTATTTCTTTCTAGTCAATAATCTAGATGTCAGTGTACTGCTTGGCAATTCCATGTAGTTTTACTTTCCACCGACACCTTCTGTTCAGGCTGGAGCACTATAGGCTTTACCTCATGTTCGCTACTGAACCACACATATATACAGACATAAGTATCAATTTACATTCAATTTTCATTTAAAAAGATATCAAATATTTCAAACCTACCACAATTCATGGAAATAATACACAGTGACGTTGAATGGCAATGAATATAGCACAACTCCGATCTGCCGATGTCCCAGGCTTTATTTTAGGAAAAAATATACACTGGTGCTCAACGCACTGTTTCTTAGTAGGTTTATTACAAGATGTGGCCCTGAACAGACGCCCTGAATAGAGTATATTCGCAGCTCTAACCAATCAGGCCATGTTTACCCAATCGTTTGAAAAAAAGTACTTCTACTCCCGTTTCCCCTGACAACGAAAGATAGTATTTATAGTCCGACTAATCGTGTTTAGCCTTACATTTGTTGCGCTCCAATCAAATAGGAGTTAACATGGAGACTCATTTCCCGTACAATGGTGGCCTAAAATTCTGCCACTGAGCGATTCTGATTTTGGTGTTGTCTGACACCCTCACTATTTTATTTTGGCTATAATTTGGTAATTCTTAGACTATTTGCGTAACGTTTAACATATTATTTGTCAGCAAGTCCTAAGGAACCCAAATATACAAATTTAATGGAGCCAATATGCATTTTCCACTAGGATAGTCGCGCTGTTACCACTTCCTCACTTCCAAACTTTAGGGTGTCTGGGTACTGTCATGTTTTCAAACGTAAACCAGTATAATGTCATAATTCCCAATAAGCGTTTCTCAGGATTTTAAAACCTAACTCTGGTATGGGTAGTGTTTTTATCACTGTCGATTTGAAAAAAAAGCTAGTGCTTGTGGCCTTACACGCGTGATGGTAGTAATTGTGTATCGCGCGACTCGTGTTAGTATTGCCTGTGCCTGCTTTCTGCCTCTCCCTTCTTTCTATCTTTAGTCCATCTGTCTTTTGTTTTTGCTAACATAGTGTAGAAAAAGACATGAATGGAATTTTAATTCTAGGTCAACTTGCGTATTTCAAGGTTTTTCTTAGAAATGGAGTACACTTTTTAGTGTGTTTGGGAAACGCGTGTATACTGCAGAAGGCTTTACTATCAACGTGAAACGTTACAATTTGCAGACGAAGTGGAAAACAAGGGGGATTTCGAGTACAGTCATTGTGACAGCACTGTTCTTTACCATTCTTCTTTCCTTTTATTAAATTTATTTGTTAGACCTTATATTGTCCTTTTAATTTATATATGTGGATGTAGAATTTCACGACAGTCAGCTCATTCACATATTGGTATGAGGATGTAATATTTTCCTCTGCCTTTTCATCAGTCCACGTTCTTAACAGCGTTACATATGGACCTTTAATTTTGTGGACCTATTTGTCCATGCACCGGTATGGTCTCTTCCACTCGAAGCGCTATAGTGATGATTTTTCTTGCCAGAATTATCAGTCACAAAACGACCGCTACCAATTCTTCTTTTGGGGCTTTCTCCCCACTTAAAATTCTTGATGAGAGATTTCCTCTCTACATCCTCTTCTTCCAGTTTGTTTAAGTCCGATTGAGGGATTTTCGGCTTATCCTAGGGTAAGACATCTTTTTGCACTCTCCGCATAGTGGCCATTGTAAAACAGTTAAGTGAAGCTTGTCCGTGAAAAGGGGCTTCCCATTCCCTTTGGTCCACTTTATCAAATTTATTTTTCCTTCTATTGTCAGGCCTACGGTTGCCCCATGGCGTGTCCAGGTCCTGATCAATGTTCCCACTTGTGGGTGTTCCCTCATGTGCTATGCTACACCTTTCTACAAAATTCTCAATGTCCCATCTTGCCTTGGGCCAATAATAATTGTGAGCCACCTTTTGGATGATGGTACCTATTTTTTCATGGTCCCCATCTGGTTTCACATGTAGGCTCCTTATTAAGTCTGCCCTATATCTTTTAGGAAGTACCAGCTGTCCCTGACCTTTGGATCTAGCTCCAGTCTTCCTATACATCAACTTGTTTTTCATGTAAAAATCTCCCTTGCCTGGAGTTATATGACCAGTTGACAATTTCCTGAAACAAGGCTTGAGGGTCTTATCCCTAGCCTGTGCCTTCCTCATCTCTTCTGGAGTGGTATCTAACAGAATATCCTCCTCCTTTCTTGAGGTCGACCTGACCTGAAGGGTGG
The DNA here is from genome assembly GCA_024509875.1 of Oreohelix idahoensis. Lineage (NCBI taxonomy): Eukaryota > Metazoa > Mollusca > Gastropoda > Stylommatophora > Oreohelicidae > Oreohelix > Oreohelix idahoensis. The sequence goes on from JAMPIV010000972.1 coordinate 120,409, forward strand.
CCATAACTATAGGGTTCCTTCTGCAACGGTCAGTGTCATGATTGTTCATCTTACAATTTTTACACCACCTTTTCCCTTGGTTGAAAGATTTTCTTTCATCATATTTCCTTTCATCGAATTGTGGGGTTTTATTTTTATTGTCATACCGTGGCCTATCAAATTGGTGCTTACCTTTGTTTTGATCTCTAGGATCAAATTTATTAAAGTTCTGTGGTGCCCTAAAATTTTCCAGCTGTTTCTTTTTATTACCTGATACTTCTGCCTGAGCCGCTTGATACCTTTCAGCAACATTTAGCAACTCACCCAGCCTCTCTGCACCTTGTTCCATGAGAAACTTTCTCAGGTCTGGAGCCATGGACTCTCTTAATTGTTCTATAAGGATCATTTCCTTAAGATCTTGGGTTTTTCCCAGAGAAGTCCATTTCTCCAAGTATGTCTCTAACCGTGCAGAGAACTGGTGATAGGTTTCACCTGACAGTAGTTTAGCATTCCTAAATTTTTTCCTATAAAATTCTGCGTTCTTTTCATATCTTAACAAAAGAGCCTGCTTTAGCATGTCATAATTTTCCTGATCACCTCTGCTCATTTTGGCAAAAACTTCATAAGCTGCCCCACGAAGCCCTTGAGATAACTTTAAGCTCCACCTTTCTCTCTCTAACCCATATGTGGTAGCTAATAGTTCATATCTATTTAGATAGCTCTCAATATCATCGTCTTTCTCAACAAAGTGATCTAAATGAAAATTCATAGCTGAGGTTGAGGCTCCCTGGCTAGCAGTGGCATCAGAGGTAAAGGGACTGGCACCATTTTCAGGAGCATGGCCTTGAAACTCAAACTCCCTTAGTCGTAACTCATGTTCCCTTTGTAATCTCTTATCTTCTGCTTCCCTTTCTGCAGCTAATCGCTTGTCTTCCCTTTCTGCAGCTAATTTCTTCTCTTCTCTTTCTGCAGCCTGTCTTCTTTCCTCGGCTTCCAATGCTTTAGCCTCTTTGTCAGCCTCAATCTGCAACCTCTTAGCCTCAGCCTCAATCTGCAACCTCTTAGCCTCAGCCTCAATCTGCAACCTCTTAATCTCTTTTTCAGCCTCTAATTTTCTTTCGGCCTCTTTTTCTAATCTTCTTTCTTCCCGTTCAAGATATTTGTCACATTCAGCAGTGACATAAGCAATCATAATTTGCCCATCCATTCCTAACTCTTTCGCAGTCTGTACAGCAGGAGATCGAAATTTTGCCAAGTCGGCCATTGTCTAACATGCAATTGTAAACAATTCAATCTTTCAATAATTATCTAAGGACACTACAGGCACTGAGAGCTCAACGTTATTTATTTTCACCCAAGGATACTTTTTAATTCTTATTATTCCCTGAAGTGAATTACCCCCAATATTTTTAATAGGGAAAGATTCAAAATCCCGAGAGCGAGACCCCAATATATGTGGTAAATTGGGATGTTATAAATATTTATAGGGGACTTAGTGTACTGACTGAGATCAGCTGTGAAGGTATCTGTATCTAATAAGGGTAGTGTATTACAGATGACCTTACTTGCTACCACATATTTATACCTCAGTCAGAATTATTCTGGAATATTGTGATGACTACGTTGAATGTCTAGGGTATGTATATGATGAAGTGTAAGTCACAACAACAACAGACAGATAAACAATTTAATTTATTCCACCACACTTGACAACACTGTGACACTCACACACATGTAACATTCTATAAGACTATCTTAAATGAGTCACTGGTAAATTTTCAAATATCAATATGTATTAAGTACTTTTCATTAATATATATGTGTCCTGATTCAAATACAAAGTGAACCAGGAATCACAATCAATTTTAATTACAAGTTATATGTACAGAATTTATCAATATGAATCTTGTAGTGACATATTTTATTAATCTTATCCTATGTGTGTCAGTTGTGTAGTAGTAATATAAGGTAATACTGGTTTTGTTTTTTCAAGCTATGTTGTTATTTGTCATCATGACTTCAAGTGTTTGTTTCTGTTGGAACTAGTATTGGAGATGTTCTCAGTTCCGTTCATTAAAACAATTAATTTCCCCTCTTATTTTTATACAATGTCAGTTTAAGATGGGGTTACATAACAATGTTGAGCTCCGCTGGCCACATAGGCTTATCTTTCGTGATGGCGGCAGGAAAAGACTCCTCTGCTCGATTGCTCCCCTGTGTTCTGGAGACACCTCACTGTTTGCTATATGGACCAAGGAGTATGCTGTCCGCCTCTGGATTCAGCAAAGCTCCGACCAGGTGCTGCTCAATAACTTTAGGACCACAGTCCCTGAAACAAGAAGGTTGTACCTCCTACTTCAGAACTAATTTATACTCTATTTCTACACTGAGCACAATACATAACAAACACTGAGTTCAGAGCGGTAGGCCAACTGCTATCTTCATCTGAAACAATTTTCACCAGTATATTCCTCCCTAATGGTTACCACGCCTCTGCAATTCCAGCATTATTTCTTTCTAGTCAATAAAATAGGTGTCAGTGTACTGTTTGGCAATTCCATGTAGTTTTACTTTCCTCCGACACCTTCTGTTCAGGCTGGAGCACTATATAGGCTTTACCTCATGTTCGCTAATACAGAATTACGTTGACGGGCAATGAATATAGCACAATTTCGATCTGCCGATGTCCCAGGCTTTTATTTAGAAAAACATGCACTGGTGCTCAACGCACTGGTTCTGTAGCAAGTTTATTTGCAAATGTGGTGCTGACCTGACGCCTCTAATTGACTATATTGGCAGGTCTAACCAATCGTGCCATGTTTACCCAATCGTTTGAAAAAAAGTACTCCTACTCACGTTTCCCCTGACAACAGAAGAAAGTATTTATAGCCCGGCTAATCGTGTTTAGCCTTACATTTATTGCGCTCCAATCTAATCGGATTTAACATGGAGACTCATTTCCCGTACAATGGTGGGGTGAAAATCTGCCACTGAGCGATTCTGATTTAGGTGTTGTCTGACATCTCTCACTATTTCTTTTGGCTATAATTTGGTAATTCCTAGACTATTTGCGTAACGTTTAACATATTATTTGTCAGCAAGTTCTAAGGAACCCAAATATATATATATTTAATGGAGCTTATATGCATTTTCTTCTAGGATAGTCGTGCTGTTACCACCTCCTCACTTCCAAACTTTAGGGTGTCTGGGTACTGTCATGTTTTCAAACGTAAACCAGTATAATGTCATATTTCCTAATAAGAATTTTCATGTTTTTAAAAACTAACTCTCGTATGGGTAGTGTTTTTTATCACTGTCGATTTGAAAAAAGCTAGTGCTAGTGGCCTTACACGCGTGATGGTAGTAATTGTGTATCGCGCGACTGTGGTAGTATTGCCTGCGTTCCGGCTTTCAGCCCCTCCCTTTCTTTCTATCTTTAGTCCATCTGTCTTTCGTTTTTTTGGTAACGTAGTGTATAAAATGACATGAATGGAATTTTAAATCTAGGTCAGCTGCGTATCTCAAGGTTTTTCTTAGAAAGGGAGTACACATTTTATTGTGTTGGGGAAACGCGTGTATGTTGCCGAAGGCTTTTACTATCAACGTGAAACGTTACAATTTGCAGACGCAGGAGAAAACAAGGGGGATTTCGAGTACAGTCATTGTGACAGCACTGTTCTTTACCATTCTTCTTTCCTTTTATTGAAGTTATTTGTTAGGCTTTACATTTACGTTTTAATTTATATATGTGGATTAGAATTTCTCACGACAGTCACTTGATCTTAGCGGCCAGCGGGATGCTGACCACATCACTCCAAGTGTATCGATGGTCAAGAAATTCTAGGCCTAACACCATATTCCCAATATGCCACAATGAGCGTGTAAAGGGATCCGTTACCTTTTCCTTACTACTTGATCTTAGCATCCTAGGATATTCTAAATGGTCGTTCCCTTCTAAGAGCTAACGGATGCTGCACTGGTGATCATGCTGTTAAATGCAACTGTTTTGAGAAGGTCACTTTGTTGTAAGTGCGCCTGAGCTGAATTCTATGAGGAGTAATAAAGAAAGCCGGATGAATCCTTAACACACACCATCTAGATATTACATCCATATCTGACTAACTGATGGTGGTGGGAGAATAGAGTCATAACATACAGTTTTCTAACCCAAGCTGAATAACTGCAAAGACAAACAGCCGCACCCACTGCTAAAAAGACTGAAATCATTACAATAATATTAAACTCCTGTCTATAGCGATAACATACTCTTAAGCGTTACTCCCAAGTGCTGAATTTCTGGTCTGTTTCCTACAAGAACTTTACTTTATTTCTTGCACTAGATTTATACTTAGCACTGAAATTATGTTATGTACTGAAATTTACTTCTGGCAATCGAATAAACGCAGTGGTTCTTTTTAGGAAACATATAATGTAAAAAAAAATGATAGCGCTGAGATACTTTCTCGTGCTAAAATTATTATTATCTCTGTTAAGTGATGATGCTCATGCTGTCCTGTTGGGTATGTAGTAGTGTCGCTTAGTTTCATAATCGTGTTCGTACTTGTAATAATATACCAACTGCTTCTCTCTGGTCTCGCGGTCTTGGTGGTTAATTTTGAATCACATTTTCCCGCCTTCAACTGTGGTGGTTGAAGTAGTCGATACTCACTCTTCTCGACGTATATTCATACTAATTATTCGAGGTTAATACTAACCCCAGTGATAAGTCTATCACACATTCTTGGCAATTCCTGCCGTATTTCTGTTCCACGTTTACATTCCATTTTGGAATACATCCGTAGCGAAATCTCAGCTTCAGAATCAAATCAGACTTATGTATATTTTCTCAGTATAAGAATTTCTACACTTTCAAGTTCAGTGGACACAGCCACCTTGGACGAACACTGCGGAATATCTCCTAGATACCAAACATTTTCGTCATCCTTCACTAGGCTTATTCGTCATAACTTAAACACATATTCAGCGTTTATGTGAGGCATATCCTGGTGCGAAGCAAATCTTCAAATTTGTCTCCCCCGTCATGTGCACTCAACAATCTCTGGATTATATTGGCGTATTTCTTGTACTGAAGTTATTTCTAGCTGTTGGATAAATACTAGCGATGATCTTTTCTTCTGATGTCCATGCTGGATTTAAAGACGAAGCAGTGATTAAGTTCTGGTTGGCTAATACATTTCTTCTTCTTCTTTGATCCTTAGCCGCAGACCGTCAAAGCAATCAGTGGCCATCACGCCTGATGGAGTCTTGTAGGGCAGCAACAAATTCCTTCCACTTTGTTCGGTCGGCGGTCCTCCTTCGTGCAGTGCCCCAACTCTGGTTAATTCCTTGCATCTCAGCCTCCACAGCTTTCCGCCAAGTTGTTTTTGGTCGGGCTCTCTTTCGCTTTCCTTTGGGGGCCCATAGCATAACTGTTCTTGTAATGGCATCAGGGTCCCTTCTGAGGACCTGGCCAACCCAACTCCAGCATCTGCCAGCTATCATGGTGTGCATGTCCTCTTGGCTACTCTGAATAAGTAGTTCTTGGTTGGTGATGGTATTCGGCCAAAAGATTCGGTGAAATTTCCCTTAGGCACATTGTGTGGAAAGACTGCTTTTGAAATTCTCTGGATAATTATCCTGCCTAGTATTTTACTGGGAACTGAGAGGAGAGTAATTCCTCTCAAGTTGTTGCAGTCTGCAAGGTCGCCCTTCTTGGGCAATTTGACAATTATGCCTTTACTCCACTCCGTTGGTGTTGTCTCTGTTTTCCAGACTTGTGCAAGTAGTGGTTCTAATAGTTCTGCTGCTAGTTCATGGTCTGCCTTGAATAACTCAGCATTTAAATTGTCGTGACCAGTCGCTTTTCCATTCTTCAACCCTTTGATATGCATGGAGGCATATCTGGTGTCATCCTTATATGACCATCAGCTATGAACAATGCAACAATATATGTACGTGGAAGTGAACCTATGTCTGTGAGGCTAATTACATTCTCATTGACTCTTGAAATCATCCATACACTTCCATGGATTCCTCCTGTGGTGAAACTTGTTGAGAACCCAGCATTGCACACTGAGCTTGGAGAAGTCACTTGAGCCCCATGCATAATTCTTTGACGGTTGACTGCATGCAGAAGGATCTCACTGTGGACCCAGTGATAGGCAGGGGAAGCTGAGAAGTGGCGCTGTGCAGGACGTGACAATTCCTTGGGAGAGCCCAGAACCAGAGTACAGTATTTTAGAACTGCATAGTTGGAGAGTCCCCTTGGATGGCGGGGAATGCACAGTTTGCCATGCACTTCTTATTCCTAGCTTGGGACCAGATGTGACGATCCTATAAATGCAAGCCAGGCTGGAGAAACTGGAGCTCATGAGTACAACTCATCACGTTTTGGAATGGCAGAAAAGCCACAGGAAAAGCCTAGGTCTACAGTGTAGATAATACCAAGAAGTCTTCAACTTGGTATTGGCTGATAAAGAGCGAAAAGCTCAGCAGTCCAAGTTAAACAACAACAACCAAATAACCCTTTGATAGCTGTAATGATTTCTTCTCTTCGTGGAAAGTCTGTATTTACGTCTAGGTCACTTTCAGCCTCAGGAACATTCAGCTGCGTCTCTGGTGGTTCCTTATTCAGTGTTTCTCTGAAGTGCTCTGCCCATATTGTTTCCTGCCTCTGTGCTGTGGTGATGAGATTTCCTTGCTTGTCTCTTACTAACGTTATATTGTTTGCACTTCGTATTCCGCTGATAGTTTTAGTTATTTTATATACTATTCTTTGTTCATTTCTCAGTGCTTCCTCTTCTGCCTGCCTTGCAAGGTCATTCAGAAATTTCCTTTTGTTGGCACAGGTTTGACGTTTTACTTCTTTGTCCAGCTGACTGTACTGTTCGCTCCTTTAACCTGAGAGACTTTGCTTCTGTTTTCTTTCTTTTCATTTCTTTTCTCATCGCTAAGGTGTTTAATGTTTCTGGTGTTATCCAATCTTGTCTCTTTCTTTCCTGGAATCTCAAGCATGATTCGCTGCTTTCCCTGTATATTGTTGAAATGATGTTGTATTTCTGGTCAACATCATCAGTCACTGTACTTTCCTGGCTTTTGGCAATTTGATATCGCCTCTTTACGTCAACCACAAAAGCTTTTCTGGTGAAGGGGTCCTTGAGTTTCATGATGTTATATCTTTTCTGTTTGATTGCAATTGGTCCAGCAGCTCCGAGTTTCACCTTCAGTCTTGCTACTACAAGGTGATGATCACTTCCCACTTCCCACATCTGCACCTCTTCTTACTTTCACGTCTTGTAATGCATGTCTCCATCTACAATTGATCATAATGTGGATTTAGGTCTCCCATTACTATAATAAGATCGTACCTAGGTGCAGTTTCGATTTCCTTTTGTAGCTGTTGATAGACGTTGTCCTTGACCTGTTCATTTGTTGATGCATAGCATTGTATTATTGTGGTATCGAAGAATCTCTCTCTCAGTCTTGTTTTTATCAGTCTGCAGTTGATGGGTTTCCATTCCAGTAATGACCTTTGTATTCCTTTCTTCAGGATATAGGTTACGCCTTCATTGCGCTGACCATCCTCTCTAAAAGAGTAAAGTTCTGTTTCTCCTGCCTGAGACAGGTACCATTGATAGCAGGGCTAATACATTTATTTACTTAATAATTGGCTCGTGGGCTCCGCCTCAGGTCAATCAAGAGTACATTATAAATGCGGCCTTTCCACTGTTGATTTAGAACGTCATAATATTCAACCTTTCACTTTGTTTCGGAGATCTGTTAACTATTTCCCAGACAATTCATCTCCATTGCGTGATACAGTCCGCTGACATTTACGATCCGTTATGTCCGACTTTGCGGGACATATCAATGGATATGCAGGTTTTCCCCGATGAGCGCGAGAAAGTGTCTGGTTCCAGGGACTGGATACTCTAATCATGATCTTTGCTTTAGTTGCAGTTGTAAGGTGCAGAGACAGCATACGTAGCGCTCGTTATTAGCATAATTTAAGGACGGATTTCGTTGAGAGATCAGACTGAAATCCTCGCCTTGTTAGGTTTTATAAGAGCGCAATAACTAAAGCATTGAGTGACTGACACTCTTGATAACTGTTGAAGCCTAGAAAATATAGAGGTGGATGGATGTAAGAATTAAGCCCAGAAATAAGTGGCCTTGGGGAAAATAAAATTAAGCCATGTGTAAGTAGTCGAACAAAGAGACTGGATAATGAATGCATTGTGAGAATTAAAATGGTATGAGGGGTGATACCGACTAGATTTGCTGGTTTCTCACTGAATGTAATTAAACGTTAATGTTATTATGTCTTTGAAACCACCGCTGATAACGGCGCTAAGTCTAAATGTTATATAATCTCTGTTTACACCCACTGTTGCGAGTGTAGTGGTTTGGTCTATATCATCGCCACACAGGCTAATTTAATATATGTGTGCTGCTGTCCTGTCACTGTGTCTGGAATGTTGACCTGGGTGTGTGTTGATATGTTCGCACACCACAGTGCGTACGTAAGAGTACATGCAGGAGTCAAAAAGGGTTGCAAACGACTGGAACAGTTCGCTACTGTTTATTACGTTGCAACACAGACACGATGACATATATGACACACATTCGACATCAAAACACGAATCATATAATTTCCACATTGCATTAAATATATATAATACGGCCTGTCCACATCCTGGCCTAAACAGTACTTCAATACTCAATAAAGCCTGCACCACACGGCAGCTATAATAATGTTCATATGGCCTAAACAGTACTTCAATACTCAATAAAGCCTGCATCACACGGCAGCTCTAATAATCTTCATATGGCCTAAACAGTACTCCAATACTCACTAAAGCCTGCACCACACGGCAGCTATAATAATCTTCATATGGCCTAAACAGTACTTCATTACTCCATAAAGCCTGCAACACACGGCAGCTATAATAATCTTCATATGGCCTAAACAGTACTTCATTACTCCATAAAGCCTGCAACACACGGCAGCTATAATAATCTTCATATGGCCTAAACAGTACTGCATTACTCAATAAAGCCTGCACCACACGGCAGCTATAATAATCTTCATATGGCCTAAACAGTCTTCACTGCAGTTTATCAAATAGGCTGTACACACAGCGAAATATATAAGTCGACATTTTCTCAAATCCTACGTAGGCATACATTATCCAAAAACACTGGGACTCGACCTACACGGTCCACGCCCAAAACACAACTCTCCAAATCACACACTAGTCCCGCCAAAAAACCCGTCACGAGATTCGGTTGTCTTGAACACCGTTCTCGATAACACATGCAGACTAGCGAGCTATTCACATAACTCAAAACAGTACAGAATAAATACATTAAACAGCGTTCACACGCTTATCTGTACTCTGTCACCCGAAAAATAGGAAAAGATAATTCTATCCTAAAGTCAGACAAGTATCCGCTTAATCAAGCGTTGCAACTCGAAATTTAATACGTCTAAAAAACCATTCTAAAGATTACTTCCCCTTCCATAAGTTCCACCTGCAACAGTTACCACCCGCTCCGGGAAAAAAAATGATTCTATCATTTTTTTTTGAAAAAATTAACTCCCAAAAACGAAAAATTTAGAAGACAATTAAGCTCTAATGTATGCCTACAAAAATATCTTATTTTAAATCAAATTATATCTACAACAAATATCAGCATTAAAGTGTAAAGTAGCAATTAAAGCATACAGCATAATCAGCTAAGTATAAAAAGTAATTAGCTAAATATACAAATATGATCAGTTTCAGTTCCAAAATTAAGTTACGTATATTTAGTACAAACCAAACCAAAACAACCAATCGAAAGAGAAAACACAAGATCAATCAAAAGAAGAATGATCTGTAAAAAAAAAAAGAAAGTAAGAACTCAACAATACCATATACTCATAATTAAGTTGGACAATTACATGTAAAATAAATACAACTGTCAAAAGTAGATATGTTATATCAAGTCATATAACCACTCCAACAATACAAAGAATAGAGGTATAAGTGTTGAAAGAAGACAAAGTATACAAATAGAATCAAGTAAAACGAAGATGAGGTACGAAGTATAAACAAGATATGAAATCCATACCGAAAAGACAACAGAAAAGAAGGAATGAAATGAAGAATAGTTACCAAAGACAGATAGAAAGCAAAGGCACGAACGCAAAGAAAGTCAATAACAGTATATATACTAATAACTGTTTTGATCAGATAACCTATTCAAAAAAAAAAATATATAAACATGATCGAAAGGCACAACACAAAATATCAAAGTATATCTATACTAATACCATCAAAAAATAATTTATAACTAAACAAAAGCTAATAAGTAATTTAACTAAGTTATAAGAGTTATACAAAACTAACATAAATAAATTATAGGCATCGAACAAACAAGTAATAGCATTACTATAACTAATACGACCAACGCACAATCAAGCGCTAAAAATAAAAAATACATCATAATAAAAAACAACTTTTTACAAGAACTAATCAAACTACATATCAATGATATCACGAAGTCAAATGCTGGGCACACAAAACAAAAAATTACAATGCCAAAAAAAAAAAAAAAAAATCATTTTTTTCAACAGTACCGTACAAACATATTTTTTTTTCTCGATAAGTTACATAAAAACAGTATTTAATTTTTAAGTAGTTCAGTAATACTTTAAGTAAAGCCTAATAATGAAATCAATATTTTAACAAAATGAGTGAAATATAAAACAAAAATCCTATCTCGAAGGAACCTTTAAATCAACACATGTAAATTTAATTTATCCTTTAAGTTCTTTCTGCTGACAATTACGTTCAGCTCCGTACAATGCTATTTAGGTATAACTCTATCTCTTACTCAAATCGATAAGATATACATTATAAATAAATCTACACTTTGTTGTTACTATGAAATATAAAAAAAGGTTCTATAAAAATATCTACAAAAAATAAGTTTTTTTTAAAAAATAATCTGCTAAGAAAATAATCTACATGTCTGACTGGCAAGAAAATCAAGTTCTGGAAAAATCGAAGTTTCACAAAAAGTTAACAAATCCAAATACAAGATCATGTATGATACATGCAAGCTATTTTCCAAAATTACATTTCACAACATACCAGATAATACACATCTTCTCTGTATGTTCTATATATTAATTAATCATGACATCAAAACATGAGAAAAAATATAAATTAAGTGAATAACGAACACTCAGGATTATCTAAAAGTAACCACTACATCAACACAATAAATGAGTTTGTGCAATCTCATCATGTACAAAACTATCCTAAACAACACAGTTGCAAAAATTCTAAGTTGAACAGAGTAGTATAAAGGATAATAATTACATACTACACATTATCAACACAATAATATATAAATAGCATAAAAATGTATTAATACATCATCAAAATACAGACATATAAATAACAATAAAAAATTATGGCAATCAAATGATGCATAGAAATAATCATTACAACAAAATTATATGTTATTTCAAAACAACAACATGTCATGTACTAATATAGAATACAAAAATATTTACTATCTTCACATAAAAAAAAAAAAAAAAATCAGACGCAAGGTCCCCCACTCTCTTGAAAACATGCTTGACTTTCAGAAAGTAACCATCAGTTGCTATTTAGACGCTGACAGGTTTCGGTTGACTACTCGAGCGGAAAGTTGACTCACATTTCTGACCGTCAATATGTCACAGAAGCCTTGACCCTTATCGCAACGTAGCTTCTGTCAACAAATACAAATGAAAATTTCCATTTTACTCAATAGTGAAATTTAAAGAAAAAAAAAAAAAACGTAGAAATCACATTTACAATTACCCAGTACCGGCTTGTGTAAAAACCCGGTCTCTTCACAATGTCACTAGCTCTCTCTATCACATGTAGATATCATAGAATTCTTGGGGACAACATGACCGACCTTGAATGTCGCCGCTGTCTTACGCTGAAACAAAGTCTCACATTCACAACAACAAGTAGAGCAATCAATAGTATTCAAGCATCCACTGTTATTTTTACTCTGTTTACTTTGATTATAAATGACTCTGGGCTCATGTTGAACAAAATTAGCACAATTGCGCTTATTATTTGTTCTACGATCACAATACTTATTATTACCGTTGTCTTGTTTACAAAAAATGACTTTAGTCTTTTGTTTAGGAACATTACTCTGGTGATATAAAGCAACATTTGAAAAGCTATTATCTCTATCATACTTTCCAACATTCTTACAATCAAAACTTTGAGATTTGTTAAATTGTCTACAGTATCTACGAGAGGGAAAATTATTATTTTCTGATCTCCCTTGGTACTGTTTACTCTTGGGGTTATCTCTCTTTCTAGAACTGTTTTTCTTTTCCCTTATGGGAATATATTTACCAATAGTTTCAAACTGACTGTGCTGAGTTTGACAACTGCCAGAAACAATAGTATCTCTATTGTTCCGCATATGGGTTTCATCTTTGGAACAAGTAGTAATAGTCTCAACACCCGCTATTAATTTCTGAGTATTTCCAGTAGTAGACAAATATTTGCTCTTATGAGTCTTGACCTGAAATATATCACCTTTCTTTTCCTGACCAACGGAACTGCCTGTTACACTAGAATCTTTGTTGGTCTGACGCCAAGAATTATCACTGGAACTATCAGTAATATTAGAACTTTTAAAGTTGTATTTACCACGATAAGATCTGTCTTTACCATGAATGACATCTCTCTGAGCAAAAAGTATATGGGGCTGACTTTTCGCAACTTTCTGTCTATCATTGTGAACATTGACAGAAGAGCACCTTTTGTTTTTCAAAACCATATCTATTAAGCCAAATATTCTTTCCCTTGCTTCCGCAATTTCAATATCTTTAAGTGAAATCGTTTCACTTAACCTTTTATTTAACTCCTTAACAGCCAAAACTTTGTCGCTTTCTTCTGCTAGCAAATTTTCAATTTTAGCGACCTTCTCTTTCTCAGCCGTCAACTCCACTAAAGTCTCTTTCTCGTACTGTTCTTTATTTGCCCTCAACTGAGTCAACTCTATCTGAAGTGTTTCAGTCTGGACATCATCATTGTTTTTCATAATCTCATTACTCTTCTTGGGGGGTACAATATTCATCTCCCCAATTTGATCACTGAGCATCGCATTATCATTCATCACCTCATGAAGCATTTCTATGTAAGTCTTCTCACAGACATTTCTCTCAACCTTCAATTTCTCATACATCTCTTTCTGTTCTTGAAGTTCCCGCGTGAGATTACCTATCTGAGTTTCCAAGTCTTGGACTTTGCTTAAAGTTGAATTTAATGTAGCTTGTGCACTAGAAAGTTCTGAGTTTGATTCAAGTATCTCACTTTTAAGCCTATACACAGTTGCCTGTAGTTCGTTCTCTTTAGCAACACCTTCTAGGAAATTCTCTCTTTGCTGTAGAGCACTTTGTTTGTTTACTTTTGCTTGTTTCTCAATTCTCAATTCCCTTTCCTGCTCATCAGAAGTATGGTTATGGATTATTTTGAACATGCTTTGCACTATATGTCCGTGTTCAAGCTCAATATTCTGTTGCAAAAACACACGAAGGTGCCGTAGCAAATTCACCAAATCCTTAGCCATTATTGAATTACACAGAAGCTTAAAGTTATGTTCAGCAAATAACTCTAGAGATGCCGATACATTAACCAAAAAATCGTCCATGATCCATACTCCAAGTCGTGCACCTCTCAATCCCTTACCATCTCTACCTACCACCAATGCAGACTCCAACATAGGCCTTATATCTGTAGGGCACATATCACGATCCATGGTGATTCACTTACTTAATCAACTATATATAGTAATCACTTATAGTTATGACAAATTACTGTCGCAAAAGGTTTGACAATTACCCTTCCAGCTCACAAAGTTAACTATTTGTCAAGAAATGAGCTTATTCATCAATTCTGTATCACCAATTCCTTTTTATAGCACCTTTATCAAGTCACATCATTATCAGGAAAATCGACATATGTCAACAGCCATTAACACCTATGCATCAAATCTTAATCATATGTCAAATTAGACATAAACAACAATAATAACAAAATGAGCAATTAGGGAGGCCTAGCGACATATATGAAGTGACACAATTTACACAAGACACAATCACTTATCTTGTCAATGATCCCGCTTCTTTTCCGCCACGATACTGGATATCACATAGACTGCTAAAACCTCCACTGCGGGAAAGCACTGGAACTTGATTCGCTTGTCTTCAGGTAATTTCGTCAATATGATATGTGCTTAACAATGCACACGTTGACAGGAACCATAATACAGCACACACTGCCCCTCTTGACTCTTCTGTAGTCTGAAATGTACACGGCAACTCCGTGTATCATAACATCTTGAACTTGTGATGGTGATAACTGGCACAGGTAACTCGAATATTGCAGAAATCTGTGACAACCCGTACAAATGCTGGTACAAATACTGTCCAAGTCTAATTGAACTTCCTTGACCACTGCAGACGTTGTTGTAGTCTATAGGCACGAAATAGGACGTCAATTGCTACTGGTGTAAAGTTGCATACTACCAAATAAAGCGTGCGTTGTTTCTCAAATGCGCCACCCACGCAGATAATATTTAGGTCACAGTTCTGAAGTACACCAGATTCAAGCCACGCCTACATAAGGCTAATTATAACACAGTCAAGTGTTCTACACTCTTGTCACGTGAAAGTCATATGTATTATTTCCAACTTGTAGTGACTGATCCTCTAGATATGTTATGGTCTGGTGGACAAAATTTGCTTCATATTATCCTCTTGCTTCAAGTACATATCACTGTAGAGGTAACAATTTCTTAATCGTATACGCCACCCAGGCACATCTTAAATCATATCCAATGATACAAAACTACGCCACTTAGGCTATCGACGCGAATAGTCGTAGATGTCAGATCCTGTTAACTGAAAACCACCAACTGATACCGACTAGATTTGCTGGTTTCTCACTGAATGTAATTAAACGTTAATGTTATTATGTCTTTGAAACCACCGCTGATAACGGCGCTAAGTCTAAATGTTATATAATCTCTGTTTACACCCACTGTTGCGAGTGTAGTGGTTTGGTCTATATCATCGCCACACAGGCTAATTTAATATATGTGTGCTGCTGTCCTGTCACTGTGTCTGGAATGTTGACCTGGGTGTGTGTTGATATGTTCGCACACCACAGTGCGTACGTAAGAGTACATGCAGGAGTCAAAAAGGGTTGCAAACGACTGGAACAGTTCGATACTGTTTATTCCGTACAACACAGACACGATGACATAAATGACACACATTCGACAGCAAAACACGAATCATATAATTTCCACATTGCATTAAATATATATAATACGGCCTGTCCACATCCTGGCCTAAACAGTACTTCAATACTCAATAAAGCCTGCACCACACGGCAGCTATAATAATGTTCATATGGCCTAAACAGTACTTCAATACTCAATAAAGCCTGCATCACACGGCAGCTCTAATAATCTTCATATGGCCTAAACAGTACTCCAATACTCACTAAAGCCTGCATCACACGGCAGCTATAATAATCTTCATATGGCCTAAACAGTACTTCATTACTCCATAAAGCCTGCAACACACGGCAGCTATAATAATCTTCATATGGCCTAAACAGTACTTCATTACTCCATAAGCCTGCAACACACGGCAGCTATAATAATCTTCATATGGCCTAAACAGTACTGCATTACTCAATAAAGCCTGCAACACACGGCAGCTATAATAATCTTCATATGGCCTAAACAGTCTTCACTGCAGTTTATCAAATAGGCTGTACACACAGCGAAATATATAAGTCGACATTTTCTCAAATCCTACGTAGGCATACATTATCCAAAAACACTGGGACTCGACCTACACGGTCCACGCCCAAAACACAACTCCCAAATCACACACTAGTCCCACCAAAAAACCCGTCACGAGATTCGGTTGTCTTGAACACCGTTCTCGATAACACATGCAGACTAGCGAGCTATTCACATAACTCAAAACAGTACAGAATAAATACATTAAACAGCGTTCACACGCTTATCTGTACTCTGTCACCCGAAAAATAGGAAAAGATAATTCTATCCTAAAGTCAGACAAGTATCCGCTTAATCAAGCGTTGCAACTCGAAATTTAATATGTCTAAAAAACCATTCTAAAGATTACTTCCCCTTCCATAAGTTCCACCTGCAACAAGGGGTTAACTGAAAACAAAAAAATAATGGACAAATTTTATTTCGCCAAAGCAATGACTACAATGTTCATGTTTTCGTGGCCTCTTGCAGCAATGATTCATGAAGCAATTTAAAAACATGATACGATTGCTAGCATGTGACGTGGCTCCTTAATCTGTCGTAGTTGTAAAGGTTTGTTTCTACGGGTTTGATCAGAAAATATGGAAGAGAAAAAGAACAGGTTAGATGAAAGCAAAATGACGGTTGGGAAAAAACCGAAAGAAAAAAAAACGACTCATCGAATGTCATTTCATTTCACAGCCCATACGTCATATTAGCCACCATTTAAAACATTTACTGAGGGCGCAGTTGACATGTTCTTTATTTCTTCGGAGATCCTGGATGGGGGGAGAGGGACTTGAAATATGCAGAAAATTCTCTATCTTTACAAAGAATCAAGACTTATTGAGCAGATAAGTATACCGCTGTAGCAATATTTTTTATACGATGAAGTTTCAGAAGAAAAAACGCTGCAAAACCAAATGAATTCTCTGATGCAGGTATCTTGCAGAAAGTCAGCCTCAGTGGTGTTCCATAACTAGGGACAAGATAAACGATGATAAATAATTATGCAGCTGATATATGGAGAGAGAGAGAGATAGAGAGGGAGAGAGCACTACTGAAGTACTTACTTACTTACTTAGTCGTTCCCCTTCTACCGTGAGGTGTAGAGGTTTGGAAAAGAGAGCGCCAGACCATTCTATCAGCTGTCTTCTTCCTGGCCTGGTTCCATTCTAGTCCTCGGTCCTTCAAAGATTGTCTAATGTTGTCCTCCCAGCGGACTCTGGGTCGTCCTGGAGGTCTGGATCCCTGGCTCTTTGTTTCCCATGCTTGTCGTGGTAGCCGATCTTCTCCCATTCTGCAGACATGGCCAAACCATCTTAGTTGGGACTGTTCTATTTGGGTCTGCAGCGGATGGGATTTTAGGCCTTGACGGATCGTCTGGTTGCGGACCATGTCTCTTCTTGTTACTTCAACCACTTTCCTCAGATACCTCATTTCTGAGGTTTGGATCTGGCTTTTGTGGGTTGTAGTCATTGCCCACGACTCGCATCCATATGTCAAGACTGGGACATAGGTGGAGCGGTATACAGCCATCTTCGATTTCTTACCAACCTCTTTCTTGCTGAGGAATCCACGATTTATGGCCTGAAAAAGTCTCCCAGCCGCTGCTTTTCGAGTGGCCAACTCTTCTTTGATGCCTCACTTTCGGTCTATAATAGCTCCGAGATATTTAAAGTGGTCGACCTGCTCCAGGACCTGTTCTCCCAACTTAATCTGATGTTTTCTTTCTTCTCGTGATATCACCATGGATTTTGTTTTAGAGCTGCTTATGACCATCCCTCTCTTCTCCAGCTCTTCCTTCCAGACTTGCAGGTTGGATTGGAGATGTGCCTCTGATTTAGCAATCAGGGCAACATCATCAGCAAATGCCAGCTCCGAAATATAGACCTGTCTCATCTTCCAGTACCCCACTGAATACTTTCTTGTTCTCTCCTTACATGCCTTGATGACATCGTCCATAAGGAGTATGAAGAGGTAAGGTGATAGGATATCACCTTGTCTTACACCAGTGGTGGTTCTGAACTCTTCTGACTTATGGTTTGCTGTCCTCACATAATTTCTGCAAGACTTGTAGAAGCTCTGTATAGCATGAATCAGAGGTGCTGGAATATTCTTCCTTGCCAAACAGTCCCAAAGTTTGTTCCAGGGGACCCTGTCAAACGCCTTTTCCAGATCTATGAAACAAAGATGGATCTCACTCTTATACTCAAGGGCCTTTTCACTCAGCTGTCTGAGTGTGAAGATTAGGTCTTGAGTACTTCGGTTTGCTCGGAATCCGCACTGGACCTCATCCAATTGTGGCTCAGCTAGGCGTCGGAGTCTCTGCTCTAGGATTCTAGAGTAGATTTTACCAGGGACACTGAGAAGGGATATGCCTCTATGGTTTCCACATTGTCGATTGTCACCCTTTTTGAAAATTGGTGTTATGATGGCAATCTCCCAATCCTTTGGTATGGTCTTGTTGCACCATGCTGCCTGTAGGACCTTTAAGAGTAATAGGTCGCCTGATGCTCCCATGTACTTAACCATTTCTGGTGTTATACCATCATGCCCTGCTGCTTTGCCCATCTTGATTTTCTCTAGTGCTGCCCTCAGTTCTTCCATCTTTATGTCATCTTCACCATCATTGGTTTTCTCTTCTGTGCTAGTGGTTATCATTTCTGATGCTTCATCATGCTCACCATCCAGGAGTTCTGAGAAATATTCTTTCCATCTTTCCATTACTTCCTTCGGGGCAGTAAGCAATTTGCCTTGCTTGTCCTTTATAAATTTGAGAGTGTTGAAGGCGATCTTCTCTGTTGTTCTGGAACATTCAATTTGACAACAATGTTCCATATAATGTCAATAAAGTGGTTATAAATCCTGGCCATGTTAGTTGAGTTCTTATATGGTTTCATTCAAGATTTTCATCGTGTCAATTGGTGTTGCTTTACGCGAATGCGGGGTGGGGTAGAAAAACGTGTGAGCAAACATTTGAAAGTTGCAATTATATTGAACTTGTAATTCCATTGACGTGATAAGTCGGTTCATTGAGTCCATACATTTATTCACAGTGATACATACATGATGATCAATTCCAATAGGGGTAGAGCGTAAGTCCATATAAGTCATGCATAAATTAATCAACAACGTAGACTGCTGGTTATGTGTCAATGTCCGTTATGAGGATACAATGCAGTATTGTCGTCAGAACATCACAGCTATATGCACGAGCAGATAGACATGGCTACCTGCCGACAGTGAGACTGCGAGTCTGAATATATTCATACGAATTTGACGATTATTCTCATCCTTCTGAGGATTCTAGTTAAATACTAACCTCCAATAATTTCCCTCTCATATAGAGTTCTAGGACTGACCCTGATCCATCAAAATGCACATAAAATGGCTATATCCTGCCATTAAATCGGAAGGTTAGAAAAAACGCAGCTATTCAGCTTGGCGGTCAAGTAACAAAGGGTCACGTTTCTTAGTTACCGACTGTGTCCTAAACAACGCTATACACGTCATAATCGATCGTGAATGAAGCGTTCAGTAATTGAAACATCTATCGCAATATATTAAATGTCTTAACCTTTACAATTGCACGTCTGGTAACCTTTAGCAGACGGCGTTAATATCATATACCGTAACAATTCCCTGTACACCGGGGAAAAAAAATCGATAGATTTTTTTTCAATATCTATCCGACTTAACAATTTTTCAAAAAAATTTAACACAATTGTGACATATGGCCGACGATGTTCTGAGTAGAACCGTGTTGCGGTCGTGTCAACTAACTATTTGTCATAGTCATCTAACATAAATCACATTATATATCAATATTATACATATTATTATATCAACTAAATAAATGTCCAATGTTAATAGTGAATGATAAAATTAAATTAAAGTAAGGTCTGTCGTATTAGTATGTCCTATAGGAATTAATTTGACTAATTAAAATTAAATTAATTACTTAAATTAAGAGTTAAATTATTAAGGTTCTAATGTAACGCGATGTTATGAGAGAAGAAAAAGACAAAATAAGTGAGAAGAAATAGAAAGAAATTCGAATATAAGTTTTAACTTAATTGTGTGTGTTAAGTGTTAGTGAATAATAACTATCTAATTTAACTAACTAAATAATGTATAGGTACATTAAAAAAAAATTATTAATCTAATACTTGTGTGAGATTTATTTTCTCTTTTCATAATTTCTTCTTTTAGTATTTCGTTCTCTTTTTTGTTCTTTCATTTCATTTTTTTCTCACATTTCATTTTATTGATAATAATTCAATTAAGAAGTTAAGTTAACTAATTAATTAGTATAGGATATGATGATCCATCCGTAGTCTTGATCCTGATGAATTCTTTTAGGCAAAAATGTTCAAACGTTTACGTTGGAAAGAAATGTCATTTATCCCAGCATCCAAGAATTAAGTGCACATAGAATAATAAGTTCGACTTGTCGTCAGATATTGTTCCATGATTGTTCAACGAATATTCGTATATCGTGTATGGACATTAGACGAAGTTCGAATGTCAGTATATATACCTTGATTGTCTTGTAGTTCAATTCTGTGATGATATAGTGTATATAAAGTTTAAATTGAAGGCAAGGTTAGTTCCTTTATAGTTGATACTTCGTTCAATCCAATGTAGTGCTGATTGAAATAGTTTAAGAGTGTCAATGTTGATTATTCGTCGTCAATAGGATTACGTGACAATGCATCAGCCACAATATTTTCAGTGCCAGGTATGTGTTCAATGGAGAACTCGAATGGCTGTAGGATGATTGAATATCTGGCAAGTTTCTGGCTTGTATGATTCGATCGACGCAAGGATGCTACAGCACGTTGGTCCGTCTGTATGGTGAAGGGAGCACCAAGCAGGAACTTTTCAAGCTTCGTTATTGCCCAGATCACAGATAAAAGTTCCTTGTCGACTGTTGAATACTTTGTTTCTGCCGGCTTCAGCTTTCTTGATATGTATAAGGTAGGATGTAGAATGCCGTCATGGTTCTGGAGCAGGCATGCACCAAGGCCGTAGTTACTAGCATCTGTTCGTAAGAAAAATCTTTTGGAAGCATCGGGAAGTCTTAAAATTGGTTCATGCGAGAACAAATTTATAATTTTGTTGAAAGTTTCATTGCATGTACCAGTCCATGTCACCTTCACCGGCATATCTTTTTTAACAATGAAGACAATACAGCCGTGATGGATGACAAGTTTGGTATGAATCTACTGTAATATTGAACAAGTCCTAACAAACTCCTGACCTGTTTCTTCGTCTGAGGAACTGCTATGTTTAGAATTTTGGAGACTGTACTAGGTAACGTTCGGATATATCCCGATCCAATGATATGTCCCAAAAAGGTTATCTCATTACACGCGATTTGCACCTTTGTAGGTTTAGCAGTTAGATGATAATTCCTTAGAGTGTCAAAAACATATCTAAGTCCCGAAACATGTTTCTCAAACGACGAACTAAACAAGCATATGTCGTCAATATATGTAATAACGTCTGGTCTACCTGATAAAATTTGTCGCATCAGGCGAATGAAGGTAGCTGGCGCATTAACAAGCCCAAAAGGCATCACATTCCACTGGTATAGACCTTGTGGAGTGGAAAATGCGGTGTAGTACTTAGCCTTTTCGGTCAGTGGTATCTGCCAATAACCTTTAGTTAAGTCTATCTTACTAAATATAGTTGCGTTGGATAGACGTGGTAGTAAGTCGTCAATGAGTGGATGTGGTTCGCTGTCAACTATAGTCTTAGCATTTAATTTTCTATAATCAACACATAGTCTGATGTTATTGTCCTTCTTCCGGACAATCACTAATGGAGAAGAGAATGGCGAATTACTAGTCTCAATGATTCCCAGAGACAACATCTGTTCAAGTTCCTAAGTAGTTTTAGCAAGGAAATGTAAAGGAACAGAATAGGGATGTACACGAATAGGTGTATCATCATTGAGAGTAATGTCATGACTGATAGCCGATGTGCGACCCGGAACGTCGGTCAACACATCTGGGTAAGATTGTAATAGATTAGCAATCTGTAGACGCTGTTGCGGTGTAACCGTTGAAGAGATGGTTACATCCCGCCAAGATTCAGTAGGTTGAACTACTGGTACAGGTAACGGTAACTGTACCTCAGGAAAAGAAGATTCTTCTTCCTGGATGACAGATAAGTTAGAATAATGACAAGTGGATACTGTGTTGTCATCTAGTTCATGAAAAATTGACTGTAAGTGTTCAGGACGTGTATGAAATTGCTTGAGCATGTTAATATGAAATATCTTTTTGTGTCCCTTGATATCTAAGACGTATAAGAATAAATGACCAATAAGGAAAAGAAATGATGACTGACTAGAGCTGAGTCATCAAGAAATAAGACAAAAGGGTGAGCGTACACCATTATCTGCGTGGCGCAGAATCATGTACTAATTGTAACTTTAGATAACGGTGATGAAAATAAACACCATTATCACGCTCGATTACCCAACGAGCGTCTCGATTGTTACTAAATGTAACCATCGCCTGTCTATTCTGCCCATTGCATGATGGCAGAAGACGAACAAACTTAACGTTTGCTGTATAATCAAAAAAATTTCTAAGTGCCTGCCATGTAGTATCCTGCGGCAGATTTCGCACTAACACTGTGCGAGAATACGCACTTTTCCCAATATATGTAGTATCATTGTCACGAAATAGTGGACAATGATGATATGTATTCTTTGTCAAAGAATTAACCTTCCCTTTCAACACCGACATTGTCTTTCTGTTGGATGTCGTATCATCCTGACTGGACTGAGGATGATACCTATCATCACCAAAGGTATTAAGTCTCCTACATGTCGTAGACATGTCCTTGCTGGGCAAAGTAAAAACTTTTTCATTATAATTATTTGTGTTAACTTTATGTTTCCTTTTAAGTCCAGCATTATTATTTAACCTCTTATTCTTCCTCATAATGTTTTTGTCAATGTTGACAACGTCAACAGTTTTATTAGGATCAGTTATATCCTTAGTATGTTGTCCAATAGATCTATCATCTTCATCAATTTCCAGGATAGTACTGAGAGTGAAGTTGGAAACTGCTGTGCCACATGTATTTATGTTGTTGGCACGAAGTGTAGCCATATCAACAACATCGTTAGCGTTGCTAAAAGAATGCAAATTTTTTTTTTCCAATCATTAATTTCCTGTGGGGAACAATCCTTACTACCATGGATGCGTCCCAACATCAGATCTGCAATTGGATTCTGAAGCATGCATACTTTTACGTTCCCTGTGAAAAAAGGAGTGTTAACATGAATAATAGCTGTGGGGTAAAACTCTATTGTTCCACCAAAAGTCATGCAACGGACATATTCCCCCGTTGCACAGCTAGGATGTACCAGCGACTGTCGTACACCAATCGTTGTGGATCCCGAATCCCTCAACACTGAGACGACGGATCCATTAACTAATCCTCTGTTAAAAATTAATAGGCCTGTTCCATCGTTGACTGCAAGACCTACCTGTGGTATAATATGTCCGCAGTTAAGCACTGTTTCTTTCGCCTTCTGAAAAATAAGATTGCATTGTTGGCAACTATTTGCCACATTATAATTAATAGCAAAACATGCAGCAGAAGACTGTGTTGTATTATTGTCAAGTGGGACCTGAGCTGTAGGGGTAGTATTATTTGTAACTGCCGCCCCTGTATTATGGTTGTAATGAGATGATCCCCGAGAAGGAGATCGATTCCGAGTATAATTGTTAGAATTATCTCGTCGTCCTCTATAGTAACTATTATCTCGATGTCTCGAGCCATGATTATTACCATTCCAGTTATTATTATTATTGGGAGTATGTGATCGATTATAATGAGTGTTATGTTGACCATTGTGGTAGTTTGTTTGAGGTGAATAATTTCTATCTCGTGATCTACCTCTGTTGAACTCATTTTTATTGTTGAAATCATTATTATGTCCCTTCTGAAAGTTAACATTGTGATTTCTTTGGAACCTGCTTCTGTCTACACTGTGATGTCTTTGTTTGTTATTATGATTGTAGGCCATATTAGACGCCACAGGTAGAGGTTCTCTTAATGAGGAGTTAGAAATGGTTGCATTCGGATGTGCCGAACAGTAGTTTAAAGAAATTTTTTCTAACTCATCCATAGTACCTGGTTTACGCTCCTGCAAATATGCAAAAAATGGCTGGCTAACCGAAGATAATACCTTATCCCGCAGTAGTAAATCAACTAATTTGTCGTATGATTTGTTGACTTCTGCCAGTTCAACCCATCTATTAAATGTATTGCGTATGTTCGCAATGAATCCTGCAAAATCCCTTGGAGATTCAGGTAAAATTCCCTTAAATTTCAACCTACAGTGTTCCTCGTCCAGGTGAAACCTTCGTAAAAGCAAGGACTTAATAGCACCGTAGTTATTTGCTATTGATGGGTCAGCATTTTGAGAAGCTGTCAATGGTTCTCCAACCAAGAATTCATTTAATTTGAGTACCCATGACTCTTCAGGCAAATGGTTAGATTTGCAAGTCTGTTCAAAACGTGCCAGGAACGATGAAAGGTCGTCGACGTTCAAGTTGAAAATGGGTAATTTAAAGTTGTAGAAGTGTTTAGGTTGGCTGGATGATGATCCATTTTGTGCGTTATTATTCTGGTTTGCATCAGCATTTTGTGCTTGTAATCTTGCTGTCTCCAATTTAATACGCGCCAATTCCATTTCTTGTTGTAAAATAATTTCCTCTCGTTTCAATTTATTCTCTTCTTCCTGTTTGGCGATTGTTCTTTGCTCTTCTCTTTCACGTTGAGCAATCTCTCTCAGTCTATTTTCCTTGTCAATTTGCTTCATCTCAAGTTCTGCTTCCTCTTTCTTTAATGCAGCTTTTTTCTCTTCTTCTTTTCTTTCATATTTTTCCAGTTCTGATTCAGCAAACTGACGAAGTTCTTGAGATTTATAACCATATTCCCGACCAATTTTAACGAAATGGTCTATAGTAAGCATTTTGACTTTTATCTGTAAGTAATTATTGATAATTACTGATTAAAATAGTCAATAGTAGCTTCAGAGTAATTATTATACTTACTCAACTTAGAAATATTCAATATAAGTAATCACAATAGTATTGAACTTAATGTCTAAGTTCAACTAATAGACAATATTTTGTAACAATATTGTATCTAAATAATACTATATCATAAATAGTTATGATATCTGTTAAATATAATGTAATTATATCACACAATTAATCTCAATATCCAATAATGTTGGGTATAATTCCTAGTAATTATTATTGTTCAATGTACTAAGTCACTCTCTTAGTACCAGAAAAGTATATTAAATAATATACAATGGGTCTATTACCTCAAAGGTAGCTATAAGATTATTTTATTTTGTCAATATATATATTATATTATTATGCCCTAGGCATCTGTTATAAATTGTAGTGCTACTTTCTTGGACTATCACTGCATAATTATGCAATGTCCCATATTAACCTTAATTATCAGAAAAAATTAATTAAATTAAATTACAAGTGTATTATTGCATATAATATCATATTATTAATGTAGTATTAATATATATTATGAGGACAAACAAAACAATGATGCAACTAAAGGGTACAAACAATGTTAAGACGCAAACAAGACATTTTCACAATTAAAAAATGAATTTATGAACTAAATAAAATAAGCGGAAATGTCACAGACCAAATGAAGGGTCAAGGTCTGACCCGAGGTCAACTGAATATTCAAAGTACACACAAAAAAAAAAATGACTGCGAAAAATGATGACGTCACAGGACTCATAACGGACGAAAATTTAACAATCATAAAATAAATGATAGTCAGAGGAGACTGGACGAATAGTAACGAACATGGTACAGAACTGAATAAAATTATTAACTGAGTACGAATAAAATACACCAGTTATCTACTGAACGGTACAACTAACACAAATTGTCAAACGGTAGCAAATTTGGACAACAAGTCCAATGTCAAACCTCAATGGGGTTTCCAAAGGTGCAATCGTTTGACTGCCCTAAGAAACGACCGAAATCAATTCAGGCATCGTGAGAGCCGCAGAATCTAATTTCAGTTCATCCTCCCTACCTCCCACGATTAGTAACAAATACATACGATGGAAAACAAATTTAACATATATACAATACATAGACATGCCTGATCAAAGCAAAATGGACTCAGCACTGTTATTTATCGACCGACAAAGGTCACACTTAAATGACTTATCTTTTGTGTTCAGTTCGGACTCCTGTCGATGACGGTATGCACCAACGGTGTAGAAGTATGTCTGACTGTTTGCTCTTGATGCATATACAGGGTTTATTCGTTGACTTTGTTATTTTTTTCCTCCGTAGAAACTAGGCTTGCTGCTGTCAACTTGTATGGCATGTACACGAACTTTGGTGACGTCACGTTGTTAGGGATTATACTGAGTACTGCGTCATAGGTCATAATTCAGCACATCATGTGATCGTCCTTCAAATGTAAACAATTGTTAATTTCCGAATTTTTTTTTTCGATCCCCAATCAATGGACACCATCTGTTGAAAGCGATCTTCTCTGTTGTTCTGGAACATTCAATTTGACAACAATATTCCATATAATGTCAATAAAGTGGTTATAAATCCTGGCCATGTTAGTTGAGTTCTTATATGGTTTCATTCAAGATTTTCATCGTGTCAATTGGTGTTGCTTTACGCGAATGCGGGGTGGGGTAGAAAAACGTGTGAGCAAACATTTGAAAGTTGCAATTATATTGAACTTGTAATTCCATTGACGTGATAAGTCGGTTCATTGAGTCCATACATTTATTCACAGTGATACATACATGATGATCAATTCCAATAGGGGTAGAGCGTAAGTCCATATAAGTCATGCATAAATTAATCAACAACGTAGACTGCTGGTTATGTGTCAATGTCCGTTATGAGGATACAATGCAGTATTGTCGTCAGAACATCACAGCTATATGCACGAGCAGATAGACATGGCTATCTGCCGACAGTGAGACTGCGAGTCTGAATATATTCATACGAATTTGACGATTATTCTCATCCTTCTGAGGATTCTAGTTAAATACTAACCTCCAATAATTTCCCTCTCATATAGAGTTCTAGGATTGACCCTGATCCATCAAAAAATGCACATAAAATGGCTATATCCTGCCATTAAATTGGAAGGTTAGGAAAAACGCAGCTATTCAGCTTGGCGGTCAAGTAACAAAGGGTCACGTTTCTTAGTTACCGACTGTGTCCTAAACAACGCTATACACGTCATAATCGATCGTGTATGAAGCGTTCAGTAATTGAAACATCTATCGCAATATATTAAATGTCTTAACCTTTACAATTGCACGTCTGGTAACCTTTAGCAGACGGCGTTAATATCATATACCGTAACAGAGAGGGCATTGTTTTTCTTTCCTCATGTTCTTTAGGGTCTTATAGAACAATTTCTGGTTTTCTTGTGCATCTTTTTCTAGCTTTTCTCCAAATTCTTCCCAGGACTTCTGTTTTGCTGCTAGCACTTTGTTCTTTGCTTCTGTTCTGAGTGTCACATATTCTCTATATTTTTCCATTTGTCCTGTTGTGTTTTTAGCTCCTAAGTATTGTTTCCATGCCATTTTCTTCTCTCTTATTTTCTCTTTGACTTCCTCTGTCCACCAAGGTGTCCTCTTTCTCTGGTTCCCAAGTCGGACTTCACCGCATGCTTCTGCAGCTCCTTGAATTTATTCCAGAGGGTTTCCAAGTCATCAGGTCGTTCTTCTGTGTTGCTCAATGCTGTAGCAATAAGCCCCTGATATCTGGTCTTAATTTCTGGCTCTCTCAGCTTGTAGGTCCTAATGCTCATTTCTCCTGCTCGTTTACTTGGTTTCTTGCGTGATGTTGGGCAGTTCCTAGGCTGAGCAACTCTTTCAGTTGTTCGTTTGATTGTTAGCAGGTAGTGATCACTTCCAATCTCTGGCCCCCTCCAGACTCTTGCATCTCGGACATATCTGAATGAGCTTCTCCGAACAATGGCATAGTCGATCACTGACTTCTCATTCTTGGTTGGTTCACATCTAGTGTATGCATGTATGCGCTTTGTGTTTGTAATGATCAGATTCTGCTCACTGCAGAATCTAAGGAGTCGCTTTCCATTGTCATTGAGAGTATCTTCTCCATATCTTCCGATAACTCCACCCCATCTAGCATGTTCATTTCCAACTCTGGCATTAAAATCTCCGAGCATAATAACTTCATCTAGGCAGTCATCCACTGTCCTTTGAAGCAGCTCGAAGAATTCCTCCTTGACCTCTGCTCTCTCATCCTCATTTGGCCCATACACTATGACCAGGTTGACTATGGTTTCTCCTTCTTTTAGTTTTACAACCATAATGCGCTCCGAGACAAAGTTCCATCCCTTGATACTATCTTTTTGATTTTGGGCCACAATGCAACCCACGCCCCCTTTAGCTCTTTCAGATATGGGTACACCACTGTAGAGCAACGTGTTGCCATCGAGATCCATGACTCCTTGTCCTTTTTTCTTCGTTTCCGTTATAGCCAGGATTTCTAGTTTTGCTTTCCTCATCTCTTCCACCAGCTCCTCTTCCTTCCCATTTATACTTCTTGTGTTCCAAGTTCCATAAGTCGTAGTCCGTAGTCCGTTCCAGTTCGTCGCCTTTAGAATCAGTCCGGTTTTCTCTCTTGTAGTTCGCGTAATCATGATTTAAAGCAAACAGGTGATTGGCCTGTTGTGCCTTTGCATGGTGGAGGGGCTGCCTCCTTACGGCCTCCATGCAGGCCGCCCTCCTCCTTTTTCATCCGGGCTTGGGACCGGCATTGGCGGAGTTACAACTGAAGTACACCATCTGTAAATTGTTGTAAGTAATCAATAAATTACGCTCATCCATTATAGTTCAGCATCTGCCGATCTATTTTTAATAAAGTCTGTGTTTATTGTGCATGTTTTCTGGAACTGAACATCGATGAGTTTGGCGTAATCATTATGCGTGAGCTGTTGTCAAGTGTATTTGACTACACGCACATTATCTACACTAGCTCACGCGCTCTTACACTTTCATAAGCATCATCGGCACTCTTGTGTATCTTTATTTTATGTGATAAAAGAATATTATGGGGAAGGAGTGGCCGACTGGGCGATTTTTGGCAGCCGCAATACTGACAAGAAAACATCAACAACAACCAAGAAACTACAGGCTTTAATAAATGGATGCTTGAGTTGAAAAGAAGGATTGAAATGGTATGAAAAGGTCAAAAATGTGGAACTGATGACAAGAGCCAGACAAGGGCCAGACAAGAGCCAGACAAGGGCCAGACAAGGGCCAGTAGAAAGGGAGATAAGAAAAAGACACTGGCGATGGATATGACACATATTGATGAAACTCGTTGACAGTGTTACAAGACAGTCCTTGTTCAATCATCAGGGTAAAGTACGCGCATGGAGACCAAAGAACACACGGAGAAGAGACTTGGAGACAGACATGAAAGGAAGGAGGAAAACATAGACCTTGAGATGATGGCTGTAGTAAAATCTGCGAGAATAATCGCTCATTTCAGTCAGATTTTAGTCATAAAATGATAATAAATAAACCCGCCCTATTGTGTCTGACGGTGATACTCTCACACGCCAGCATAGCGTTGAATTTTGTGCCATGGAAAGGCTTAGAACCGATCCCACCGTTTAAACCTACTCGCTTTCCCTGTGACGTACATTTTTAACATTTTACTCGATCTGATAGAGACTGCGGCAAGACTTACAATTAACGATTTTGCGGAAGTGTGCCGCCAAACTACTGTCTGAATTAACGTAATATTTTGACTTTAACGCTGGTAATCAGTAGTAATCCTTACAAATTTGGTAGTGTAACACGAGACAATCCAAATAATTAACGCAAATTCTTAAATTGAAAATCTAAACCATAATGAAACTGACCATAAAAATTATATGATAGTATAGCTTAGAGTCCACTGAGCAAGAATATGTTTTAAATAATATGGTAGTCAAAGTATTAGCCAAGTTATTGAGAAAATACTAAATGTCTACGGACGCGCGACCAGACAGACTGTTATTCCTGCTTGTTTTTTTCATAACGTTAGTGGGGACGCCAGCTTAGAAAAGAGGCATTGAGGTAATTCAAATTCGCTTGGGTAACAAGAGTATAGGAGGGAAAGGGGAGCGGTAGGAAAATGTAATCCAAAACGAAACATCTTTTTGTATTGGCATAACTAAAGCAGACTGGCCAATCGACTACCAGACGCAGATTTTGTTTGGAATTATTTTTGTTTTTCAAAAACTACATTTGAATTCTGGTAGTCGCAAGCTTTCGATTGGCCAGTGCTAATACATATTAGCAAAAGGCTTTCACTATTCATTGCCAGTTGAACAAAACTTTTCATTCAAATACGCTGAGATCAGCTGTGTTAATTTTAAAATTAAATAAAGAAGTATTCACAGTCTGGACAGTGCAGAAGAAACTGAGGCCACTTACTTTTGCAAGTCAGCGTCATTTGTTTATATTTCTTGAAATTTGTGGTAAGAATGCTTTATGAATTAATATGTTTAATCCCACTGCCAAAGTTAGATACTGTTATTGGGAAAAGTGAAGGACGTGCCGGGAGCAGACATTGTTGAGTCCTCACATTGAACTGTATCTAACTGATGTATGTTGTCATGATTGTGTTTTCATATTATTGCATTAGAATATTAGTAAGCCTCCGTGTTCCATGAACACTGCTCAACATGCCTGAAGCATTTATATTTAAAAAAGAAAAGAAGAGAAAATCATATCAAAGGAAATGTGGTTACTCCACATTATTTTATTGAGGAAAACTATGTAAACGTACAGTGACGTATCTGCCATAGGGACCTGAGGTGTGGTCACAGCAAGGTGGGAGTCATGTAAAATTAGGGGCGAGTGCACCTGTAATGCACGCGAGGCTGACCCCATATCACCGTAGGAAAATAATAAAATATAATAAGTGATCAGATATAAAAGGCCAGGGTGTCCTTTTGTTGCAGAGGTTTTATTTCCTGTTGCCAGCCGGTAACAGGAAACCTGCTGAGAGAGAATAAAGCCATCAAGTCTCCGACCATTCGTTTATGCTGTCAAAAGATAACGGGAGGAGCTTGGGCATTTTGAGAGATCGAGATTTTCTGCAACTTCATACTGTATTATCATTCTACAAGGAATCCCAGGTGATGTGTTAAGCATCTGGGTATATCTGACACTTTCGTTTGAATAAACTCTGGTATTTCAAAATCATACTCAGGAAGTTTATGGGGTGTGATGAAACTACAGCCCCTCATACACAGTGACTCTCCCTCTTAGATGAATAAAGTGTAAGCTGTGAACATTCTCACAGGAAAGACATATAGTGACTTTATAGTTATTGGGCAAATTTTCCACACATTTTTTAGTTGATCTTTTCTGTAAACTATCTTGTCTTCATTTTCAAAGACCTGTCCAAAAGATATGGCTGGACAGGCAGATTAAATTGTACAGAAAAAATATTCATTTTAAAGAAAAACTTAACCATTGGTTTTATTCACTTCCTCATAGAAAATTAAAGTGTTTTTGTGTTGTGTACCATCATTTCATTTCTCCCCTAGACACTAGGTACATCATACACCAGACACTAGAGCCAAAATAGTGACCGTGTGAGATCTACGGAGGTAGCTGTTACGGGCTTCTCGGGATCCCAGTATGTTCTGGGTGCTTCGATGACTTCTAGTATTTGAGGATGACCAAGTTATTATATTCGTATTCAGTTTTTAGAGTCAAAGTCCCTCGGGTTCTTATCACTTTTGTAGGATTCCGTAATACTGTTCGTTGGTATCGATAATGTCTGCTTTAACCCTTGTGATTCATTATGTGCTGAATGTGTTTCATATTAAATTCGACCCTTGACTGACCTGTATTAGTCTCTTGTCTTGTTAATTATATTGGCAGTGTGAGATGCAGCGTGTTAAGACATTAATCATCACTGGTCATGATCAGTTGAGGATGAATAGCATTTAACTCAACTCCGAATACGATAGTTGATAACACTGTGATTTTGACGACTCAAAATATTTAATTAGTTATTTCATACCATGAGCAGACACCAACTACATGGGAACAAAAGTCACATCACATTCATGTACGATCTGTAAGAGTTCTCATTATTTTATAAGCACATGTTCACAATCTCTATCTAGAGTCCTGGTTAGAGGTCAGTTCCTTTTTAACGGCCAATGTCCTTTGGTATAAATTCAGAGGCTAACTAGACTTAACTATCCTGCTAGTCAGCAATACACTTATTATGCTAGGCTTACGTCTACTGCTAGTCGTTTAATATCCGTTACACTAGGCTTACGCTTGCCGCTAGCTGTACAATATCCATCTATACTAGTCTTACGCTATTGCTAGTAACATAATGTTCCTTTGGCATACCACGCCAGGCTAATCTGCCATAATTATGCAAACTGCGTTATTCCTACTACGACTTACGTTTGGTTCAAGAAATACACTGCTCAAATGGCTTCCCAGCCACACAATTCAAAAGTGGACTACGCCACACACTTTCCAGTGGTTATACCACACAATATAAGTGGCAATGGCCACACTTCTAAAACACACTGCCGTTCGGGTCAAAACCCACAAGTCGAATGTCCTTACAAAGACACACGCGTCATGCATAGAGATATGCATACTACGTCGTTAATATATATTCAATTGCGATGTTCCATGGTGCAGTAATCCGAGTTGGCCAAACTCAAATGCTTGCACACATGCAACAATCATCGACATCGGTCGATGAGATATATCTCTATTCGTTTGAGGTGTTCCATGATACAGCCATTCGGATCGTCGACAAATCCAAATGTCTGTAAGCATGAAACAATCATCGACATCAGTCGCGGAGATATAATCATTTGAGGAATGCGCCATGC
This sequence comes from Oreohelix idahoensis, assembly GCA_024509875.1. Taxonomy (NCBI): domain Eukaryota; kingdom Metazoa; phylum Mollusca; class Gastropoda; order Stylommatophora; family Oreohelicidae; genus Oreohelix; species Oreohelix idahoensis. The sequence goes on from JAMPIV010000972.1 coordinate 153,217, forward strand.
TGCAGACATGAAGCAATCCTCAACATCATCCCCCTCACTTCCAAACGTGACACTTGTGGCACGGATGATAGTGATGGAGAAGACGCCCGTCTCCCAAACATATCAATATTAGTACTACCTACTTATAAGTATGATAATCATTAAGTAGACACATTAAATTTTATGACATTAATAATAGCACTTGTCAACATGGTGACTAAAGAGTTAATTCAATTTCTTCTCAAAGACGTTGCGCGATAAAAGATCTGCCAAGTTATTGTCTGAGCCAGCAATAGGCAGAATTGTAAATGAAAATTCTTGAATTAACAAATACCATCGGTGTATTCTAGCGTTACGCATTGTTCTAGCTGTTATGTAAGTAAGAGGACTATGGTCTGTCATAATGTAAAAGTGCGTGCCGATGAGATATCTTGACAGCTTCTCCAGGCACCAGACCATAGACAGGAGCTCACGTTTCCCTGTCGCATACTTCTGTTCAGCTGGAGTCAGTTTCCTCGACACATAGAAACATGGATGGAGTGTTTCCTTGTAACATTGCAGCAAACAACCACCCATGGAGTAGCTCGAGACATCTGATTGGAGTATGAATGGAATACGTATATTCGGTAATAACAAAATAGGTGCATTGCTAAATAATTTCTTAATTGTTACCAAAGCGCTTTCGCAATCTTTGTCCCAACGTACCTTATTAGGACTACCTTTGGTCAACAGTGCGGACAAAGGTGTAGATAGTTGTGCGAAATGCGGGATGAACTTATGGTAATAGTTTATTAGGCCTAAAAGGCTTCTAACTTGTTTCTTAGTAGAAGGGGTAGAAATCTCAAGAATTCTTTTGACTGTATTGTCGTCAGGATACAGTTTGTGGTTACCTATTCGGTGACCAAGAAAAGAAATTTCCTGACAACCTATTTGGACCTTTGAAGGTCGCACAGTCAAACCATGCATACGTAACGTATGTAGAAGGGAAGTTAAACCATCAATATGGTCTTCCCACGAGTCATGAAATAGGCAGATGTCATCGATGTACGTGATGACATCTTTACGATCGCCAAGAAGGCGGCGCATCATGCGCACAAACGTCGCTGGCGCATTTACCAACCCAAAACACATATAATTCCATTGGTAGAGCCCAAAAGGAGTTGTGAAAGCTGTGTAAGGTTTGGCATTTTCGGCAAGAGGAATTTGCCAGTAGCCTTTAGAGAGATCTAGTTTGCTAAAGAAAGTAGCATTAGATAATTCAGACAAAAGATCATCTAAAAGTGGCATAGGCTCACCGTCTGTGATTGTAATTTTGTTCAATCGCCTAAAATCAATACAAATGCGTAAAGAATCATCCTTCTTTTTAACAATCACCATTGGGAATGCATATGGTGATTCCGAAGGAGATATCACACCTAAACGTATGTCTGAGTTTGATAGGTTTTTATAATCAGTAAGAG
>JAMPIV010000973.1:0-201983 GCA_024509875.1 Oreohelix idahoensis
TTTTTACACAATGTCAGTTTAAGATGGGGTTACATAATGTTGAGCTCCGCTGGCCACATAGGCTTATCTTTCGTGATGGCGGCAGGAAAAGACTCCTCTGCTCGAGTGCTCCCCTGTGTTCTGGAGACACCTCACTGTTTGCTATATGGACCAAGGAGTATGCTGTCCGCCTCTGGATCAGCAAAGCTCTGACCAGGTGCTGCTCAATAACTTTAGGACCACAGTCCCTGAAACAAGAAGGTTGTACCTCCTACTTCAGAACTAATTTATACTCTATTTCTACACTGAGCACAATACATAACAAACACTGAGTTCAGAGCGGTAGGCCAACTGCTATCTTCATCTGAAACAATTTTCACCAGTATATTCCTCCCTAATGGTTATTACGCCTCTGCAATTCCAGCATTATTTCTTTCTAGTCAATAATATAGGTGTCAGTGTACTGTTTGGCAATTCCATGTAGTTTTACTTTCCTCCGACACCTTCTGTTCAGGCTGGAGCATTATATAGGCTTTACCTCATGTTCGCTACTGAACCACACATATATACAGACATAAATTATCAATTTACATTCAATTTTCATTAAAAGATATCAAATATTTCAAGCTTACCACAATTCATGGAAATAATACAGAATTACGTTGACTGGCACTGAATATAACACTATTTCGATCTGCCGATGTCCCAGGCTTTTATTTAGAAAAATATGCACTGGTGCTCAACGCACTGGTTCTGTAGTAAGTTTATTTGCAAATGTGGTGCTGACCTGACGCCTCTGGTTGACTATATTGGCAGGTCTAACCAATCATGCCATGTTTACACAGCTTTTCAAAAAAGTACTCCTACTCACGTTTCCCCTAACAACAAAGAAGTAGTATTTATAGTCCGACTAATCGTGTTAGCCTTACATTTATTTTCCGCCAATCAAATAGGAGGTAACATGTCAGCCTATTTCCCGTACAATGGTGTGTTGAAAATCTGCCACTGAGCGATTCTGATTTGGGTGTTGTCTGACATCCCTCACTATTTCTTTTGGCTATAATTTGTTAATTCCTAGACTATTGCGTAACGTTTAACATATTCTTTGTCAGCAAGTCCTAAGGAACCCAAATATATAAATTTAATGGGGCTAAGGGGCTGCGTTCAAAATATGTATTTTCTAGGATAGTCGTGTAGTTGTTTTTTTATTTTTTATGTTTAGAACCGCCACCTGTCCTGCTGTACTGTCAGACTAATGTCAGGATTTTAGACATAAAACAGTAGAATGTCATGTTTCCTAATTAGCGTTTTGTCAGTTTTTTAAGCTTACCTCTCTTGTGTGTAGTGTTTTTTATCACTGTCGATTTGAAAAAAAGCTAGTGCTTGTAGCCTTACACGCGTGATGGTAGTAATTGTGTAGCGAGACGCGTGTTTAGTGTTGCATGCTTTCAGCCCCTCCCTTCTTTCTATCTTTAGTCCATCTGTCTTTCGTTTTAGGTAACGTAGTGTATAAAAAGACATGAATGGAATTTTAAATCTAGGTCAACCTGCGTATCTCAAGGTTTTTCTTAGAAATGGAGTACATATTTTATCGTAGAAAGCGGGTATTGAAGCAGTAGGCTTTTACTATCAACGTGAAACGTTACAATTTGTAGACGAATGAGAAAACAAGGGGGATTTCGAGTACAGTCATTGTGACAGCACTGTTCTTTACCATTCTTATTTCCTTTTATTGAATTTATGTGTTAGGCTTTACATTTACCTGATAATTTATATATGTGGATTAGAATATTTCACGACATCTCCCCTCTTAAAACAGACATCTTATGTCAGTCCATACTTCTATATACACATAGAGAAATTTATTATTTTTCCTGGAGTTTAGGGTGATTCTCATCACACGGGTGGCGGCTTAAAAAATCCGCTCCCAGATTTGTTTTTCCACTTATATACTCTATGCTAAACTCAAATGGCTGCATCAATAAGGACCAACGGAGTAATCTCGAGTTCTCATGCCTAGCCTGTGCTAGAAACGACAAAGGTTTGTGATCCGTTTGCAACTTAAATGCCTTCCCATACAGATAAATATTGAATTTCTTTATCGCCCATATTACTGCAAGACATTCTTTTTCGCTAGTTGAGTAGTTGGTTTCAGCTTTATTCAACTTTCTGCTAGCATATGCCACTGGGCTTAATTCCCCATCCAATGCATCTGATCTCTGTAGCATTTATATATGTGGATTAGAATATTTCACGACAATGTGCCTAATATGTATTGTGGAACGAGGAGGGGAAATGATAGATGAAATGTTAATTCGTTTCGCATTGATTTTAAACTAAAAGCCAATACCAGCACAGGGGCAAGCCTTGCCTTAGGGGTTTCCCCAAAATACGAGGAAAAAGTTAGAACATGTAGACAACTCGTGTCACAAAAACAACCTTAGCTCTTATTTCAAAGGACGTAATTATCACGCAAATAGAGAAGACAGCACATGGAAAAGAATTGAACGTGTAGTAGACTAAAAATAAAAAACACTAACTTAGAAAAAAAAACCGGTGTACTTCTGAACCAAGCCAACTAGTCCCATATAAATTGTATATTCGTGTACCTTAGGACTTGTTGACAAAGAATATGGTAATAGTTACGCAAATAGTCCATTAATTAACTAATTATAGCCAAAATACTATAGTGGATCCGACCAGACTGTCAAGTAAAGATCATGCCTGCTTATAATTTTTTATGGCATGTTTTGAAAAAAAGACTTTGGGTAAATGAGGTTAAAAGGTACGGGATATTTGATTGGGTGGATTTTGAAGGAAGGCGAAGTATGATTGGTTGACCTAAAACTAAAAATATATTTGCCTTGGAAACATATTGGGAGTTGTTATTTGAAACGATAGATTCAAAAATAAATGTAAACATGGTCCCATTGGACAAAGCAGTAGATACTGGTACGAAACGGGGACTGTTCACTGCCATTTCAAGTAAATTTTGTGTAAAGCAAGATCGATGAGAGCAGGCGGAGAAATTTTCTAACATAGGAAAAGCCTGGACATAGGGCAGATCGAAAATGTGCCATATTCTATTGCCTAGTCATCGTTTACTTGTGTTATTTCCTTGCATCTGTGGTAAGATTGATTTTCTTAACATTTTATTTAAAATAAAATTTGAATGTGAAATACTAACATACGACTGTAAGTAAGTGAGTCTATGGCAGACTCAAAACAGAGTCTAGAGATTGATCCAGCATATGAAAGACTATCAGAGAGGTGTAGACCAACTAAATTATATAGGATTATCATCAGGAGCATAATATCTATCCTATTGTATGGACAACAGATTATTGCTGGAATTGCAGAGGCGTTGTAACTATTAGGGGAGAGGAATACTGGTATACCTGGTCACATCAAAAGAAACTGGTGAAAGGGATTGTCGTAAAGAGCTGATCTTGCATGTTTGTTTGTAATGTGCCTGTACTGGTTGTTGAATATTATTGTAGGCTGTTGATTACAAAGGAGGCATATCCTTCTGATTTCAGAGGGTTGTGGTTGCTGTCAATAACTGGTGCCAGACTACAGTGGGCCGATATATTCATGCCACAGTCTTGCCTTTTTCGGAGATAACTGTAAACCACCATCATTCTTGAAGAAGTGGGAGCTGAAGGTTGTCGTTCAGCGAAGTGCAGGAAGAGTCCTACATCATTAAACAAAGATAGGTGCATGTTCGGCACCTGATCGCTCAACTAACATTATATTAACATAAGAGACTGGAAATAGTGATATAAACATTCCATCAGTGTCCATAAAAACTTACAAACAACATGCAGATATGATGATAATAAGCAATCTACCAGTGTATACTAGAAGTCACCTCAGTTAGAAAATACACTACACCCTTATATAATAATAATATGTGTATTATGGACAGAAGATCCATTGTATAAATTGACTGATGTAATTAATTTCTATGATTTCACTTTTGATTGACAGTCCTGATTCCAAATAAATTAGATTCAGGACAATAAATTGAAAAAACATTAACTTTACCAAACTTTCAACCACTGACTTACTAAAGATAGTCTTTTAAAGTGTAGTTCGTATGTGATTGTCGTGGTACTGTTGTGTTGAAGTAGATAATAAAATAATTTGTGTAATTGTTTATATGTTTAGTTGGTTAATGCAACCTTACACTAACATTTCATAACCCTAGACACCAAACGTAGTCATCTTACAGTCTATCTAGAATAAGTCTGAATGAGATCATAGTGGTGGTAGTAGAAAGGTGCCCTGGAAATTTACTTTAATATTTATTATATTCAGGGACCTTCACAGCTGACCTCATTCAGTACACTAAGATTTCTTAACAACAACCTGTATTAACATTAAACCCACCACAGACTTATGTAAAAAGTTATAATTAACGACTGTCAGTGATAAAACTGGAAATCTAAACGCAAATGAATATAGTCATAAAAATTATATATTCGTGTAGCTTAGTGTATTCTGAGCACAAATATGTTTTAATATTAATGGTAGTCAAATTATTAGCCAAGTTATTGAGAAAATACTATTTGACTGAAAACTCTTAGACGAACACACTGTTGTCCTTGATCGTTAACTGTAACGTTATTGGGAACGATAGTTTGAAAGAAGGCAAGGGAGTAAGTCAAATCCGATTGGAGGGTATAGGAGGGTAGACAGAGAGTATTGGTTGGGCAGAAAAGATAAAATCTATATTTAGAAAAATCACTCCTAGAAGTGTGAAGTAGTGTTTTTCTTTTTAAATTTTTGAAAATTGAAAAGCTAGACCCTCGCTGTGATTGGGCCGGTCTAGGCATATTGGCAAAAAGCGTTTACAGCTCAGCGCCAGTTGTAAAGAAATATTCTAGAAGCAAGCTGCGTTGTTCTCAGCAGTACCAAGTGTGTTATTAACCATTGGCAATCTGAACAGAAGGCAAAGCTGAACTTAAACTATTATTTATGCTAAAGCCAGTCAACGTACGTTTGTGATATTTCTTTGAATTGTGGTTTTGTTCTGGTACAGTGTGGGTACCAGAACCCTGGTGGCGTTGTTGCAGTGTACTAAAGTAACCTATTGTTTGGACCCTGAGGTCTAGTTACTGCACCAGGAACCTTGTCAGCGTGGTCATACCAGAGGGCCTGTGAAAATGACAGCAACATCATTTATCTAGATAAGTGCCATACATATCGGCACTCAGTTTATCCACTATAATACTATATTTCTGTATAGAAATAACATAAAATAAATTGTTGGCAAGAAACTTTCAAGATAAATTTACAAGAGAAAGAGGGAATGATGACAGTACCCCACCCATACTATTAATTACCAGTGTCATTAACTTAGTGAACATAGATACACATATTTTGATTGTCTTATTATAAATTGAATGGACAGAAGATCCATGGTAGTATTTAAATTGTTGTAAATACATTCATAATATCAATTTTGGTTGTTGGACCTGATGCAGAAAATTCTGATCAGGCCAAATAAATTGTAAATAACCATTTTACCAACCTTTTAACACAGACTTCTATAAGATATATTTCATAGAGTGTCAGTGTGTTTGTGGTTGTAGTCTTGACTCAGTCATATATATATATATATATATATATATATATATATATATATATATATATATATATATATATATATATATATATATATATATGTGTGTGTGTGTTAGTAAATACATGTGTTTGTAGTACTTGTACTTACAATACATCATACACTCATAACCCTAGACATATAGACGTAGCTAACATATTAGTCAAGAATAAGTCTGATTGAGGTCGTAAGGTGGTAGCAGAAAGGTGTTCTGATAAATCAACCCAACATTTAGTATAATCAGGAACCTTCACAGCTGACCTCATTCAGTACAATAGGAATAACATCTTATAACATCAAATCCACCACAGTTGGGATTGTTCTACTATGTCACATAGGGAGTTATGTTCTATAAATTGTCTACATTTTCCTCTTTCTTCCACTCGGGTCCTCTAAAATTTCTCTGTCACTCTTTACCCTTTTTCATAGATATAATTTTTCGCATTCGTTAGTGCGAATAATATTTTCTTTTCCCATTCGATATTTTACCGTCTTTCTTTCTCATGCTGACTGAAACTCGATTACATAGATGTCAGTCTCTGCCGGTCGAACCATAGCTGTTAATATACAGTTCTCACCAGACATACGTCTGCAGTTTCCCCGGTCAGAGCGCTGACTGACCAGTGTCCCCGGGCGGGGGGTGTGAGAATTCGCTCCATCGGGGCATGGCAGACAGACAGCTGTCTACAGTTTGCAGAAACGCATGAGGTTTTTCGTTAGAAAAACCCGGCGTAGTGTGAAAAATCGCTCCGCACTGGAGACAGGCTGTCTGGGATTTGCAACTCACTCGTACTCTCGGTCACTGATGGCTGTTACGACATGAGGGAAGCTGACGCAGGGTGTTAGAGAAGGGGAGATAATTTCGCTTGGCGAAAGAGTTGGGGCCCTTTGTCTAATTTTAAGATAGTGGCCCGAGTTTGTAACTCACTTCACTCATTCTACATTTTACAGTAGACGTGGGCACTTCGTTCTAGAACACTTAAATTTATAAGTGATATCTCTTAGTTTCGTTGTGACATCGTAGTGCTGTGCTTGAGGTATATTAATATTATATCTAGTATTGTGTGTAGGGTTTAAAGTGTTTAAAGCGTTAAATCGCTCATTTCATTTTAACTAGTTTCTTTTGAACTGAGTGAATAATTTATAAGTCTGTATTATTTTCTAGTGACGCATACAGTGGAAAGCCGAATAAATAATATGTCTAAGCTTAACAATCTAGTAGCTATAAGGAATTTAATTTAACGGCTAATACTCAGTCGAGAATATTTTATATCAAACTTATAAATGCTAGATGCGACATCAGTGAATAGTGACGGAATACGCAGATATTCCTGAATTCATGATGATTGATTTTATAACTTATTTCACCGGAAAATTTAAATATAAGTCAAGCTGTAGGCTTGCTGTTTTAAATGTAAGTTATATTGGGTACAAAATATGAAAATGATTTATATGTGCTTTTCTTTTTATACAGTGAAATACTGGGGGTGAGCCGAACTTTACCAGCATTTAATAAGAGTTCATAATTGTGAAGAAATAGACAGTCCTTATTTTGAACCACGTGGGTTTCTCAAGTAACACTGATCTGACGGTGCAAGTTAGACAGAAATACTATATCCCACTAACGGGGTGTTTTTTTTTTCAAAGACTGTAATGATCAATACTGGGCCTGTGAACCAGATCTTAATTTCTTCCATAAACTCTACGTAAATTTTCTGCCTGGCGGCGAGAATAATTACAATCTATGACATAAACTTTCCAACATTGTTGACAAGTGAGTGGGGAACCAAGATTTTTCTGTTTTGAGAGAGGTTGTCCACCGGTCATCTTCCTAATTAAGGGAAACTTCGTGTTCTGACATTTGGTGCTCGTTTAAGCCTAATTCTTACCTCGGGAGTCAAGTGACATTAACTTTAGTCTGAAATAACTATCGCCTGAAGCAGACGCTCCCCAGATCCATTTTAATGAAACCAACAAACAAATCTGCAGAGCTGGGATCTGTTTCAGTAAACGACAGTAACAGATAAAAAGTGTGAGTGTCCAACATTTGCGCCAGCCGGCGAAACCACAACCCGATTGTAAGTATATCAGGGCCCTGATGAAAGAATCGAGTGAAAGTGACGGAAGGAGGTTCGTTGTATAATACCCTCATTTGTTATATGTGTTCTTTTCTTAGGCGAGATTTGCTGCTTAAGTAACGTGTTACGTTAGAATAGATACTGCTGTCAAAGTCAGTCTATACCTTCAAAGGGGGACAATATTATACCCTAACCACATGCATCTATAACTTTTTGGGCCATCATCTGTCATCCTAACGGGGCAGTGGGCTAAACCTAGAGTTAAGATCATAGCGGGGCTATCACCCTTGTAGCATTTTCTTGATATTGTATGACTATGTGCATATGTTTTCCTTGATGTATTTTTTTTTTTGTTTTGGTGTTGTGAGAAGATTTTATAGATGATAAATAAAATCTCTCTGGAACTAATCAGCGTGTTGGTCAGCTCGTTCTAGAATATTTACATAAGTATTGTTATAGTTTTCCCACGTCTGTGTGTCTAACTGTTGTCACTTGAAGGGGTGTGCACGTGAGTGGTATGTTCATACATAGTAACATATGTTGTCAATAGTCTGTCTGACTCTTATATATCTGTCGTAGAAGATAGGCCTGAGAGAGAGAGAAGATTCTTGTTTTCAGGGGACAGCTCTATTTGATTCGCTACCACTGCACTCCTGGGAAAATCTATTTCTTTTTTACTAACTCTCACTGTGTATATCACATATTCTAATCTATTCAGAAGGGACCTAACCCAAGTCTTAATACTCCTATCGAAAAATCTACGACAAATGGGTTCTCGTCCGTAGGATTTTTGAACTTAGAATAGGAAGACGAGTACGACAAATGGTTGCTCGTTTCCGGTTTTTGAACTTTGAATAGGAAGACGAGACGACAAATATCAGCTCGTCTTTTTAGATTATGTATTCTGTAATAGAGTAAGAGTGTGATGTCTTAAGAGTTTTGTATCTTTTAAAAATAATTTATCCCCTAGACTAACGATCTGTTTACGAGCGTGCTGACCACACAAACTAATAAGTTTTTTCCACAGCATTTGAACATTATACATTTGGTTTACAGGTTGATTTTGTCGGAATACATGTTATTAATGTTGATTGTAATACTAAACGCTGGTAAAGTTTTGTGAGTGTATAACATTCACAAGGGTTCTGAAGAAGTAGGTGTTTGAGCAAAGCTAAGGAGTGCGTTTCGGACTATTTGTCCAGATTAATTGCCTCCCTTACCCTAACTGTCTTCAGGGGTAAACTTGATAGTGGATTTTAAAATTAAGGGATTATTTTTCTCTTTAATTTTTGCAATAATTATTTTGCTTTTCCACTGTAGCAACTTATTTTTCAGAAGTAATCTTAACTACCATTTAGTTGGCGTAGTCGTGTTTTGCATTAAGTGCTTTATTGCCGATAATAGCAGCGATAGTTAGATTTTTATTTTTGGGAGGAGGTATCCCAGGGTTAAATATATCATCTTTTGATTTTTGGTATTTTTTTTCTCGTAAGTGGTAGGAACCAGTGTATCCTTTTTCCTATTTTCTTTCTCCACTAGTCTCAGTCACTGACATAATATGGCCGAGAGGGCAAAGCTTAGACAACTCCTCAGGGACGAAGCGAGAGAGGAGGGACTGGAAGGAGAAGAAGCGAAAGCTTTTGTCAGGGACGAACTTGAGAGATATGATGCGGAGAGGAAAAGAAGAACTAAGAGGAAAGAAGAAGCAGCGGAGAGGAAAGAAGCGGAGACGGCTATTACAGCAGAAGAAGATGGACGAGGAAATGGAAATTCGCAGGCGAACGAAAGAGAGAAGGAGAGACAGCATGAGGGAAGAGAAAATGAGCAACGACGACAGCACGAGTTGGCTCTTAAGGCTCTAGAAGTCCAAAGTCTTGGTGCTGCCTCTACCTCCAGCAATGGAGAGTCTTCTCCTCATTCTTCCTTAACTGATCCTTCTAACACTCAATCTACTCATCTCACTGCTATGTCTTTTCCGCTAGAATCTTTCCCTTGTCCAAATGAGAAGATTGACACTTGGCTAGAAAAATTTGAGAAAATTGCAACTCTGTACGGTTTAGAGAGGTCGCGTTGGAACATGAAGCTTTCCCAGGCTTTGAAAAGTTCTGCGTATGATGTTTACGCCAAACTGGAAAGCAGCCAACAAGACAACTATGATCTGTTGAAGAAAGCGTTACTGGAGCGCTTTGAAATGAACGCTCGCAAGTTTTTGCAACTGTTTCGCAACAGCAGAAAGGAGAATTCTGAAACTTTCCAGCAGTTCTCTTCCCGTCTAAAGGGATATCTGACAAAGTGCCTAGAGCTCTCGCAGCTCCCCTCTACCTATGAAGGTCTTGAGGAATTTGTTTTAACAGAACAAATAAAGAACACATTGTCTGCTGATACCCGGAGATTTCTAGCTGAGCAGGGGGCAGAAAAACTGGAAGACATTTTGGAAAAGTCTGAGCGTTATCATAATGCGCTGGCTGAACTACCGGCCACAAAGCGGAAACCGACAGAGGAGCATTTTCGAAAACATAACCTAGAGCAATCTTCTCAGGCTTCTAACCAAAATAACCACAGAGAAACCGGACCTCAAAACCCCCCTCCTGAAAAATCCAAGTTCTACAAGAACAAGTACCCCAACCACCCCAAACAGTCTGATCAACCCGACCGCCCTACATGGCAGCGTGGCCAGAAAGGACAAGGTGGCAAAGGGAGAACCCCTGAGCACGGGACATATGATCAGACCGAGCACACCGAGCCTAAACGCATCGGATGCTTATTAACAGTCTCGCAAGGCGGAATTATTGACAGTGATTCCCAACCTGTTGGGGATAGACCCTCAACGCGAGGTACTGTTACTTTGAACGGTTCTCAAACTTCTTGCTTATTTGACACGGGGCTTTCTTATGATTGCATTGTTGCCAGAAACCTGGTCAAACCCGGTCAAGAGACAGCAGAGACCGTCCAACTTTGTGGAGTTCGTAAGAGTGATGCACCTACAGCGCTTCCCATCGCATTGGTGGAGATACACTCTGATTTGTCAGAGGTGTGATCAAAGCGGCTGTTATGGATGATCCCATCTACCCAGTCATACTTGGCGGGAGATACGTGTGTATTGGGAAACCGGAAGAGCCGATTGTGGCAGCAGTAACTACAAGAGGGCAAACCAAGAAGGAACGGGAGCCTGCGCCTAATTTGTTACCCATGGAACTTAAAGAAGCGCAATACAAGGACCCTACTTTGGCACCCTGCTTTAGGAAACTGCCCATGGCTAAGGAACCCAGACAGCACGGGGACATTTTTTCTAAGGATGGCGTACTTTATCGGAGAACGGGCAAGCCTGACCAAGGTTACAACCAGCTCCTAGTACCGAAACAGTACAGAAGCCAAATCCTAGAAATGGGGCACTCTCTTCCCTTCAGCGGACATATGGGACAGAACGCCACAAACCAACGTATAACCACTCATTATTGGTGGCCAGGAGTAAATACTGATATTATCAGATATGTCAAATCCTGTGCCCAGTGCCAACGTGTGCCACCCAAGCAACGGGCACCCCCAGTCTCTTTGGGTGAAATGCCAATAGTGGGAACACCATTCGAACGGGTTGTGATCGACATTTTAGGGCCTTTCGAAAGGACTAAAAGAAGGAACAGGTTTATCCTGACCTTAGTCGATACATGCACTTTATGGGCAGAAGCTATCCCGCTAACATGCGCAGATGCCAAGCATGTCGCAGAAGCCCTCGTGCAGATTTTCACTCGGTTGGGATTCCCTCAGCAAGTGTTGACGGATAACGGATCTCCATACCGAAACCTGTTGATGGATGAGATCGTTAAGATCTTGAGGACCCAACACATCCACACTAAGCCATATACTCCGGCCGGAAATGGGCTCGTGGAACGTGCTAATGGAAACCTCAACATGATGCTAAGTAAGCTGGCACAAGTGAAACCTGAAGATTGGGATCTTTGTATTCCTGCAGCATTATTTGGCTACAGAGAATCTCCTCATACTTCCACAGGATTTCCGCCAGCTACACTCTTATTCGGCAGACCCATTAAGGGCCCGCTTGAAGCCTTACTTCAGTCTCTGACAGACGAGAAGGCGGATGAGACAGTTGTCTCAGCAAGTAAATATGTGTCGGTTTTAAAGGAAAGGTTGAAACTAGGGTGGGACCTAGCAACGACTAACTTTAAGCGAGCACGCACCAAGCACGCTAACCGATACAGGAAAGTCGCGAAAGAGAGAGAACTGGAAGCAGGAGAGAAAGTTTTGGTGTTACTCCCTACCGAGAACAACCAACTGAAGATCGGATGGCAAGGGCCGTTTACCGTCCTGAAAAAGATTTCTAAGGCTAACTACCAGATCTCTATTCAAGGAAAGGAGAAGGTTTTCCATTTAAATCTCTTAAAGAGATACTTGGAAAGACCAGTGCCAACCTCCGACCATCTCCTGACGATCGCCAAAACTGACGAAGATGACGATAGTGGCAGGGATATTCCACCGCTATCACAGGAAATCTTTCAAAAATGTCAGAAGCGGCGACGCTCTTTCAAGCGCGCATGGGAGACATTCCAGAGAAATGAAACTTTGGGAGTAGACTTGAGTAGGAATTGGAGAGAGAGGGAGGGGGAAGATGAGAGGGAAGAGGACAGACACCCTGAAGCTACCGATATAGGAAATTTATTTCCATAACGTAGACATGGAGTGCTTATATATCTTAAGGAGGGACGTCCTGTCACATAGGGAGTTATGTTCTATAAATTGTCTACATTTTCCTCTTTCTTCCACTCGGGTCCTCTAAAATTTCTCTGTCACTCTTTACCCTTTTTCATATATTTTTTTGCATTCGTTAGTTTGCGAATAATATTTTCTTTTCCCATTCGATATTTTACCGTCTTTCTTTCTCATGCTGACTGAAACTCGATTACATAGATGTCAGTCTCTGCCGGTCGAACCATAGCTGTGAATATACAGTTCTCGCCAGACATACGTCTGCAGTTTCCCCGGTCAGAGCGCTGACTGACCAGTGTCCCCGGGCGGGGGGTGAGAATTCGCTCCATCGGGGCATGGCAGACAGACAGCTGTCTACAGTTTGCAGAAACGCATGAGGTTTTTCGTTAGAAAAACCCGGCGTAGTGTGAAAAATCGCTCCGCACTGGAGACAGGCTGTCTGGGATTTGCAACTCACTCGTACTCTCGGTCACTGATGGCTGTTACAACATGAGGGAAGCTGACGCAGGGTGTTAGAGAAGGGGAGATAATTTCGCTTGGCGAAAGAGTTGGGGCCCTTTGTCTAATTTTAAGATATTGGCCCGAGTTTGTAACTCACTTCACTCATTCTACATTTTACAGTAGACGTGGGTGTAGTGAAATTGACAGAGATACAACGGTAAAATTCCTCCAAGGATAACATTTAAGGATAAAAACATAATGCGTAGGCTGCTGATGTACATGATCGCCTAGACCGCGGGTCATCACCCTCCATAAATTTGACTTGCTAGACCGGAGGGGAACGGAGGATCAAAAAGGAAAAAAATATGACTGGAAAGGCTAAAGAGACGCAATTGGGGGGGGGGGTAAGAAATGGATGAAAGTAAAAAAATTCAAGTCCCCCAAATTGACACGAGGTACGGAATTGGACGTTTTGCGATACCAAGCGCTTGATTTGAATTTGAGCGGAAGAACGCAGATGTCTGAAAAAAATTACAAAAATTAAAAAGTAAATTTTTCTTAATATTAATGTTAGGAATATAAAAATTAGCTGGCCAGATGGCCTATTCTGAGCAGTGAACGAATATGGTCTTAATTTTACAGACGGATAGATAATATTGAAAATAATGACAAAAGACAGTGTAGTTCACATCATCGACAGACTGAATTGAATCTAAAAAGTGTGGTTATTTGCACACAAAAACACGACCTTGGACACAGATGTTCAAATTTACTTGGCATAGAAGTGAAGGGACATTGGTGGTAGCTGTGTCTAAATATAACTTTTTACAACAAAAATTTGAAGGGGAGAGAACGGTTGGGTCAAAAATCGAGCACAATTTTGTAGAAACACAAGTAGAGACGGACAGACTAACAGATAACCATCCATACGTGACTGAAGCTTGACTGAAATGACTTTAGTGAGGAAATTTGAAATTAAAAAATAAACCTCGGCAGTGATTGGCCACAGACAATCATATCATTAGCGCTCAGAGCGCATTTGGGGTCATTCTTCAATAATTGTTCAGTGTTAGACACAGATTTTAAAGTGTGGTGTTTTCCCATATGAAAGACAGTGAGTTAAATTTAGGGACGCCATCCTATAGCCAGCAGCTCAGCTGAGTTTTGCTAGCACTTCTGTGTTAATTATTCATAATCTGGTAAGATTGAAATTATTTCTTTATATATTTTGAATATTGTTTCATGTTCGAGTGATTTGATACTGCCATATCATAATCTAGCCTTACAACAAGTAGGGATTTTGCTCTAGACCCCCCGCCCAAGTCAGGGTCTAGGGACTAACAATGTACCTAAACACCAGCAAGGATTATGCAAGACAGATCAAGAGTTGAGAATAAGGAAACATATTACCTATCCTCTTTTAGGGTAGAAAACTAATAATTATTTTTCAGAATCTATAGTCTGGGAGGATCTATGGATGTAAACCCACCATGGTAACTGTGCTGTTTGGTCAGAGAGATCTGACCTGTCTGTATAATGTGGTTGTTGTGTCAGTGTGGTGTCCAGACGTGGGTAGAGAATAGATTTTGACACATGGCCCATACTTTGATTGCAGAGCTGCGAGTTTCTGTCGTCCACGAAGAAGTATCTATTCGGGTGGTGATTTACACAAGTGTATCTGTGCAGTCCTTGTGACAGAGACCACCATTATTGCCCGCCAGCACGGAGAGGTGGGACCACCTGATTTCAGCACCAGAGCTACAAATACCAGATGAGTGAGCCTCTGGTCTGCTGATATTCACCAACCCCATTTAGTTGCAGATACCCCATAAAAATTCCCACCATTTTCTGGACACTGTGTAGTCAATATAGACAGGTGTGATGAGACCACCCCAACAGCACAGACAATAAATATCCTCCCTAGTAGCTGACTACCAGAACATTTTAATAAAACTAACTATTCTAGTACTTAAATATGTTCACTTTTGCATTTATTATGTAACATTCCATGCATAATTTTCATAAATTTTAAATCCTTCTTTTAAAACAAGTTCTGGTCAAAATAAAACTTGATCCAGAACAAATAAATGTAATATAATTATATCAAAAACTTTACACACGTGAGTTAGTTCAGAGTATTGTAACACTTGTTAATCTTATTAGTCTTGTTAAATATCTATGGGTATATTTATAACTATCACACCACAGTACACATCATAACCCTAGACACTTTACGCAGCTACATTCATTAAAAAAAAAATTAAGTGTGAGGTCGTAGTGGTAGCAAGAAAGGCCTTCTGACAATTCTCAATTACATTTTATCTCAGGAGCCTTCACAGCTGGCCTCATACAATTTACATGTAGTACCATCATCATCATACAATACCATCAATACCACTACAGTGGGCACTTCGTTCTAGAACACTTAAATTTATAAGTGATATCTCTTAGTTTCGTTGTGACATCGTAGTGCTGTGCTTGAGGTATATTAATATTATATCTAGTATTGTGTGTAGGGTTTAAAGTGTTTAAAGCGTTAAATCGCTCATTTCATTTTAACTAGTTTCTTTTGAACTGAGTGAATAATTTATAAGTCTGTATTATTTTCTAGTGACGCATACAGTGGAAAGCCGAATAAATAATTTGTCTAAGCTTAACAATCTAGTAGCTATAAGGAATTTAATTTAACGGCTAATACTCAGTCGAGAATATTTTATATCAAACTTATAAATGCTAGATGCGACATCAGTGAATAGTGACGGAATACGCAGATATTCCTGAATTCATGATGATTGATTTTATAACTTATTTCACCGGAAAATTTAAATATAAGTCAAGCTGTAGGCTTGCTGTTTTAAATGTAAGTTATATTGGGTACAACATATGAAAATGATTTATATGTGCTTTTCTTTTTATACCGTGAAATACTGGGGGTGAGCCGAACTTTACCAGCATTTAATAAGAGTTCATAATTGTGAAGAAATAGACAGTCCTTATTTTGAACCACGTGGGTTCTCAAGTAACACTGATCTGACGGTGCAAGTTAGACAGAAATACTATATCCCACTAACGGGTTTTTTTTTTTCAAAGACTGTAATGATCAATACTGGGCCTGTGAACCAGATCTTAATTTCTTCCATAAACTCTACGTAAATTTTCTGCCTGGCGGCGAGAATAATTACAATCTATGACATAAACTTTCCAACATTGTTGACAAGTGAGTGGGGAACCAAGATTTTTCTGTTTTGAGAGAGGTTGTCCACCGGTCCATCTTCCTAATTAAGGGAAACTTCGTGTTCTGACATTTGGTGCTCGTTTAAGCCTAATTCTTACCTCGGGAGTCAAGTGACATTAACTTTAGTCTGAAATAACTATCGCCTGAAGCAGACGCTCCCCAGATCCATTTTAATGAAACCAACAAACAAATCTGCAGAGCTGGGATCTGTTTCAGTAAACGACAGTAACAGATAAAAAGTGTGAGTGTCCAACATTTGCGCCAGCCGGCGAAACCACAACCCGATTGTAAGTATATCAGGGCCCTGATGAAAGAATCGAGTGAAAGTGACGGAAGGAGGTTCGTTGTATAATACCCTCATTTGTTATATGTGTTCTTTTCTTAGGCGAGATTTGCTGCTTAAGTAACGTGTTACGTTAGAATAGATACTGCTGTCAAAGTCAGTCTATACCTTCAAAGGGGGACAATATTAGACCCTAACCACATGCATCTATAACTTTTTGGGCCATCATCTGTCATCCTAACGGGGCCGTGGGCTAAACCTAGAGTTAAGATCATAGCGGGGCTATCACCCATGTAGCATTTTCTTGATATTGTATGACTATGTGCATATGTTTTCCTTGATGTATTTTTTTTTTGTTTTGGTGTTGTGAGAAGATTTTATAGATGATAAATAAAATCTCTCTGGAACTAATCAGCGTGTTGGTCAGCTCGTTCTATAATATTTTACATAAGTATTGTTATTAGTTTTCCCACGTCTGTGTGTCTAACTGTTGTCACTTGAAGGGGTGTGCACGTGAGTGGTATGTTCATACATAGTAACATATGTTGTCAATAGTCTGTCTGACTCTTATATATCTGTCGTAGAAGATAGGCCTGAGAGAGAGAGAAGATTCTTGTTTTCAGGGGACAGCTCTAGTTGATTCGCTACCACTGCACTCCTGGGAAAATCTATTTCTTTTTTACTAACTCTCACTGTGTATATCACATATTCTAATCTATTCAGAAGGGACCTAACCCAAGTCTTAATACTCCTATCGAAAAATCTACGACATACTAGGGTCTGCAGATGTTGGGTTTTAAGGCCTTGACGTATCGTCTGGTTACGGACCATGTCTCTTCTTGTTACTTCAGCCACCTTTCTCACATACCGCATTTCTGAGGTTTGGATCTGACATTTTGGGGTTGTAGTCATTACCCATGACTCGCATCCATACGTCAAAACTGGGACATGGGTGGAGCAGTATACAGCCATCTTCCTTTTCTTGCCTACTTCTCTTTTGCTGTGGAATTATTCAAGGTCTATACGAAACTATTCATTCAATCGTTATACGAAATAATTCACTCAAGATTCAGGCCAATCGCTAATTTAATCGCTAGGCAAAGTCGTTCATTTAAGTTCCAGACGATTCACTCTGTCCGACATCGTTCATTCAAACCCTAGACCAGCGGTTCTTAACCTTTTCTTTACCACGGACCCCCTTTAAATATCTTTTATTGCTGCGGATCACCAAGACTTAAGATTTAAAACCCTAAAGTGCATCAAATATTTATCTAAAGTTGCTCATCAAGGGTCTTCAAATTTGGAGAGAAGGGAGAAATAAGTAAATGTACACACTCCTATTATAATATTTTTATTGGAATGATTCCACACAAATTTAAAATAATAATAATAATACCTGAACACCGAACCGTTGCCTAATATAACTTGTTAATTTTAATTAATTAATTAAAGAGAAGGCTGGTGCTGCATTTCACTTACAAGCCTTGTTAAATCGGGCTTAATAGCTGAAACGTGTATTCTGAGTCCTGACTCTACGTTTTTCAAACGGTTTCTATACATATTTTTAAGATAAACGAGAGCAGAGAATGACTCTTCACACAAGTGTGTCGTAACGAATTGCATCAATTCTTTCATAGCCCTCTTCGATAGTTCCGGAAAATCTGCTTGTAAGTGAGGCCAGAAATTTGGAAGGGGCTGTTCCTTGAACTGCAATTTCAGAGCACCATATATGGATATTTCTATGAGCTTGTCTTTACCTGCTGCTTCAGCCCCTCTAGCTCATACACATTTACTGAAAATGGATCTCTAATCCAGTTTTTGCTTGCATCGGGAACAGGAAAACATTCACGGAAACTATGCTGCAAATCTTTCAAATGTGCGATAAGTGACGTGTCCTCCTCAGATAACTCTTCATCGGTGGAACCAAGAAAATTTGTGAGGTTTGGAAATGTCTCATAGTTTCGGTTCGATAGGCGATGATGCCACAATTCCAACTTTTTCATCATTGCTTCGATCTTGTCTTCAACTTGAAAAACTGTAACTTTTTCTCCTTGAAGATTTAAGTTGAGCATATTTAAATGGGTGAAGATATCTATCTGACAGATATTCTAATTTTACTAACCAGGAAAAATGTGTCACACGATCGCTGAGATGAAATTGCTGCTATATGAGGAATAATCATTTCTCGTCTCTCAGTTCCCCAAAATGAGACAAAACTTTACCTCGTGATAGCCAACGAACTTCACAGTGAAGCAAAAGCTGATGGTGTTCACTGTCCATATCTTTGCAAAGCTGCTCAAGAAGTCTTGAATTCAGTGATTTGCTTGTTATAAAATTGACAATTTTGAATGATTCATTTAAGGTCTGTTTTAGTTTTTCTGATATCTTCTTAGAAACTAGAACTTCCCTATGTATGCAGCAATGATACCAAGTCACCGACGGTATGATTTCTGTAATCCGTGCTACAAGTCCAGTAAGCTTTCCAGACATTGCTCGTGCCCTGTCTGTGCTAATTCCAACGCATTTCAACCAATCCATGTCATGAGATGTTATAAACTCGTTTAAGCTTTTAAATACTTCTTCAGCTGTAGTGTGTACCAACGAGGAGATGAACAGTAAATCTTCGCAAATATTTCTCTCATGCTCATATCTAACGGAGCACAATAAGGTCGCTTCGTTTGTTATGTCTGTGCTTTCGTCCAGTTGCAGAGCAAAATAGGGGAACATGCGAATTATTTCTAATAACTGCTCCTTGATTGTCACGTAGGGTTTATATTCATTTAATTTCCTACATCATCTTCCTATTCTTTCACCCGAATTCTCTCTTTTATTATCTCTGTATTTCTTTTTTTTTCCTGTATATTTTTCATCCATTCGTTTTGCGAATATTATTTTCATATAATTCGCAAACTTTACCTGTTTTCCTTTCTCTAAAACTGAGAATCGCGCTAGGACGATATTACGTAGATGTCAGGGCTGCAGGGCGTCAGAAGGCGTGATAAGTCGGTTCGCTGAACATAGGACGTAGCAAATCGTCTACATTCTCACCGAGCGCGCGAGCTTCTTCTCGGCATAAGTCCCGGTGAGGTGTGATACTTTACATCTGCACCGGTCAGTATCCAGACATTTGTCTGGAAAATCCCAAACTGACACGGCGCTCACTGTGGGCCATGTCAGCTGTAGTGTGAAAACTGCCCTGCATTGGAGTCAGGCTGTCTGGGATTTGAAACTGACACGCGTACATCGTGGTCAGTAGGTGACAGTTACGACACGCGTTAAGCGGACGTAAATGTTGGGAGTAGGGGAGATAATTTCGCTTGGCGAAATAAGTTTGGGCCCTTTGTCTGATTTTAAGATATTGGCCAAGTTTGAAACTTTAATTTCATTCTCGCTCATAGACTCACAGTAGATAGGTTGCTCGTAAACAGAATAGCTGTTAGCGAAGATCTCAGTTTGTTTCGGCAATTTGTCGAACTTCTAGACTTCCAGAAATATTTTCAGCATTTTTATTCTTAAGTTGTCCGACTACCTGTAATTCTGTGGTTGAGGTAATTAATATGATAGATATATAGATTTTGTGAGTGTTAAAGTGTTAAATCGCTTAATTCATTTTAATCTATTTCTTTAGCGCAGAAGAGAAATAAAGTGGTAGGCTATTATATTTTCTAGGGAAGCATTCAGTGGAAAGCAGAATAAAATTAAATTTCTAGCTTATAACGGCAATTGTAGCTATTTATGAATTTAATTTAACTGCTAATACTCAGTCGAGTGTATTTTTCTAAACTAACGTATAAACTCTAGAATCGAGCCTCATGAATGGTGACGGAATACGCACGTGTTCTTAATTCATGAGGATTGCTGATTTTTAAATATAACTTACGTCACGGGAAGTTTAAATGATAAGCAAAGCTCTCTGCTTGCAAGTTTAAATGTAAGTTATAACCAGTACAGATTCTGTTTATTATATTATATGTGTTATTTTTCCTCCACACAGTGAAAGTTTTGGGGTGACCCTAACTTTACCAGCACCTAGTAGTAGTTTCCATACTTGTGAAGAAATAGACAGTCCTTATTTTGAACCACGTGGGTTTCTTAAGTACCACTGGTCTAAACAGTGCATATGCAACCCGAGTTAGCCAGAAATACTATATCCCAATAACGGGTTTTCAAAGACTGTAATGATAAATACTGGACCTTGGAGCCAGATCTTAATTTCTTCTAGAAACTCTACGTAATCTTTCTGCCTGGTGGCGCGTAATACTTCTAGTATTAACTAACATTTCCCGACTATAGATATATATATTTTTTGTGGACAAATCTGTGGTGTGACTAAAGTGAATCCTATACTGAGGGAAGGCACCGACCTGACATTCATCATTGCTAGAAACCTACGCTATTGACACTGTGCTCTGCTAACTCCCGCGCCTGGAATAATTGTTAGGTGACTTAATCAGACATTTGAACAAATTTGCACACCCAAGTAGTCGTTCCCGGAGACTCCGAGTTAAATACGTCTTTTGGAACTGGGGACTTCTTGGCAGAAGACTGCATTTTTTGAGTCTGTGTGAAAATCTAAAATCAGTGTGTTCCAAGAGGCAGCGAGCAAAGTCGTGAGTACCTGTATGAGAGCCATGGCGGAATGAATGAGTGTACGCTGGTTTGAGTGATATTTTCACTATTATATCTTTGACACCCTGTTGCTGTCCTATTTGTTTTTTTTTTCAATCTGCATAATTTGTTGCTAAGGCTAGAGTTCTTGTGTTGTTGTCTTAGGTTAAATCAGATTTTTTTTTTTCAAACTCTGTGCATATAATTACGAGATAAAACGAAGAAAACTCTTAGACTCAAACCCTATGTATCTGTGACTCGGGCACCATCATCTGTTCTCTTGACGGGGCCGGGCTAAACCTAGAGTTAACACTATAACGGGGCTATCATCCTTGCAACATTTCCTTGAATTTTTATGACTATGTGTATATGTATTTTCCTTGATGTACTTTCTTTGATGTTGTGAGCCGATTTTTTCCTGATATTAAAATCGCTCCCCGGATGAAAAAGGAGGAGGGTGGCCTGCATGGAGGCCGTAAGGAGGCAGCCCCTCCACCATGCAAAGGCACAACAGGCCAATCACCTGTTTGCTTTAAACCACGATTACGAGTAACACAAGAGAGAAAACCGGACTGATTCTAAAGGCGACGAACTGGAACGGACTACGGACTACGACTTATGGAACATGGAACACAAGAAGTATAAATGGGAAGGAAGAGGAGCTGGTGGAAGAGATGAGGAAAGCAAAACTAGAAATCCTGGCTATAACGGAAACAAAGAAAAAAGGACAAGGAGTCATGGATCTCAATGGCAACACGCTGCTCTACAGTGGTGTACCCATATCCGAAAGAGCTAAAGGGGGTGTGGGTTGCATTGTGGCCCAAAATCAAAAAGATAGTATCAAGGGGTGGAACTTTGTCTCAGAGCGCATTATGGTTGTGAAACTAAAAGAAGGAGAAACCATAGTCAACCTGGTCATAGTGTATGGGCCAAATGAGGATGAGAGAGCAGAGGTCAAGGAGGAATTCTTCGAGCTGCTTCAAAGGACAGTGGATGACTGCCTAGATGAAGTTATCATGCTCGGAGATTTTAATGCCAGAGTTGGAAATGACCATGCTAGATGGGGTGGAGTTATCGGAAGATATGGAGAAGATACTCTCAATGACAATGGAAAGCGACTCCTTAGATTCTGCAGTGAGCAGAATCTGATCATTACAAACACAAAGTTCCCCCATAAGCGCATACATGCATACACTAGATGTGAACCAACAAAGAATGAGAAGTCAGTGATCGACTATGCCATTGTTCGGAGAAGCTCATTCAAATATGTCCGAGATGCAAGAGTCTGGAGGGGGCCAGAGATTGGAAGTGATCACTACCTGCTAACAATCAAACGAACAACTGAAAGAGTTGCTCAGCCTAGGAACTGCTCAACATCACGCAAGAAACCAAGTAAACGAGCAGGAGAAATGAGCATTAGGACCTACAAGCTGAGAGAGCCAGAAATTAAGACCAGATATCAGGGGCTTATTGCTGCAGCGGTGAGCAACACAGAAGAACAACCTGATGACTTGGAAACCCTCTGGATTAAATTCAAGGATATCATAAAGACAGCTGCTGCAGAAGCATGTGGTGAAGTCCGACTTGGGAACCAGAGAAAGAGGACACCTTGGTGGACAGAGGAAGTCAAAGAGAAAATAAGAGAGAAGAAAATGGCATGGAAACAATACTTAGGAGCTAAAAACACAACAGGACAAATGGAAAAATATAGAGAATATGTGACACTCAGAACAGAAGTAAAGAACAAAGTGCTAGCAGCAAAACAGAAGTCCTGGGAAGAATTTGGAGAAAAGCTAGAAAAAGATGCACAAGAAAACCAGAAATTGTTCTATAAGACCCTAAAGAACATGAGGAAGGAAAAACAATGCCCTCTCAAATTTATAAAGGACAAGCAAGGCAAATTGCTTACTGCCCCGAAGGAAGTAATGGAAAGATGGAAAGAATATTTCTCAGAACTCCTTGATGGTGAGCAAGGTCAAGCATCAGAAATGATAACCACTAGCACAGAAGAGGAAACCAATGGTGATGAAGATGACATAAAGATGGAAGAACTGAAGGCAGCACTGGAGAAAATCAAGATGGGCAAAGCAGCAGGGCATGATGGTATAACACCAGAAATGGTTAAGTACATGGGAGCATCAGGCGACCTATTACTCTTAAGGGTCCTACAGGCAGCATGGTGCAACAAGACCATACCAAAGGATTGGGAGATTGCCATCATAACACCAATTTTCAAAAAGGGTGACAATCGACAGTGTGGAAACCATAGAGGCATATCCCTTCTCAGTGTCCCTGGAAAAATCTACTCTAGAATCCTAGAGCAGAGACTCCGACGCCTAGCTGAGCCACAATTGGATGAGGTCCAGTGCGGATTCCGAGCAAACCGAAGTACTCAAGACCTAATCTTCACACTCAGACAGCTGAGTGAAAAGGCCCTTGAGTATAAGAGTGAGATCCATCTTTGTTTCATAGATCTGGAAAAGGCGTTTGACAGGGTCCCTTGGAGCAAACTTTGGGACTGTTTGGCAAGGAAGAATATTCCAGCACCTCTGATTCATGCTATACAGAGCTTCTACAAGTCTTGCAGAAATTATGTGAGGACAGCAAACCATAAGTCAGAAGAGTTCAGGACCACCACTGGTGTAAGACAAGGTGATATCCTATCACCTTACCTCTTCATACTCCTTATGGACGATGTCATCAAGGCATGTAAGGAGAGAACAAGAAAGTATTCAGTGGGGTACTGGAAGATGAGACAGGTCTATATTTCAGAGCTGGCATTTGCTGATGATGTTGCCCTGATTGCTAAATCAGAGGCACATCTCCAATCCAACCTGCAAGTCTGGAAGGAAGAGCTGGAGAAGAGAGGGATGGTCATAAGCAGCTCTAAAACAAAATCCATGGTGATATCACGAGAAGAAAGAAGACATCAGATTAAGCTGGGAGAACAGGTCCTGGAGCAGGTCGACCACTTTAAATACCTCGGAGCTATTATAGACCGAAAGGGAGGCATCAAAGAAGAGTTGGCCACTCGAAAAGCAGCAGCTGGGAGACTTTTTCAGGCCATAAATCGAGGATTCCTCAGCAAGAGAGAGGTTGGTAAGAAAACGAAGATGGCTGTATACCGCTCCACCTATGTCCCAGTCTTGACATATGGATGCGAGTCATGGGCAATGACTACAACCCATAAAAGCCAGATCCAAACCTCAGAAATGAGGTATCTGAGGAAGGTGGTTGAAGTAACAAGAAGAGACATGGTACGCAACCAGACGATACGTCAAGGCCTAAAATGCCACCCCCTACAGACCCAAGTAGAACAGTCCCAACTAAGATGGTTTGGCCATGTCTGCAGAATGGGAGAAGATCGGCTACCACGACAAGCATGGGAAACAAAGAGCCAAGGATCCAGACCCCGAGGACGACCCAGAGTCCGCTGGGAGGACAACATTAGACAATCTTTGAAGGACCGAGGACTAGAATGGAACCAGGCCAGGAGGAAGACAGCCGATAGAATAGTCTGGCGCTCTCTCTTCCAAACCTCTACACCTCACGGTAGAAGGGGAACGACTAAGTAAGTAAGTAAAATCGCTCTTGAACTTAATAATAGTGTTTGGTCAGCTCGTTCTAGATAATATATATATCATTGTTATAGTTTTCCCACGTCTGTGTGTTTACCTGTCGTCACGTGTATGTGCGTGCCTGTGAGTGATAGAAATATACGTAATATGTATATTGGTGTAGTCTGTCTGACGCTGTAACAACTGTTGTAGAAGATAGGTGGGAGAGAGAAGAATTCTTTTCGCTTTCAGAGACAGCCACTATATCAAAATCTATCATCTCACGTGTGTGGAAATTCTATTACCTTTCACTAACTCTCACTGAGTCTATCACCTATTCAAACCTATTCAGAAGGGACCAAACCTAGTCTTAATTCTCCTATCGAAAAATCTACGACAAATGGGTTCTCGTCCGTAGGATTTTTGAACTTAGAATAGGAAGACGAGTACGACAAATGTGGACTCGTCTATCTGGATTTTGAACTTAAGATTCTGTATTCTGATATAGAGTAAGAGTGTGATGTCTTGTGACTGTGTATCTTTTAAAAATAATTATCCCCTAGACTAGCGATCTGTTTACGGGCGTGCTGACCACACAAACTAATAAGTTTTTTTTTTTCCACAGCATCTTTGAATAATATACATTTTGGTTACAGGTTGATTTTGTCGGGATATATGTTAACTGCTGATTGTAATACTAAATGCTGGTAAAGTGGTGAGTGTATAACATTCACTGGGTACTGAGGCAGTAGGTGTTTGAGCAAAAGCTAAGGAGTGCGTTTCGGACTATTTGTCCAGATTAATTGCCTCCCTTACCCTAACTGTCTTCAGGGGTGAACGTGATAGTGGACTTTATAATTAAGGGATTATTTTTCTCTTTAATTTTTGCAATATTCTTTTGCTTTTCCACTGTAGCAACTTATTTTTCAGTTGTAATCTTAACTACCATTTATTTGGCGTAGTCGTGTTTTGCATTGAGTGCTTTATTGCCGATTAATAGCAGCGATAGTTAGATTTTTATTTTTGGAGCTGCATTTTCATTGTTACAACCAGTTGTAGTCTTTTTTACCATTTTCTTACATTCCCGAAGCTCCTGCTCCTTACTTTTGAAAAAAATCGATGCTCTTTGTGGCATGTTCTTTATGTTTAGTATCGAGATGTCTTCGCAATTTTGACGGTTTCACGGCCTCGTTGGACAATATATCGTAACATAACACACATTGTGGTAGTTGCTTGTCTTCTGGGCCTGTACTCGTGAAGCCAATAGACAGATATTCCTTGCTATAACGGCGGCACTTTTTGAGATGACTGGAAGAAGCTTCATTTTGCTTTGAACAGGATGCACCCTCATCAACATCATCAGTACTTTTACATTTCAAATTCAGCCAGCAATCCATCCTGATGCTCAGCCAAAATGTATTGTTACGAAATTCACCACGATAACATCGAAAGGTCACTTTACCCGACAATTACCAAACGCTCTTATTCGCAGAAATCGAAGAAGAAACACGATCATTTTGACTGACGCCGACTCTCTCTTCCCGCGAACACCTTCTTCCTTTTATACATGAATTTCTTCGAGAACATTCTCGACACAGCTAGAGAATTCTGGGAAGCAGTAGACGTTCCGAGAATATGGTGGCACAACGTGGACAGCACTAGAGTTCGGTGCAGCTACGAAGGCGGCTTCTGGCTGTGTGTGCGGTAGCAAGAAATGTCACTTGCTTTCTCTCAGCAACTCAGCGCCATTCACTTGCATGTTCTCACCGCGTGCAGAAGTATCAAGTGCTGAGTACATTTTTTGCTATCAAACAGTCATTTTCATAACTGATTTTTACTTTTGTTTCTTTTTAATGGAGGCGGTAGGTTAGCAATACCAAGTTTTACGCAAACAAGATACAAAAATTAAGATTTCGTTCTTCGTTTCATTTTCTTTCTTTCTTCCTTTCTTTCATTCATTCATTCTTTCTTCCTATTTTAACTGTAAAAGCTCATAACATTTCTTCAAGCCTTCGCGGACCCCCTGTAAGGACATCGCGGTCCCTCTGGGGTCCGCGGACCACAGGTTATGAACCGCTACCCTAGACGAAATCATTCATTCAAGAGTTAGACGAAATCACTTAGTGAAGAAATTGGTACCTAACTCTGCTCATGAGTTAGGGAAGGCAAAGGCAGTGAAAAAGGGAACCGGTCACCCCATTTCATCAAGCAGAGACCTTGTATAAATGAAGCCTCCAACACCCTTGAGGCAGATTCTGCTTGGGACTCCTCTTTGAGCATACGTCACTCATATCGTGCTGACATATACCATTCAAAAACTCCACAAGCACACACCCAGATTGCAAAGTCAAGCTCTGTCATATCTCACCCAGACATCAAACATCGAGATCATAAACAGCGACTTGAAATGTTATCACATCTGTCTCCACCCATTTCACCACAGTAAAACGTTGTGAGATAATCCACTAGTTCTCCTAACTGCCACATGATTACACCGTAATTAGGCTACAAACAGACGTTGTGTGGTCGGAGCTTCAAGTGGTCTGTTAGAAACATCCCGGTTTGCGGAAAGTCTAGGCCAGGGTTTCCAAACCTGTTTTTCCCCCTCCGTCACCCCATACCCCCTTGACTCAATAGTGAACTCACCCGTATCTCCTATATAATATGACAGAAAATACATTCTAGAGCAGAGGCAGGCAACATAGGTGCTGTGGGGACCTACTTTATAAGCAATGAGCTCTCTAAATATCTGCCTATATAAAATGATGTATGTTTTCAGGTTTTATGGTATTCGGAATTTGGACCAAATGCATCCTAATAAGTCACTTTTATCTTTGCCGGACGATCTGGTTTCTGGAATTTCATCGACAAAGCGATGGAAAATTCTAACTGAATGGCATTTTACCGCATTGTCACTGAATTGCCTCCCCTGCTTTGCAGTAGTGGCCAAAACTCAAGAGTATCTAATATGGGTCTTCACAGGTGTCTACCTTCGCACAAGATTACTCTTGGCAGAGTTGTAGATACAAGGATAATGATGCTTCTATCTCAGGGGAATATTCATAAGATATTTCAGAAGTCAAGAACAATGCTGCGTTGGGCAGGGCAATTGTTAACTTTTATCGGATCCGCCGCCTTTGATGAAGAATTAAGCAAATATTAATTTCAGCTCGTTCAAGCCCTCACCCTGATTTACTCAGTGGAATTCTTATTATTATGGTATAGCTCTGTTTAGGGTGTATTTAGTAAATTGACTAAGACAACAGTCCCAACTAAGATGGTTTGGCCATGTCTGCAGAATGGGAGAAGATCGGCTACCACGACAAGCATGGGAAACAAAGAGCCAGGGATCCAGACCTCCAGGACGACCCAGAGTCCGCTGGGAGGACAACATTAGACAATCTTTGAAGGACCGAGGACTAGAATGGAACCAGGCCAGGAAGAAGGCAGCTGATAGAATGGTCTGGCGCTCTCTCTTCCAAACCTCTACACCTCACGGTAGAAGGGGAACGACTAAGTAAGTAAGTAAGACTAAGACAAACATGTAGTACATTCAAAATGACTAAATCGACGTTAAATTTGTATATTTACAAGTAACAGATTTAATAATAACTTAGGTTTTAACAAGGTTTTAAAAAAATGAATAATTATTTATCAGACTATTATCATCACTATGTGATGTGATAGTGGTTTGTAAAGGAGGTCACTTGGCAGCTTTTATGTGTTACTTCTGTGACGGTTCTGCTCCTTCTGATGTTTTGGTTCTTGGTAAACCGGGTCGCTGATTCCCCTTGTCACTTGTCAAGGTCGTAGGGCGCACCACGTTCCCAAGAGTGTCAGTGAGTGTCTACAAAGTTGGTCCCTCGTATTAAAGCCCCTTCTGATGACGGTATCTAGCTTCGACAACAGGCCACTGGTCCCCTTCTTGATCCAGAGATAGTACCCTCAACTGGTACCACCAACTAGTACGGTAAAAGAATAGAAACAAATACCCTCTGAGTACTGAGTTTCCTGACACATAGTTATGGGTCCCCTTTCTCCTTTTCCACCATCCCATCTACCTCAGATTTTACCCTCGATGAGAATTAATCTTAATCCCCGAGAGAAAACTTTCTTTACATTTAAATGAAAACGTTATATATAGAAAGAAATGATTTATGGGTATATGTGTATAGATAGAATATTTTTAGATTTACATTTACACTGGTTGAAAATTGTTCACAATGTAGATTGAATATGAGTTTGACTCATTTAACATCGGCGGGTACCAGATCCCGGAAATCAGATATGCTGACGACACAGTCCTCCCATCGACCAATCCAGTAGGACTTGAACAATTAATTCTGTCCACCAAAAAACACAGCGAGGCCCAGAATCTATACCTAAACACCAAGAAGACCAAAATATTGACAACAGACAAAGTAAAGACCAAACCAGAAATTGAAATTGATAACGAAGAACTGGAAAGTGTTAATGAATTCGAATACTTAGGATCAATCATCAACAGCTCTGGCGACTGTGCAGTAGAAATTAAAAGAAGACTTGCAATTGCTTCACATAAACTAATACAGATGAAAAACCTATGGCAAGGCACAAGCAAAGAAACAAAATTACAACTGATCAGAGCATGTATATTCCCAGTAGCAACATACGGCTGCGAGACTTGGACACTCAATAAAACAGTTGCAAAAAAAGATTACATCATTCGAAATGAAACAACAGAGAAGTACTGCACTCACTAAACGTACAGGAACATTGGCTCCTAAATACCATCGCAATAAGGAAGCTGAAATTTTTCGGTCATATAAAAAGACATAATAGTCTGGAAAAAACAGTGATGGAAGGCATGGTCCCTGGAAAAAGGGGAAGGGGTCGACCTAGACGACGGTGGACCCAGGACATCACAGAGAGTCTGAACTTGTCTTTGGCTGATGCAGGTCGACTTGCCCAGAATCGTGATGCGTTCAGAGCAGCTGTAATGGAGACAACGTTCTGGAAAGAATACGTCACATGATGATGATTTCATTTACAGCTACACTGATTGAAAGATGTTCACAATATAGATTGAATATGTTTTCATTTACATCTACACTGGTTGAAAAGCTAGAAAACTTTCATTAATTTTAAAGTGAATCTGTTTACCTATACATTTACACTGGTTTGTAATTGTAAATATTATAATTAGAATGTAAACCATTTCTGTCATCTTTCCCTATGGAACTTGGGACTGCCTATGCTTTTAGTTCTCTGTAAGAATCTACCAATAAAGCAGTCACCATCCCTTGCAGTGGTGGTTCATGAAATCTTAATTCTGTATGCTGAGGTTGTCAGCCTCAAATGACTTGGACATCCACTAGCAATTTTCACATATTAATATTCAAATGTCAATATATACATATTAGTTCACATGTTAGAAATGAAAAATATAGAATGTAAAATGTGCAACTCACGCCAATCTTGGCTCACAGACTGTTTGCTCAGAGAAGTAGGTTAAGGCACTTGGATGCCTTTTACACGTGTTTTGGGGGTCGTTACTTTAACAATAAATTTCCTCTATGACTCCGTGTTTTCTGTTTCCTCAGATCCCGGTTTTCCTTATTAAATGATAGAGTTTTCTTGGGCTATTTAAGTCTTCAAAATTCTCCAACAAAGTCCGGTCTGATAAATGGAATTCTCATTCTGACTTCTTGCAATCTGGTGGTCGTCTTGGCAAGCGATTCTCACGGTGTCTTAAAACTGCAAACGTATCAGGTTATGTTCCCTTCGCCTCCCCCGCAATTCTTTGTTACGATGTTAAGCAGGGCTCCAATCGGAAGGGGTGTTGTGCCTTTAATCCGAATGTCTGCCAATCGTTTCAAAACCTACGTGTTTAGGTGGGGTACTTTCAAAATATTCCCCCTGGAAAATCCTGTGTGTGATGCAAAAGGTCACGTCTCACATATATGGAAGTGACAAGTCTGTATACTCTCTCGACAATGAGTTTAAGATGGAATATCTTACTTTCCTCTGAAACAGGTGGACAGGAAATGATGATGTCATTCATGTCTGTCCAAAGTGTCGCACAGACATGTAATCTCTTTATCCGTCGCTTGCGCACAAAAAATCCGTCTACGGGCGAATAATTTTATCGCCGGGCACGGCTTGAGCAAACACAACCATGCGAAGACTGACCAGACCCATCTGGGTGTTACCTGCGCTAATCTAAGCAAAGCTGAGAAGCGCAGAGAGAATGTGATGAATTATCACCAAAAAGGAGTGTCAAATGATTTGACAATATAAAATATCTGCTACATAGCAGAGAAAGAAAAGGGGTGCCGACCACTGAAAAGCACGTAATTAGTCAGCGCAACAAAAGTCAAAGAATACGGCCGTAGTGCAAAGAGAGCGACCTAAAAAAATTATGTCACACACATGTTAACATCACTTCTCAGAAAAGAGTGCTACTCCGTATTATGCAGTTCGCGAATAAAGTGCATTTTTTAAGCTAGCACGTGGATTGTCACTGCGAACGTGGAAAAAGTCTGTATTCCTGGGGACAACGAGCTAAAGCGTCTTTAATCCTGGAGACAACGAGCTAAAAGTCTTTAATCCTGGGGACAACGAGCTAAAGTGTTTTTAATCCTGGGGACAACGAGCTAAAAAGTCTTTAATCCTGGGGACAACGAGCTAAAAAGTCTTTAATCCTGGGGACAAAGTGCAAAAAAGTATTTATTCCTGGGGATGGGACTAAAGACGCAGAAAGAGAGATGAATGCAGTCAGCGACTCATAGTTTGACTGCTTGCGTCAGGGTCAGCGAACCAGAGCTGACCAAGACCCTACTCCACCTCCAAGTGGTGGTCCTGGAAACAGGCTGCATCACTGCAGTCTGGCTGAGAGAATAGGGATCGAAGTGGGAAGGCAAACCCGGTCCCAAAAAAATGCCGTGCTGAAGTCGGATGTGTTAGCCGAAAGGCGCAAATATTGCAGCCGCGCTGTAAACGGACACAACGCAACCAACGTCCTTTTCAGGACGAACGAGGAAGAAGAAGAAGAAGATTCCTGGGGACAACGAGCTAAAAAGTCTTTATTCCTGGGGATAACGAGCTAAAAACGTTTTATTCCTGGGGACAAATAGCTAAAAAGTGCACTAGTCCGAAATTGTCCTAGGTTACAAATTCTTTTTTTTTTCCTCCCACTTTCACCTACCTCTTAGTTCTACAGATTACCTTAAACATGCACAGAAGAAAAAAATAAATAAACAATTTAGTGAATGTTCATAAATAAAACGTTATTTGGTACATAGCAACATTTTTGGTGTCATAAAGTTCTTAAATGTTTATCAGAACACAATCCAGTAAATTAGTGACACCCTTGATTCTGTTTTTTAGTTAACCAAACGTTCTTTCTTGCTGAAGTTTTTGGAAGAGATACTTGCATATCATGTTCAGCCTCCGGTTTATTTGTTGCTTTCGATTTGATTGTGGGACAGGACTGGAAATCCGTTGAGAACAGTTATAAACGGAATTAAAGCCGTGTAAGGACGTTTAGTAAAGAACGCGATATGCTTCTCTAAGCGTACACCAAAATTGTGTAACTTCAATGATGAGAAATCAAATGGGAGTTTTTCATTATTGCAGAGATAAATTATTTTACTTTTCGCTGGTCGTTTTCTCGGCCTCCCCACATCTAATCGGACACCACATCAACCAATCAGACCCTGCCTTCATCTCCTCGCAGTACTCTCTCCAATCCATAACGTTTTTTTCACTAACAATGTATTTTGAACGATTTCAGCAGCACAATATAGTTGCTGTATTTACAAAATATTGTTCGTACCCCCTTGATAAGCTTCTCGTAACCCCTCGGGGTACGCATACCCTGGCTGGGAACCCCTGGTCTTGGTATAATTTAAAGCGGGCCTTCACAACTCGTAAAAGGGTGAGGGCCATATTACTCCGAAAAAATCCGTTGCGTGCCGCAAGTGAAGTTTGGAGAGTGATACTTCATTAAGGGGTAATTAATTAAATTAATTAATAACTGGACACATTTTAATTTATTATTTATAGGAAAATGAAATGTGTATGTTGAATTACAAGAAGGACGGGTGGGCACAATAACCAAGTGGTTTTTTTTTTTTAACACTTCGAATGATCAAAGCATCGTCTCCTATTTTAGACTCTCTTTTCTCTCATCACCGTCGTTTTTTTTTTATGAGATGATGTA
The DNA here is from genome assembly GCA_024509875.1 of Oreohelix idahoensis. Classification (NCBI taxonomy): domain Eukaryota; kingdom Metazoa; phylum Mollusca; class Gastropoda; order Stylommatophora; family Oreohelicidae; genus Oreohelix; species Oreohelix idahoensis. The sequence continues at coordinate 32,733 of JAMPIV010000973.1, forward strand.
GTAGTAGTCCCCTTCAGTCATACCTGACTCTGGGAATGGTCTCCAGAGGTGATAGACCTCAACTGTTGTTTTTTTTACCTTATGTTCCTTTCGACGTGTTCTTTTCTCGTCCGCTTGTTGTGAGAGCTTCTTTTCGCCCAAATCTGAGGCGACACCGTAAGGAGCATCGCCACTTATTGCGATCAGCAGCTTCATCAGTGCGGTCACCCGACTGTTCATTTGCTATCTGCCAGTTGCCCGTAGAAAATATCTTTGGGAACGCAACAATCTTCCATGCGGCGGACATGGCCAAGTCAAGCCAGCAGTCAGCGCTGTCTAATAAGTGTATACATGCTTTGAAGGCCATCACGTGACAGCACCTCGACATCTGTTACTTTGTCCTTCCACGAAATAGAGACTAGACATAAGTATGCAGATATTTACATATATCTACCTTATCCATTTTGTTTATTGTGGAGCAAGACGCCACTATTGCAGCCCGTCTCCTTAAAGGTAGCACAAGAACATTCAGGTGCTCTTGCAATAGTGGTTTCGGTAGAAATTTGTGTTACGTAATGAGACTGCACAATCCATTTACAACCTGTATAGTCGCCTATTACGACATGCCTTATGGAGCAGTGGGCTTATTCTTTCATTGTCTCCTCAGATACCCCCAACAACAACACGGGGTATTTATAATGCAGGACCGGTTTTACCAAATAGCAACACGAGCTATTGATAGCCCGGGCCGCTAAGCCCTTTTAGCGTGAACAATTTTTTTTTTTATTTCGTGCTGTAAATCCAGAATAACGGTGTTTCAGAAAATTGTCTTTGTGACACTAAAGCTTAATTTTACCCAGGGCGCCAGCAGTCCTAAGACCATCCGGTGTATGTCATCATTTTCCTGTGCCCTCCTTGCGAAGTATGGAGCCACTACTGTAGCTGGTCTTTTTGCAAGAAGCCTGCATCCAGCATTTACATGCTCCTGTAGCAGCGGTTTTTGTGGCAATGTGTTTAACATTATGAGTTTGCCGGCCCCAGGGCTCTGTACATACGCCTTCTTAAATTTAAATCCTGGTCTCTGTCGGCATGCTCTGGCAGAGAAGTAACTATCAGTAATTGTGGAAATATTCATGGCGGAAATGATAAATAATAATTTTCGTGCTGAAAAACTACAACCTTCAGCTTTGAAAATTATCGCATCAAGTTCTTTGCGATGGGAGGGAGAGCTTTTCGCCGTGAGATAATCTTATAAGGGTTACCTGCGGTTATCTATTTCAGGGCGAAATTAAGGGCATCCACGGCAGTGAAAATCGAGTTTCAAGTACAACATGTCGATTTTTTACTTTTGAGCTTATGTTATTAAATGATCATCGAGGAATCGATTGAGCAAGGTTTTATGACATACATAATGCATGTTTTTTAACAAAATAAACTGTAGAATTTGGTTCATGGACATACACTGTGTCCTTTGGGTATATAAAAAGTTTGAAAATGTTATTAGAATAAAAGTTAGTTTTCACTGTAGTGCATGCCCTTAATGATATTACAGCATATTTTTACGTGGGTAATAACGGTGGGCTTGAATATCAATTTAAAGAAGTCAGAGGTCATGACGCTCAATGTGAGAAACCCCGAGCCATATCAGTAAGGAATCAGCAACTGGTACAGACAGACACCTTCACATACCTAGGATGCATAGTAACACCAGTCGGCGGGGCAGGCAAAGACATCAACATTAGAATGAATAAGGCAAGAACAAATTTTTTTAGCCTAAACATCTGGAAGTCCTCTCAATACAGCACAAGCACAAAATTAAGATTATATCAGAGCTGTGTGCTTTCTGTGCTTCTCTATGGTGCAGAATGCTGGAGAGTTACAGAGAAGGAAATGTCGAAATTGTCCTCTTTTCACACAACATGCCTAAGAAAAATTCACCGCATCTTTTGGCCGAATACCATCACCAACCAGGATCTGCTTACTCGGAGCAAGCAAGAGGACATGCACACCATCATAGCTGACAGACGCTGGAGCTGGGTTGGCCATGTCCTCAGAAGAGACCCCAATGCCATCACAAGAACAGCTATGCTTTGGACCTCTGAAGGAAAACGAAAGAGAGGCCGACCAAAAACAACCTGGCGAAATACTGTGAAGGCTGAGATGCAAAGAATGAACCAGAGTTGGGGCACTGTACGAAGGATGGCCACCGACCGAGCAAAGTGGAATCAATTTGTTGTTGCCCTACAAGACGCCACTAGGCGTGATGGCCACTGACTGCTTTGACGGTCAGCGGCTAAGGATCAAAGAAGAAAGAAATTACGGTTAGTATCTTACTCTATTCGTGCCGCCTTTCGTGTTCATTAATAAACCTTGCCTCTTTAATAAGGCCTGTTCTTTTCACATTCAGACGGACATGGTCCAGCTTGGAACATATGACGTAGATTACGTAACGTCTACACCAACCTTTCTCAACCTTGTTTATCCTGGTGGAACCCTTGAAATAATGTTCAGGTCTCAGGGAACGCCTACATAAAATCGTTATATCTACATCTCATGGTAGCTTAGCGTAATCAGTAAGTTGTAAATATAATAATTCAATAAAAATTGTCAATGATGTTTTGAGTAAAGAATGCTTTTTTCTGTGGACCATTTTGTTGTTGCTGGTAACTTAGTAGCCTCCTCTTTTTTTTATGGTTCCCCCTCCCCATACTAATACAAGTCAGTAGTATAGATTTATTTTTTTCTTAACCAGCGGCACTTGGGCTTTCAGCCCTTCTGCCCAATGACATGTCATTGCGAGGCTGGGGAGCCTGTGGACTTTCCTTCCGGTCAGAAGCTTCGCTTCTTCGAACCCACAGAGGGTTTATCTCAGGAGCCGTTCAGGTTTTTTAGTCAAAATCCCGGTCGCTGACATTTCTTCAAATGCCCACGCCTGGGCTTGAACCTTGAACACCTGATCGCCAGCGCAATGTGGTAACCATTACACTAGCGCGGTAGTGTTGATAGAAGAAACTTAAGTTTTTCCTTTTTTAATTTCTGCGTGATTTTTTTTTTTAACCTTATCGAAGTAGACTTAAAATTCTTATCACAAATTTCTACTCTACAAGATGCTAATGAAAAATGGTGTGTGCAAGAGTAAACACGGTCCTATTGCACACTGCCATACGGGGCTGCTCGGTCACTGCCCACCACCGCGAGCGCTAACATCGCCCGGCGCACAAAGTTAAAAAAAACAACGTTTATTTTTTACAGTCACGATCTCTTGCGGAACCCCTAGAGACCTCTCACGGAATCCAAGGTTTCCGCGGAACCCCGGTTGAGAAAACCTGGTCTACACACATAAAGACTACTGTAATCAGGCCCTCCGAGAGTTTAGGTGAGGTCATGACTAATTTATATAGTCGTCGTCATCATCATCATCATCACCATCATCCTGTCACGTGCCATCAGCTAAAGGTTTTTTTCATGTCTTCCTCACCCCTTTCATGTGTCACCAGTTCTGTCTATGTGCCCTTTGATCTCCCTCTTCCCCTCTTGAGATGGGAATTCCAGAACGGCCTTGTAATGCAATCAACAGACTTCCTCAAGCCGTGTCCTATCCATTGCCAGCCATTTTGTATTAAGAAGCCCCCTTACTGTTTGGAAAAAGTAGTAACAATATTTTGATATGGAGAAAAGCATGGGCAATCACTCATCCTTGGCTAATGTGAGCACCTCTGTAATGTGAGATCCTGGACAAATGACTGTGCTAGTTAATCTCTCCCCCCCCCCCCCCCCCCCCCCAAATCGTAGGGCCCTGACTGTGATGAATATATGTCATTCTGTGTCTTCTTATTCCCCCATTTTCCTTTAACAGCCCGCTTAGATAAGCTATTACCCATCTCATCTCCCGATTTTCCCTCTCACTTACCATCCTCGCGACTTACAATATTCACTGTTGTTAAACTTTGATATTTTTTTTTTAGCCTTGATAGTTTTCTTCACGAAGCTAACAAAAAATATGATCGTTGGTATGAAAAGGTATTCCCATAGCAGATACTTCCGTAGGGGTTGAAGAGTTAGAGACTTCACTATGCAAAGTCTCACCTTTTTGAAGTTGGGTAACCCGTTCCCCTTCCTAGTTAATGTGTCTTCCTTAACTCAAGAGCAAAGTCAGGTGCCCATTAATAGCCTAGTAAACTGGAAAGTGACCCTACCAGGTGTCAAACCCGGTAACTTAGCCCCGAGAAGCAATCGCTTTAACGCTTGACCATTCGACTTTTATGTTCGTCGGCACATACTGCTTTGAATCATCTCGCGGGATACAAGTGATACGATAATTACATCTTGTCCGACTGGTAGAGTGGTTAGAGCGCTTGCCTACCGCAGCAAAGTTCCGGGGTTCCGTGTTCAAAACATGGTAACGTCACGCTCTAGTCTACCAAGCTGTAAATATTTACCTGGCTCCACCACTGCGTTACGGTAGGCTAAGGTAGCAAGAAAGGGCACCGGTCACCTTACTTCATACACCTGTATCTAGTACAGCAAGTCTCTAGCATTTCACTCCCTACGGATGCATCTGTTATGACACTACATGTACCTATTTGATACTTACTCTTCATCACGTGACATAGGTCTGTTCCGACCACAAGGCCCAAGTAAACTCAGGGTATGTGAATGTATGTGCGTGTTATATGAGTAAATGTTCGAGACAGCTCAAGTTACTTTCTTACAAAATAACGCACGCGCGAGCTGTTTTACCTGGTTATGTGTATGTAACCTAAGCCCTGGCAACTCCCAAGCCCTGACTGGGACAGGGTAACGTTCGTGCGTGAGGTTAAACATCCCCACCCACGGTTAAGAAATTCTGCTACATGTGCTTTAGCAATAAAAGTTATTACTATGTCAGTTTTAGGGCATGGAGGAACGCCAACAGAGACAATTCGGAGAGAGAGAGAGAGAGAGAGAGAGAGAGAGAGAGAGAGAGAGAGAGTGAGACAGACAGGCGGACTGACGGAGAGCAAACTGTACCGGCCGGCGGGCAGGCAGACAGACAGGCAGACAGACAGACAGACCGACAGACAGGCAGGCAGACCGACAGACAGACAGGCATACAGAAGACTTACAGAGAGACAGAAAGACTTACAGACAGATATATATATATATATATATATATATATATATATATATATATATATATATATAATATATATATATATATATATATATATATATATATATATATATATATATATGTATGTATATACAGTACTTTGCAAAAAAAATGGCAGTCATATTTTCGCAACGCAGCACACTCATAGAAGCAAATAATAATAAAAACTGTATGTCCAGAGGAAGATTGGTATCTCCCCTATCTATTAACAGTGGTTTCAGTACAATATAATGTTGCCTTCTCCAGCAAGGCAAGCCTGGATGCGGCGAGGCATACTTCCCAAAAATGTTTGTAGGTAATTGAGAGTCAGACTGTCCCAGTATTTTTCAGCTACCTTCTTCAATTGTTCAACGTCTCTGAGTCCACTCTTTTTTAAATGATTCTTGAGTAGTGCCCAAACGTTTTCAATTGGGTTTTGATCGGGACTGTTGCTGGGCCACTTCAGCACTATCACATTCTTCTCTTGCAGCCATGCTTTGGGGGTATGAGCTGTATGATTTGGGTCATTGCCATGTTGAAATGTGCACCCATCGGGGTACATGACCAGCATAAATGGCAGAAGGTGTCCCTCTAGTATGTCGATGTACCTTTCTTTCGTGAGAATTCCTGTGAAAACACACAGTGGGGTGGCACCTCTTGCTGACACCCCTCCCCAAAGATGGAATTTCTAGGTATGTTTCGGTCGCTGCTACACAGGCGTTACAGAGCCTTTCGTCCAAATATTTATTTGAGCAGGATAAGACCAAAGAGAACATTCATCTGAAAAAATCACATTGTCCCATGACAAATTTTGGTGTTCGTGGCACCAGTTCAAGCGCATCTGTTTGTGAGTCTCTGTGAGCAATGGTGACGAAATTACCCGCTTTTTTGTGTAATTCATCCTGTGTAGCTCCCGGTTGACAATAGCATTAGATACCTCTGGGCTTCCCAACTCGATCATGCGCTGCCGTATGTTTTCTACACTCTTCATTGGCCCAGCCCGAACGATTTGGGCGAGACACCGATGGTCCTTTGTGACCAAAATTCTTGGCCTCCCACTACCTTCTTTTCGCTCGATTCCATTACCTGCTTTTAATTTACTCACAACTCTGTAGACAGTCCGCTCAGGAATGTTCAAGGTTTTAGAAATGTTGGAACATGTTTGATTTCCTTCATTCCAAAGCTGTGAAATTAACATACACTTTGACTTTGTATCCATTTTCTGCCACTAGCATTATAAATTGTCGTCTGCTCTTATATCAAGGGACGTTACTCTATGCTAATTTTTTTTTTTACTTTTGGTAGTGTTTGCTCACTTAAGTGGAGTGCAAATTTGGGGCAGAACATGCATATTTAATTAGATTTCAGCTTATTTAGCTGAGCAATATGACTGCCATTTTTTTTGCAAAGTACTGTATATATATTCTTCTTCTTCTTCCGTCCTTAGCCACCGACCGTCAAAGCAGTCAGTGGCCATTACGCCTAGTGGCGTCTTAGGGCAACAGCAGATAGGTTTTCTTTGCCATTGTTTCCCATCACGCCTATTGGCGTCTTTAGGGCAACGGCAAATCAATCCATTTGCTGTTGTTTCCGTAATCGAAGTGACTGGCAAACGGGTGATCAGCCCGTTGGTTAGTATATATATATATATATATATATATATATATATATATATATATATATATATATATAATATATATATATATATATATATATATATATATATATATATATATATATATATATATATATATATATATATATATATATATATATATATATATATATATATATATATATATATATATATATATATATGAGAGAGAGAGAGAGAGAGAGAGAGAGAGAGAGAGAACGAACGAACTTTATTTTCAAAGGGTTAAGAATTGGGCACGCAGGCCCGTCTTACGTTCTGCCCTTCTTCTCTCTGTCATCTTACATACCATATCCTTTCAATCGCACATGTATTTTGAGCATTATTTAAGCATACAAGAGAGAGAGAGAGAGAGAGAGAGAGAGAGAGAGAGAGAGAGAGAGAGAGAGAGAGAGAGAGAGAGAGAGAGAGAGAGAGAGAGAGTTGTCAAGACCGCATTATCAGGAAAAATATTTTTGGACGATCTTTGCCTGCTTTAAACGGAGGTCAAAGTAGTTTCATAACAGATACTATCGTAGGGGGTTGACATGAAGTGTCAGAGACTTCACATACGTACTTCCCTCGGGTAAGCCCTGGAGGCCTCTGATCAGACAAAGAAAGCATAAAAATACTTCCCTCATCAAGCATGTCGTATAAGGCGACTAATATAATGTTGTTGTGCATGAGGCTGGCAACCCTCAAGATGTAAAACAAATTGCCACATGGAATACAAGGCGTATAAATGGGAAGGAAGAGGAGCTAGTGTGTGACCGCTTGGCCTTTCACGTTAGCATTAACCTCCTACTTCCACGCTAAGCATTTATATGTGCTATAATATGCTACATGTAAGAATCTTCTTCTTCTTCTTCCATCCTTAGCCATCAACCGGCAAAGCAGTATGTGGCCAGTACGCCTAGTGGCGTCTTAGGGCAACAACAAATTGATCAATCTATCGCTGTTTCCACCACGCCTAGTGGCGTCTTTGTGGAACAAAAACAGACCAAACAATCTATCATTGTTTCCGTAATCAGATTGGTTGGCAAGCAGGTGATCAGCCCACTGTGCAAAGTTTTTTTTACGGGATGGGGTAAACAGCCCCATGCCCATACCCTCCTTAGTCGCTTTTTACGACATGCGTGGTAGGGTGCAGTGTTACTATTCTTTGCTCCCCTTTCGGGCCCCGGTAACACACGGGTGACATGTAAGAATGACAGACCTTAAAAGCAAATAAGACGTTTTTACACAAAACACAGTATTCATTCAAAGTTCAGTTGGCAGTTACTTCTCTGACAGGGCAAACGTAGGTCAGTCCCAGATAATAATGAATGGGTTTTATAAGCGCGAAAGTGGGAAGTGAATGTTTGTGTGATCTGGTTTTTTTTAATATCCTATTGTTAAGTTGGAAAAGATCACACATGTGGGAAAAAAAAGTCGAAATAACAGAATGGCGTGTGCAAAAAGGTCGAAAAGCTGAGGAGAGGAGTGCAAATGTTGATTATTGTACCGTGTGAAAAAAGGACGGGTCGTGTGAAAATAGGCGGGAAAAAAAGAAGAAATAGTATAAATAGAAGAGTTGTGGGCGATAGGCAGGATTTCAGGATTTATGATTCTAATGAAACCATAACTTTAGACTAGAGGATTTTTACAGATAGCGATAGGTGAACTTCGTCTTTGATGATACCAAGACAAGTTTTTGAGTAGACAAATCAGTATATTATTCTATTTGGATATACATATATTATTCAGCTGGATTACATATTTTTTCATCTTTGGATAAACAACCATTATTTTGTGAAATTTACAGTGTTTGTCTAATTACATCAATAAACTCTAATTAAATTTTCTACATAGCTGTTTGTGGAACTTTACAATAATTTCTTGTGGATATACGTTGTTGTGCTGAAACTGTTTTGCTTATCACCAAACTCAAAGGGAAGAACATTCCTGGGTTGAAAAACTGAGTAAAGGTCAAGTATTACCATCTCTGGCGGAAGGCCAGTTAGCACTTGAACCACAACGACATATGAAGGATTAACTCTGACTAAAATAAAATCTATACAACTACTAGTGCCGTATAACCTACACGGCCACAAGTGGAAGAGTTGAGGAAAGCAAAACTAGAAATCCCTGCAGACCCAAGTAGAACAGTCCCACTTAAGATGGTTTGGCCATGTCTACAGAATGGAAAAAGATCGGCTACCACGACAAGCATGGGAAACTAAGAGCGAGGGATCTAGACCTCTAGAACGAGTCCGCTGGGAGGACAACATTAGACAATCTTTGAAGGACAGAGGACTAGAATGGAATCAGGCCAGGAGGAAGACAGCCGATAGGACAGTATTACGCTCTCTCTCTCTCTCTTCTAAACCTCTACACCTCACGGTAGAAGAGGAACGATTAAGTAAGTAAGTAATACAGCGAGACGCTACCGTGTTTAAAACCCGGTACCATTGAAGCAAGAGGGCAGCGCTCTACCCACTCTGCCAATCAGAAACTCGGTATGGTCATACATTTGTAAAAGTAACCGCCTTTGTAAAATTGATGTTGAGGCTTGTTAGTAAAATTAAGAATAAACGTATACATTTCTCCCAAATGTCAACATTTTTGATGATGCAATTTCTTTAAAATGGAAACCCCAAGACGCCCAACAATCCAAATTGACGATGATGAAATCAAAGCGGACTGTTGAATCAATCAAAGTTACTGCGGTTATAAATCTACCCTAGGCGGGAAATAACAGTAGATAATTGTCGAAAATTATTGCCATGCCCCAAACCCTTGCTACAGGTAAAGCAACACCTGCCCTTCCCATATGGTTACCTTCTGATATTTCTGGTTGTAAAAGAAAACGTGTGTTGAAGAGATCGTTACTGTCACAGGTTTGAGGTAAAACTTGTCTGGTATTGTCATTCCGGTAAGCAGTTATCTGGAAAATTATGTGGTGTGATATGGGAATCAACAGTCGCTGGAAAAACTGGAATGGAAATAACGAATTTTAAGGATGAGTTTTGTTTGTTTGAACTTTGGTTGCGGAAGACGTGAGTTCGTAAACACCAGGTAGAAGATTAATGAGGAGATAACGAGTTTGGGGTTTTCAATAGCTTTAATTTGTGATTGCCGGTTAGCACAACGTGAAGAAGAACGTTCATTTTGGTTTTCTTGTTGTTGAGACTTTCAAGACACGGTTTTTGTTAAAGTCTGGCAGGTTTTTGTTCACTAGATCTTATTAGTATACACAATTTTGAATACCTGTGTTTTCTTGGCTATTGGTAATACGGTTTAGGTTAGAGACAGATAGGTGGGGCAGAGACACCTACAGAGAGATACAGACAGAGACACAGAAAGACAGACGCGGTGATAACGTAGAGAAAGCAAAAACAAATAGAGAGAAGTAGAGAGACACAGGACATGAGAGAGCAGATAGGTACAATGGTAGAGACAAAGTAGCAGAAACGAGTGAGACCAAAGCAGACACAGAGACACCGAAAGAAACATGGACAGAAGAAGTTACGGGCAGAGACAGAGGGAGATCAGAGCTAGAGTAAGATGCAGAAAGAAGGAGAGTGCCATAGAGACCATGAGAATGACAGAGAGGGACACAGAGTGAGATATGGAGAGTGATTGAAAGAATGACGCCCAGAGAAATATCGACTGAGACTGATATAGAACGATATTGTCACGGTTTGCCTCCTCTTAGCTTTGCAGTAGTGGTCCAACAGTGGCCAAAACTCAAGAGTAACTAATGTGGGTCTTCAAATGTGCCTACCTTCGCACAAGATTACTCTTGGCAGAGTTGTAGGTAGAAGGATAATGATGCTTCTATCTCAAGGGTCTATTCACTAGATATTCAGAAAAGCGAGAACAATGCTGCATGAAGCTGAGCAAATGTTAACTCTAGTATCTGCCGTCAACTTTTGTGAAGTATAGGGTTTTCTTATAATTCGTTAGCTCGTTCAAACCCCCAGCTGAGTTAATTCAGCAAAATTCCGCTTATTATTATTGTGAAGCTCTTTTTAAGTGTATTTAAGAAATTGTCTGAGACATACGGATGTAGTACATTCAAAATCATAAAATCAACTTTAGATTTGTCTTTATAGAAGTAACAAATTTAATAATCAATTGTCTTTTAATTATAAAAATGAATAATTCCTTATAAAAAAAGTTATCATCACTGGGTGATGTTATGGCGTTACAAATTGGATAGTTTACTTGGCAGCTTTTATGTTTCTACGTAGCTGCCAATGGATTTGTCTGTTCTGTTCCAGCTGATGTTTGGATCTTTGTAGATGGATAACTGGATCACACTCGCCACTGGTCAAGTTTGAAAGTTGTAGCACGTTCCAAGAAGTGTCAGGGAGTAACTATCATGCTGGTCCCGCGTCACTAATACCCATCTGATGATGGTGTCAAGCGTCGACTTCAGGCCACTTATACCCTCACTTGTTCCAAAGATAGTTCCCACAACAATAGCACCAACTAGTATTACAAAAGAAGAGAAACAAATACCCTCTGAGTATTGAGTTTCCCGACACATACTTATGTGTCCTCCTCTTTTCATTTCACCATCCCATCTATCTCAGAACTGTTATCCCTGCTGAGAATTATTATTAAACACGTTGAGCGGGAAAAACATTCATTACATTTAGATTGAATAGATTTATATTTACCTTTACATTGTGTCGCAAGACGATTCGCCTATCTACATTTTATGTCTTTAAATTTGCTCTTCCATTTAATTCATTTACTTGCTGAGACGAATTTTCTTCAAGTCTAACGTTATCTATAAACTTAAACAGTGCCTCTGTTTAAGTCTTTCACAGTCCTTCTCTCTCTCTTTCTCTCTCTCTCTCTCTCTCTCTCTCCTCTCTCTTACCCCTCTCGGTTTAAGGAGTGCAATTTTTGCCATGAGACGGACTCGAGTAACTCTATTTCAATAGGCAAGGATAGTCCAGAATCATTTATGAGACAACGCCAAGGCTTGACCCACGCTTAATCACGTGATTTGTGTTGGCCGATTTTTGGAGGTCTTGTTAAATATGTGTCCCAAAACTGTGGGACAGAAACATTTCCCAAGCGACTGGTAACCGGGCTGTACTCTAAGTAAAGATGATCTAGCAGAAATTTGCTATTTAAAAAAACCAACAGCAAACCTGCTGTGTGGCCTTTTCGCACTGAAAATATGAGCTTTTTAAGCTATTAGCACTGCTAAACACTTAATTAACTAGAATTAAGTGCCTTTACAAAAGAGACAGCTTAGAGTAGTGGAACAACCTTACTTACTTACTTAGTCGTTCCCATTCTACCGTGAGGTGTAGAGGTTTGGAAGAGAGAGCGCCAGACTATCCTATCGGCTGTCTTCCTTCTGGCCTGGTTCCATTCTAGTCCTCGGTCCTTCAAAGATTGTCTAATGTTGAGTGGAACAACCATCATAAGTAAAACTAGAATAGTGGACCACTAGAACTACCATTGTGAGAAGACCAGGCAAGCCACCTCGAGAAGCATCTCTGTGGTTGGCGTTTGGGACGGGTATGCATAATTTTATCATTCTTACTTTAATACATGATTTGTATATCTAATACTTAAATACATGTTCATTATTAAGATGTACAGCTGTAAATGGGTACCTGACTTTTGAGTTCGGGAAGGAAAAGGTAGCGAGGAAGGGAACTGGTCATCCCACCTCTCGATGCTAGACATATTATTGTGAAGTCTCTAACACTTCACTCCCCTATGGCAGTTTCTGCTATGGGACTACCTGTACCTTTTTCTTAAAGGAGGATCCCGTTACACACCCATTGAGGCATATTGGGAATATGGTATTAGGCCCATATTTTCTTGACCATCGGCACACTAGGGGTGATATGGTCAGCATCACGCCGGCCGCCTTAACCTTCCCAGAAGTTGCTCTGGTACCCAGTTGAGGCTGGGTCGACCCAGGAGCCGTTTGCGGCCTAAAAATATCCCAACTCATCTGGAGATCGAACCATAGACCACTGAGCTAGGAAGCCAGTGCACTAACCTCTATGCTACCGCGGCTCCCTTTTTCTTAAGCTGAAGCTGTATTTTCATTGCATTACTCAACTCTTATTCCCTGGTATATGCAAGCTTCACAACTTCTTATATACTATTTCTCGGGAGTTCGTTATTACCCACTGTCCTTGTCTTCTCCATGATTTAAATGGAAGAAATAATTTCACAGTTATGATCTTCATAATTCTTTATCGGACCATCTAGCACACGTTGGCCCCTATGCTCCATGCAGAGCCAGACATACTGTACATGTCTATCAGTAATTTCTAACTTCTATCATCTGTGTCAATAATAATCTATTCACTGTTTTTCTTCTTACTTTATGTATACAGCAGTGTTTATTATTGTAACACTTTTGACATGTATGTAAAGCATATAATAACTATAGTTATTTTATAGGGGTGGGAAAAGTATTCTATAGTTGCCCATGATTATAGAACGCTTGATAGAAACAGAGACTAAGAAAAGTAAAAACTGTTATGTTCTTTTTTCTCATCATTGCTAGCAAGACATACTTAAACTAATACAGTTGTGGTGAAGTGGGATGTTATAAATATTTATAGGGGACTTAGTGTACTGACTGAGATCAGCTGTGAAGGTATATATATCTAATAAGAGTAGTGTATTATATATAACCTTACTTGCTGCCACATATGTATACCTCAGTCAGAATTATTCTGGAATAGTGTGATGACTACGTTATATGTCTAGGGTATGTGTATGATGAAGTGTAAGTCATAACAACAACAGACAGATAAACAATTTAATTTATTCCACCACACTTGACAACACTGTGACACTCACATACATAAAACACTCTACGAGGATATCTTAAAGGAGTCACTGATAACTTTTCAAATAACAATATGTATTCAGTGCTGTCATGAAGGTATATGTGTCCTGATTCAAATACAAAGGGAACCAGGAATCACAATCAATTTTAATTACAAGTTATATGTACATAATTTATTAATATGAATCTTGTAGTGACATATATTTGTAATAGTATCATATGTGTGTCAGTTGTGTAGTAGTAATATGAGGTAATACTGGTTTTGTTTTGTTCAAGCTCTGTTGGTATGTGTCATCATGACTTCAATAGTTTGTCTTTATTGGAACTAGTATTGGAGATGTTCTCAGTTCCTGATATTAAAACAATTAAATTCCCCTCTTAAGTTTATTTTACACTGTCATTTTAAGATGGGGTACATAATGTTGAGCTCCATGGCCACCCTTTCTTATCTTTCGTGATGACTGCAGTAAAGGCCTCCTCTGCTCGATTACTTTAATGAGTTCTGGAGCCACCCCACTGGTTGCTATATGGACCAAGGAGTATGCTGTCCACCTCTGGCTTCAGCAAAGCTCTGACCAGGTGCTGCTCAATAACTTTAAGACCACAGTCCCACAATTCATAGAATAATAAACAGTTTCGTTGACTGGCAATGAATATAGCACAATTCCGATCTGCCGATGTCCCAGGCTTTATTTTATAAAAAATATACAATGGTGCTCAACGTACTGCTTCTTAGTAGGTTTATTACAAGATGTGGCAATGAACAGACGCTCTGAATCAAGTATATTCGCAGCTCTACCCAATGAAACCACGTCTACACATCTTTTCAAAAAAGTACCCCTTCTATTCGTTTCCCATAACAACACAAGATAGTATTTATAGCCCGACCAATCGTGTTTAGTCTTATATTTGTTGCGCTCCAATCAATTAGGAGTTAACATGGTAGGCTATTTCCGTAACGTAAGGTTTTTTCAAACACGTTATAAAAAAATTTTATGAGCAGAAATGATTTCATGCTGTCAGGCACCCCCACTATTTTATTTTGGTTATAATTTGGTAATTCCTAGACTATTTGCGTAACGTTTTACATATTCTTTGTCAGCAAGCCCTAAGGAACCCAAATATACAAATTTAAAAGAGCTAAGTGGCTGCGTTCAAAATATGCAATTTCTTCTACCTCCTGTTTCGAAGATGTGCTGTCTGGTTACTGTAATGTTTTCAAACGTAAACCCATCTAATGTCATCTTTTCTAATAAGCGTTTTCCAGGTTTTTTAAAACCTAACTCTGGGAAGGTTAGTGTTTTTATCACTGTCCGTCTGAAAAAAAGTTAGTGCATGTGGCCTTACACGCGTGATGGCAGCAATTGTGTATCGCGCGACGCGTGTTTAGTGTTGCATGTGTCCTTGCTTTCATTCGCCCCTCTCTCTCCCCTGCTTTATCTGTCTTTTAGTTACGCCGTGTATAAAATGGAATGAATGAAATATTAAATTTAGGTCATTGATCAGTTTGCGTATCTCAAGTTTAGTACACGTTTCATTGAAGAAAGCGGGTTATAATATAGTAGGCTTTTACTATCAACGTGAAAGCGTTACAATTTGCAGACGAAGCAGAAAACAAGGGGGATTTCGAGTACAGTCATTGTGACAGCACTGTTATTTTACCATTGCTCTTTTCTTTATTAAATGTATTTGTTAGGCTTCATATTTACCTGATAATTTATATATGTGGATTAGAATATTCCACGACAACAGTCATGGGGGCAGAAGGGTAGAACACACGTGGTTACAATATCACACTACAATGTTACCCGCTTTAGTCGGGGTCATACATTATTTGATGGACTGAGTCCTTCAGAGAGGGCGGGCAAAATGCGTTGCAGCTTAGTACTGAGCTAAGGCAATGTTACGTTCATTTGCTCTCCGGCATTACTGTCGTACAATAACAGCTGGAATCTTGAAGGCCGAAACGTGTCACATTTACGTTGTTTCTGCTAATAAGATAAAGTCTTTCATTCTTTTTCCCGGGGGAAATGAGCCAAAATGCACTGTAATAGTAGATGACAATATAAGTACAGAAGTCATGGAAGGGATAAATTGTGACGAGGATGCCGAAACCACTGCCTGTATTCTATACTTTTTCAGTAATCTCTCTGCAGATTCACTAAGAGGCAAGTTTTACTATTCTTATAATATCCTCTTTCGCGTTCTTAAAAAGGAACTGCCCTGATGACGAGAGAGAGAGAGAGAGAGCAGTGTTCTTTGACGTGTCAGCAGGCATTCTTCAAAGAATATCGCCTGCTTCTTCCTTCTGTCATTCTTTTATTCATTCACACCTTCACTCAATCACTCTCTCCTCTATTTTAAAATATACGTCTCACATTGGTTGAAAAGGTTGAAAGCTGTCATTACGTTTAGAGTGAATACGTTTACATTTACATCTACACTTGTTGAAAATGTTAATAATATAATAAGTATGAACATCATTTCTTTAATCATTCACTTTCTGCTCCATATGGAACTTAGGACTATCTCTGCTTTTAGCTCTCTATAAGAAACTCGCATAAAACAGACACCAGCCCTTGCAGTGGTGAGTCATGAAATCATCATTCTATATGCTGAGGCTGCCAGCCTCGTATGACATGGACATCCACTAGCAATTTTCACATATTAATGTTCACATGTCAATATATACATATTATTTCACATGTTATTAATGCAAAGTATAGAATTTAAAATGTACAACTTATGCCAATCTTTAGGCTCGCAGACTGCTGGCTCAAAGAAATAGTTTAAGGCAGCTTGACGATGCCTCTTGCACGTGGTCTGAGGTGTTGTTATTTTAGCAACAAGTTCCCACTTTGACTTTGTGTTACAGTTTCCTCAGATTCTGTTTCCCGTGTTAAAATGGTAGAGTTTTCGTGGGCTCTAAGTCCTCAATATGCTCAAGCAAGGTCCGGTCTGGTAAATGAAATCTGCTGCTATTCTTAACTCTGCCAAGGTCTGGTTGTCTTCTTGACACGAGGTGAATTTTCACATTTTTCTGTACTGACTAAAGTATCAAGTTATATTACACTTCGCTTCCCCCGCAGTACTTTGTCACGGTTTCGATATGGTCCAATCAGGAATTTTGTTCTTCCTATGTTTTTTATTGCCCTCCAAAAGTTAGTTGCTTATCCTTTACAGGACGTGGCAATCAACCCCAGCTTTTATTGGCTGTTTTTGGATTTTTCTAGGCAATTTTTACGTTCAATAGTTTACCATTGCTTTCTGAACGGTATGGCGCTTATACCATTGTTAAAAATCCACACAAAGCGATCTGCTACCAAACCGCCTGCAGCAGGTTTCGAACTTGGTATATCTGGATTATGAAACTGCGTTCATATCCATTAGGCCACAGATTGCCCTCCAATCGTTTCAAAACCTGTGTTTTGGTGGGGTAATTCAAAATATGTGCACTAGGAAATTTCTGTGCGTTAATGCAAAGGTCATGTCCTTCAGATATGGAAGTGAGATGTCAGTACTATTTACAAACAAAGCTCCTTGTTTTTATCTAAAGGAATATGTTTGCAATGTGTCGTACAGGAAGCGATTATGTCATGCCGAGTCTGCCGAATGCTTGCCAGCAGGTTGATAACACTGGCTAACAAAAAAAAAAAAATTTTTTTTTCTTCCTCTAACATTTCTATGTTTTTCTGGTCAATTTTAATGCGCTGTTTTTAAATCTGCAAACCGTTTTTCTCTATCAGGTCGGGATCTCTAGAAATACGCAATTTAAGTTTTTTAACAACGCATACAGTATTACAACATCATTCGTACAAGAAGTATAACAGTTATGTAGGCTTGAATTTCTTTGCAGTCGACTTTCGTCGGTGAATGGCATGTGGTACATCGCGATGAAGCATCCAACAATAATCGGCAAGCATGGTCACACTCCACCGTCCTTGATAATGTGACTCCATTACGGCTCTATCTTGATGGAATCGTTCTCCATGTTCATCGCTGACTTCGGCAGGGTTGTCAGGGAAAAAGTCAAGATGCGAATCGAGCAAATGGATTTTGAGGGACATGTTACAGCCCATAATTCTGTATGCATCTATGCACTGCTTAACAATATGTACAGTCGACAGATTTGTGATTTCCCAGAAAGTTATCGACGATCGATTTGAATGCCATCCATGCGCGAAGTTCACTACCATGTAACAAGTTCTCGAATTGTTTGTCTGCGATAACTTTCCTAATCTGAGGTCCTACAAAGATACCTTCCTTTATCTTTGCATCGCTAACTTGCGGAAACTTTTCTCGAAGATAAGTGAAAGCTTTGCTCGTTTTATCTAACGCTTTAAAGAAATTTTTCATGAGCCCCAACTTTATATGTAACGGTGGTAAAATGATGCTGTCCTTGTTAACTAATGGCTCGTGTATTACATGTTTATGCCTGAGCTGCATACGATCCCCGATAGGCCACACCTTTCTTGCATAATGTTCCTGTCTGTTGTGGCTGTCCCATTCACATAGGAAGCAACAAAATTTAGTATACCTGTAACTGTCTTTTTTTCTTTGTTGATGTGATCACTGGCCCAAGACAGTATACATGTTGTTAGATGTGTAGTGCGAGCGTATGATGAATTGAGTGTGGGTGCGAATGAAGGCGCGAATGTGTTTAGGCTCGTATAGATGTAGATCCTGCAACCCATACTCTCACATGCAGTAATCAAGGATGCTTTGACACTGCAGGCATGTTTCAAGACATTTATTGACGGGAACACACATAGTATCAACAGGAACAGTCAGTGTAACAAGGTCATGCTGACCTGACATCGATAGGTATACATTTGGCATTCAAAAAGGTAAACATCAGAATAGACGTGCATGGTCAATAGCAAAGTTCTTCAATAATGACAGTTCGTAGCGTCGCCCTTGGCGTCTCTGACTAAACGCGTCAGATGCCTTAGTTACTTTGACACACAGGTGCAACTTGGCACTCCCCGCCAATTGCACATATCAGGCTGTAGTATAACAGCCGAAAGCACAGGCCTCGTTCTGACGTCGGCCGTGTACTTCTGTTAAATAGGTTATCATCAACCCTGCAGTAATACTTATTGTAGATAGAAGTTCCGCCAATCTGCGGCTCCCACAATATATCTTCGTCACTGGCTTTCTGGACAATATAAGACTAACAGTCTTGGATGGCTACCTCGAGCACAAATATATAAGTTCTGAAATGGCGGATCAGTGAGCTGCTGTTCACCCTAGGTAATCCTTTACATGTTCTGCCACCGAAAAGCGTAATAATGCATAAAGGTCGGTATTACCTGGAAAATGAATCCTCAGAACTAAACAAGGAATTCTGTCGTCATCCCGACGCACAGAGATTCACTGGGGAAAACTGCCATAGCAGTTACTTCGAAGATTCTCCCCGAAAAACAATGGACTCTTGGTCCCTTCAGAAAAACAGGACCTCCCGGCTTCCCGGAAGTATATCTCACTCCCGCTTAAAAAACCTTCCCATAGGCCTACACCGAACTGTCAACCTCTGACCCTAAAGGTCAAACACAATGAATGAATAAACAAGGGAAGACAACCCCTAATCAACCTGACATCGCAGGTAAAGACACAATTATTCTTATGATACAAACATAAGCAAATAACTTGACAGATGACTCCGTCGAAAATGACAGCAACAATACCCAGTCTGCATGCCCGTGAGAATTGCAATGACCTTTAGGTCTCCACATATCCACCACTGGTAGTCATTGTACTTTATTTTTGCCAAAAGTATAGCCATATTGTCATAAGTTTCTTTCATATGAACAGAATAGGCGACTGGAATTGATGAAAATAAATTTCCGTTATGCAATAACACGGCTTTTAGACTAGTCTTGGAAGAGTCGATGAAAAGTCGCCATTCGTTGACTATGTGCTCATGACCGAGGTGCACCATTAGACCGTTTACATCTTTGCAATAGCAAATGTCATCATCCATCTCAAAGTATTGAACAAGTTCTCTGTGTCTATGACGAAATGTAGATATCGGAGTATTGGGCGCTAAAAGATTCCATTCTTTGAGTAGCGAACCGAGTAATTCCGCTTGTCCTTTGGTAAGAGCGAGATCACGTATTAGATCTGAAAGTTCTGAATGGTTAATTAAGTGAACACCATCATTCACCGGTATATAATCCGAGTCAGAATTGGTTTCTAAAGCAGGTAAACTATCACTTTCTGATGGTTCATTCACGTCCAACGGATATTGTTCTGGTGGAACTGGGATCGGGCACGTAATTGGATCATGAGGCACTGGTTTCGAAACCGATTCAATATTTGGATAAACCACATTCTTTCTAGTTTTAAAAGTGAAACCGTGGATATTTGTCAAGCAGAAGTAACAATCAGTAGTGTGATTTGTCGGTTTGCGCCATATTACTGGCACTCCAAAAGGCAGCGACTTATGCTTCGGCGATGTTCGTAACTAACCTGCCAATGTATTTGCACAAGTCGAACAAACTGCATTTGGCTTCCAAGATTTATTTGCATCATCAACTTTCGAATCGAAATAAAGTTCATATGCTTTCTTTAGTAATGGTGTAAAGTTTTTCTGGTGAACACGATGGGTAAAATATCTGCACACGTAACAGAACAGATCAGCCGAATTTCTACAACTTCTAGAAGCCATATTTCGCTCAGAATTATTTCAAAATACAGTAACTTAAGTAACTATTTCAAAAATAGTGTAACATATGTCATGCATCTTTTAGCAGCATAAAAAGTATAATTATTCTGCATTTTATTAATTTTTAATACGTTATATAGTAACAATGAAACGGAGCAAATAACGGTTTCCCAAAAATATATTTATTCACAAATATCTTAAGAACCCGATGTGATAGAGATAAACGGATTTCAAATTTGAAATCAGCGCTAGAAACTGACCTAAGAACACCTATTTTTATATAAGAAAGAAAAATGTTGTTTGTCAGTGTAATTTATCGCCTGGCGCATCCAGGTAAACACAATTCGTCGTATTATCTGGACGAGAAAGTCACACTCCCCTTATCAGCGATTAAACAAATTAGGTTGGCGATTTTTCAGGCGGTCTGGTACACGAGAATATTTATCACAGGATTGTCGATTAATGTTGCATCATCCAACTACGCTTAAGGTAGTAGGCTACCTTGATAGGGTAAAAAACTCAAATTTTCCTTTCAGAATCAAACAACCATGGGTATAGAGTTAGTATGGACTTAAAATTTTTGTCCACATAATGACCTCATTAATTATGCAAATTAGCTATCCAATATGGCCGCCGTAGTGAATAAATTATACACCTTTTTCAAAACATCATAACTATGTTATTTGTACAAGGATCTGACTGAAACTTGGCAAATTGAATTATTATATATAGCGTGAGGTCATGACCTAAAATGACAGAGATTGACAGAAAGGTTAATTTTTAATGAATTTTCAAAATTTATATTTCTGGAATGTTTGATATTTGTGCCTCATTATATATGCATGATGGTCATAAAACTAAAACTTTGAATTCAATTGTATCCATTTTAGGTCAGAATCTGTAAGATTATATGACAACCAACTGTGTTAATTTTCATGTCAATTGAATGTACAGATCCAGAGATATCTTGTTTCAAAGATCACCAATTATGTTGAAAAGACAATTCCGAGAAATCAAAGAAAAACAGAAAAAGAACTCACAAAATGAAGTTTAATGAGCTCCTGTTGAATAAAGGTCTCCTTCTACTGCAGCTGCAGTGTCTATGAATCCCCTTTTCTGTGCTCTTAGGGTCTTTCCATTGCAATGTCCTTATTTGCTGAATAGATCCTGTGCAGCGTTCTCCTGTATGCTTTCTTTGCCATGGGTTGACTTGTGTTCATGTATATTGAAAAATTCTGCAATGCACTGTGGCCTTTCCCAATAGAACGCACAAATGCCACCATTCGCACATTTACTTCTTTGTGTTTGTGAGTAGCTGGAGATGAAACATCAGAAGTATTGAAATTGGCATTCCATTCGACACAGTTTGTACACTTGATACTGATTTCATGACAAAAGCCATCCCGAGTCTCTTCGACGATCTCACAGGTCAGTGAGTACTGATAACATTTGTCACATCTAAAGTTAGCGCATAAAAACCCAAACAGCAGTTTTACATCCATAAGGATAAACACATTTCCTCTGTTGTCATTTTTAGCTTGTCCTTCACTTTCTTGGACCTTTATTTTCTTTGCTGAGAAGCACAGAGGCTTTATAGCGCCACTATCGACAATAGGTGTCTCATTTTCAGGCAACGGTTTGTTGGTGTACCGATTTCCAAGGAACTTACTTTGTCTTATTTCCCATTGTGAACAAAAGAAGCTCTGCTAACTACTATTATACAGTATAAAACTAGGTCTAGCAATAAATAGAGTTGATGTGGGTGAAAATGCACAATGCATGTAACAAATGCTGACATTTACGATCAAAGCTTTCTAGACACACACTTTTGAAAAATTCATAAGAAATCATTGAGTGATTCCTCTTGGAAAAGTTATAAATATCTTTCTCCTGTTGCCTCAGTATAATTATAATTTCGCAGTTTTACAATTACGCACCTTCATGTTGGGTCATTATTCACAAGGTAACCAACTATAAACATTGGTTGCTATGCAAATCACTCAAGGGGGTGTGTGTAGAAAAACACTGATTCCTATCATACCAGAGTATCTCTAAGCTTCTATGAATTATTTTTAGTACAAAAACATGTTGACGATGATTTAAAGCATGAAAATGAAAATTGTTGGATTTTTATTTTTTTAAATCTTTTGTGGGTAGCCTACTACCTTAACAAGGTCAAGCGGGCAAACAAACATGACGACTTATTACTGTAAGGAGTGTACGATGATTTGAAGATACCAAATATCTGCATTACAGCAGAGAAAGAAAATGTGCAGACCACTGAAAATTTCACGTAATCAGTACTAACAACAAATGTAACTGACTACTGCCGGAGAGGAGAAGAGATCGATCCCATAATTCCGTCACAGATATATAGACAATCATGCAGAGACAGTGGTGAAAAAAGAGATACAAAGTGAGACAGTGAGAGAAGGATAGAAATTAAAACTGAGATCTGAGTACAGGCAAATAAAAAGAGAATAGAGAATCAGAGACATACAAAGACAGAATCAGAAAGAGAGAGCGAGAGAAGAGAGAGAGAGAGAGAGAGAGAGAGAGAGAGAGAGAGAGAGAGAGAGAGAGACACAAGGAAAAACATAGACACAACCAGAAGAAAGAGAGAACCAAGAAAGACAGACTGGATGCACACAAAAAGTAGGCTGTTATACTATAGCAATAAGAATCAGAGGACGAATAAAGAGAATGACACAGATAGAAAGAAGGAGTGAGTAGTATATTATCATCTTTTATTTCACTCGTTATTTAGATACCACTGCATGATTTGTCCCCTTGAAATAGATTATACAAACACATAAACCAACATATTTGTGTAAACCAACCTATTTGATCGTTTCTGTAGCAACATGTTTTACATGGTGAGGTTGACAGCCCTATGCACAACCTCATATTGATCGCTATTTACAACGTGCCGGAAGTAGCAGTAATTTTAATCTTTCTTTGCCTCCTCTTTTCCGGCTGCAGTTTAGTAATGCCAGAAGCTTCTTCATTTTTTGCCTTTGTGCTGAGCCCTATTAACATTTCATTGGATATTCCATCTTTTCCAGGTGACTTCTTTTTCTTTAGTGACATTATTGCCTCTTCCATTTCTGCCATTGTCAAATTCATCATCATATGCTCTTCTGGTACAATCTTTGTGTTGTCATGCATCAAATGTTCATGTGTGATGATTTTCTTCCTGTTAGCAGGGACATCAATGTGATTTGCACTAGCAAAGTGTTCTATGAATGCACTTGCGGTTTTTTGCCTGTGAGCATATTGTCGCCGTGTTTGAGTACGATTTGTTTGTAATGAGATCCTTCGTTGTTCAAGGATCTAACCAGTTTCCATAGCTTATTGCCGTCTTTATCTAAGTTTAGATTTTTTTTTTCTTTCCAGCAGTCTCTTGTTGTTTCATTTAATGTTCTTCGGTATTTTGCAGTGGTAGCTTTGAGTAAGATGTTTGCTTCAGTTGTTTGTTCTCTTTCTGCTGTGTTTCTGACCTCTGTTACTTCGTCTTCGAGTCTTTGAAGTTCTTCAGTCCAGTAAGGTTTGTAATTTTCTTCTTGCCCCTCTGGGAATGGATTCAGTGGCTGCTCGAAGTATGGCTTTCTTTAGGCTTTCGATCATCGTTTTTATATTGCCGTGCCGTGTGTTAATGGTTTCACACAACCTGTCTGTCAACATTGTAAACTTGTCCCAGTCAGCTCGTTTGTAGTTCCATCGAGGAAGTAGTTTTATTTCCTACGGAAAAAATTCCATATTTATGACCAGCTTTATTGGTTTATGGTCAGTACCTGCTAGCTGATCAAGCACATGTCTGTCAATTGTATGTATGATGTTCCCTGTGGAAAAGACTAGATCTGGAGTAGAAGTAGTGTGCCATCTTCTTGAGTAAAAACTGGGGTTGTCATCGGGATTGTTGATTAGGTGAAGATTTGTATCTATCTGCCAGTCCTCCCATTCCTCTCCTCTGCTGTCTGTATCTGGGTATCCCCATCTTTACAGAGTGACTATTGAAATCTCCTACCACCACGTAATTTGAGTCCTTTATTTCCATGAAGGAAAGTGACAGATCCTTGTTTGGTGGGCCATATAGATTGTAAATACGGAACCACGTTTCATTTAGTAACCTAACTTTCGAAGTGAAAACAGGAGTACGACAGGGATGTCCCTTACCAACAACATTATTTTTGACAGCCATAGATTGGGTGACGTGCCAGACAACAGAGGGCAGTCCAAGAGGAATTAGATGGACAACGTTTTGTATACTGGAAGAGCTGGAATATGCAGATGACATTGCACGACTCGCACATTCACATCAACACATCCAAGAAAAACCCGATAGACTGAATAAGTATAGCCAGCAGGTTGGTCTGAACATAAATCTGAAGAAGACAGAGGTCATGACACTAAATGTGGGCAATCCCGAGCCTATAACAATAAGGAACCAGAAGTTAGAACCGACAGACACATTTACTTACCTAGGATGCATAGTAACACCAGACGGCGGAACAAGCAAGGACATTAACAACAGAATGAATAAAGCGAGAACAGCCTTTGCTAGTCTCAACAACATTTTGAAGTCTTCCCAGTACAGCACAAACACCAAATTAAGACTGTATGAGAGTTGTGTACTTTCTGTGCTTCTCTATGGTGCGGAATGTTGGAGAGTAACAGAGAAGGAAATGTCGAAACAGTCCTCCTTCCACACAATCTGCCTAAGGAAAATTCTCCGAATCCTTTGGCCGAATACCATCAGCAACCAAGCACTGCTTATTCGGAGTATCCAGGAGGACATGCACACCATCATAGCTGGCAGACGCTGGAGTTGGGTTGGCCACATCCTCAGCATGGACCCTGATACCATTACAAGAACAGCTATGCTATGGACCCCCGAAGGAAAGCGAAAGAGAGGTCGACCAAAAACAACCTAGCGAAGAACTGTGGAAGCCGAGATCCAAAGAATGAACCAGAGTTGGGGCACTGTACGAACAAAGTGGAATCACTTAGTTGCTGCCCTACAAGACGCCACCAGGCTTGATGGCCACTGACTTCTTTGCCGGTCGGCGGCAATGGATCAAAGAAGTTTCATTGATTGTTATGTTCACTCCAATTATTACAGCGTGATTGTTGGAAGTTCACGGATACTTCCCTGCTTGGTAAAGAATTCCGCTTAAGTATCAGAGCACCTCCTTTGTGCCCTTCTCGATCGAGTCGGAAGGCCTGGTAACCTCTAACTGAAAATCTGTGATTGCTGTTGAACTGAGTCTCTTGAATGCATACAACATCTATTTCGTCTTTATATAGACGTTTTGTTAGCGGTACTTTTTTGTTGCGAACTCCTTCCGCATTCCACTGCAGAATACCGAGTTGTTTGTGAGCTTTATCAGTAATTTTTGCCCTTTGCCCTCTGTGTAGCCCAACGGAACTCTACGGAGTTAGTGACATTTTGATTACTATGTAATGACGTCATCAACAAGCGACGTACGTTGCACTGTTTCGTTAGGTCTGTGGCCCAGTGCATCCGATTTCAACAGACATTTCTGTCTGGTTGCCGTCCTTAGTCTTTGACTGTCCCCAGCCTACCTGCAAGGCAGCAGTGTTGTCTCTCTGTTTGTCTGCTTTCTAAAAAAAAAATACGTGTAGAAAATCGCTACAGTCAAACGTTAAGTCGCCATATTGGCAAGTGGAGATCACTAAAAATTAAAATAAGGAGTTATAACTGCCATTTGACTAATACATTTCATTTTTAAAGTTTTTTTTTTTAACAAACAAAATACAGATCAAATAAAATATAAAATGGTCTATAACGGGACGTTACAATAGTCAGCTAAAATTGCTCCTGCTATTAACTCATGTGCTGAAAAGGAAAGATCTCACGTTGAGTTGTAATGTGACAAAGTCAAACGGTAGTGCCATATCAGATACTTCCGTAGGGGAGTGAAGTGTAAGAGATTTGACAATACTAGGTCCAGCATCGAGAGGTGAGGAGTGACCAGTTCCCTTCCTCCTTGCATTTTCCTGTCTTAATTCAAATGCAAAGTTAAGTGCCCATTTACAGCTGGGTTGACTAAAGCGTGTCGGTACCGTGATTTGTACCTGGCACCTTAAAATGCTCCCGTTATTAAGTCATGTGCTGAACAGGACATATCTCACATTGAGTTGTACTGTCAATGTAACATAGTATTTTATGTTTTTAAAAAAAATATAATAAAAAAAATATTTTAAACACAGGCTTTTACTGCACTAAAAAGCCACAAATAATTTTTCGATAAACAAGTTCAGAGCACAAGAGGCGGATTTCATTAATCAGTATATTACACGGAAAGTAATTTTTTTTTTTTAAAATTTGTTTTTAAATTTTGATAAGAGTTGTAAATTACATTTTTTTTAAATGTAGATGTCAGTTGTGAGTATGTCTATGCTTTGAAGATTTGAAGGTGACAAGAGAGTGACATATGTTGCAAGTTAAAGAAAATCCTGTAAAAAAAAAGGCATTCAAACTCTTTATCATGAAGCGTGTTTCCTCTAAACTAGTTGGAAAGGAGGGAAGAAATAATAGTTTAAAAATAGAAAGCGACTTCTCAATCCCCCTGAAGAGATGTTGAATCAATCTTCTTCAAGAAGAGAAACAAGGTGAGTGTGGGCCAGGATCTCAAACTCAAATAACCACAAGGGCCGCCTGTGAACGATTATGTTATTGATACTGTGCTCAGCAAACCCTGACCTTAACATAGATTTGTTAGATTTCGTAGATCAGAAGAGCTCTTTGCTCATGAATGTGCTGCAAATATAGCCATAATCTGTACAAAATCAGACAACAACATGGGACAATGATCATGAGGGAAAAAAACCTATTGAATTTCACACTTCCACAGATTTCTCCTTTTGCATCAGAATGGTATAATACTAAATTTCGGCTGTTTCCATTCGCACTGTCATTGCTGTATTATCATTCTTCACGGAAAATGGTTTAATAAAACAAATTGCTTCATAAAGGACACCGCAAAAGCATATAAGTGTTTCCGTGTTTTTGTCTTTTGTTTTACTGCATAGGGGCTGCTGAAATGGTGGGCTCCCATGCTCTATAAGGAGCGGAAAATGAAAGGAGGAATAAAGGACTATTCTGAGTATTACTAACATTGAAGACGCTGGCGATGGATAGGACACACATTGAAGAAACATGCTGGTAGCATTACAAGGCAGTCTTGTTCTTGAATCCCCAGGGAAAGAGAGGCAGAGGTAGACCAAAAAACACACGGAGAAGAGAGCTAGATACAGAAGTGAAAATGAGGAAAACATGAAAAGAACTTGAGCAGATGGCACGTGACAGGAGTACTTGGCATGTTTTTGTTGAAGGCCTATGCTCCTTGGGGAGCTAAATGGTATTGATTGATTATTGAAGACATTCAATTAGGTATGAATATAATATTTCTTTACAAGACAATATTAGATAATAAATAAGTCTTCTGCTGAAGGTCATAATGATTTAATTTCGCTTGTATTTGACTGACTCACTGAAACAAACAATTCTTACTTACTTACTTAGTCGTTCCTCTTCTACCATGAGGTGTAGAGGTTTGGAAGAGAGAGCGCCATACTATACTATCGGCTGTCTTCCTCCTGGCCTGGTTCCATTCTTGTCCTTGGTCCTTCAGAGATGTCTAATTTTGTATTCCCAGCGGACTCTGGGTCGTCCTGGAGGTCTGGATCTGTGACGTCACGTCTGTACGTGTCCTTTTGTGCGGTCTCTCACACCTTCAGCCCATCGGCAGTATCCTTTCTTTCTCTTCATTTTTCTCACATCGTTTTTTTTTTTGGGCATAAATCATGCCTTTTCATTCGTTATTTCTACTATTTTGCTCTATGCTGGACACAGCATGGTGAATTCTCTAACACGCCACTCCCCTATGGCAGTATTTGCTATGGGAGTAATGCGTATCTTATTGTTTCACACTTCACTCCCAGACTGTTGTTACGATACGCCAGGTTTGGTGATCCGGCCAGCGATTATATGTTATCGCCAAATCTGTCTGAACACGTGTGGAAACGTGGCCGTCTAACATTTGACCCCATTGAGAAGCGGCTGATCGTGTTGACACAAGCCAGTTTGTGATCACATGAAAGAAGACCACACGGGCTGTCCAGACACCTGCCTGGCGTAGGCACGCAGATTATTCTGATAAACAGAGGTGTGCCGGAAGTCTTAGGTAACGATATGACATCACTGTGTAAGAGGCCAAGCGTGTATATTAAATTTAATATTTTCAAATACGCGTGGAATGAGTAATGATAAATTCCCCCACCCAAACAGTGCTAGATAGATTGGATTGGTTCGCCAGAATCTACTATGATTTGATTGGAACTTTCGGCGGAAACACAGCTGAGATTTTAAACTAAGGATTGTGAGATATAATCGAACAAACTCGGAGTCACCGCACACAGACAGACTGCATCGCAGCGGCAACTAAACACCTCCTACAAGCCAGAGGAAAGAGAATAGGACTTATCATTCCACAATTGTAAGTACCAGATCGAGTATTGGACAACTTTGGAATTTACAAGTAAGCCCGCATTTTAATACAAGACTGGAAACTTAGGAATTTTATCAAGAAGTCATAAGAGGAATTATACAAACAGTTTCCCCAGGCCAGGAACTCGTAGAACACCAGCCGTCAGAGGAGTTAACTCATATTTCCCAGACCAAGTCATACGAGAAATTATACTAACAGTTTTCCCAGAATAGGAATTCGCAGAACACCAGCCGTCAGAGGAATTAACTCATATTTCCAGACCTTAAGTGATTCGAACAGGGCTGTGGGTCCATTCTAATCTGTGCCGGGAGATGTGTGTATTCCCAAAATTTTGGGGTAAGTGTAAACAAATTATTTACTAATGTAAATTCTACAGGTTTCTTGCTAAGTGGTTATATATGAGGCTGGCAAACTCAACACATGAAAATAGTATATTCATGAACCCCTACTGCAAGAGCTGGTGATTGTTTCTGACTAGTCGTACGGGAAACCCGACAGAAGAGCGACCTAGACCCCGACGGGGGTAGTGACGAGTAATGAGTGATAATTACATCACATGTGCCTAAAGTGTATAGAATCATTTTGTGAGATTTATATACCTTTTTAATTGTAATTCAGGCAAATCATTATTCATGCACTCCAGACGCAATTTCCTAGTTAATACCCAGAATGATATTGGTGAATTTTCATATATTCCCTGAGTTACATTGTGTGCTCGGGAATTTAATTCTTCTCAGAGGTTTACATTCGTGGGTGGAACGCATGAAAATGGGCCTGTTAGTTTGCGGAGAACAAATATACTGAGGAATTTGTTTATTTCTAATTTGTCACAGCTCGTGGTTACAAGACATCAGACTTAAGTACTGAAGTTCCTACGCCACTAGTGTGAGAGAAGAGTATCACCACCAACCGCCTACAGTAGACGAATTATGTGGAGAATTGTACTCATCACCTAAAAGAAGTGACGGAAACCACGGCTGCAGGACTCATCTGAAGTTAAGTTGTGTGTAACAGGCTACACCAAAAATTACGGACATTCTTATTAACGCCCTATCAAAACCACAATGAGGAAAAATTTAATATAACTTTCACCCCCTTTAATCCCCATTTTAACTTGTTGAACTAATTGACTATTAAATTTGTTGTATGTTATTTTACAGTAAACAATAATAGTTGATTCAGTTAATATGTACGAAAGCAAACGTGTGAGCCAATTTTTCTTGTTAAATTTAAATATATATATATATATATATATATATATATATATATATATATATATATAGATAGATAGATAGATATATATATATATATATATATATATATTTATATATAGAGCCATTAATTATAAGAGGGCATTCGTTGGATTACTCCAACTGGGGGCTTGACGGGCCAGAATCATTTGCATAACCCCTTCACAAAAGTCGACGGACCAGATAATAAGTTAACAGATTTGCTCAGCCCTTAAGCAGCGGTCGTTCTTGACTTCTGGGAATTTCTTGTAAAGGCTCCCCTAAGGTAGAATCGCCATTCATCTTCTATCTATTGTCGTGAAACGAGTATGTGTAACCCCACTACTTTGTTAAATCATTATGTCGGGATACAAATTTGCCCCAGCCAATCAACGCACAGTTGCTGAGCCGGAATAAATTACAAGAAGTTACGCCAGGAAAAAAACTTAAGCCCTGTTTTTTTCGGATGTGGGTCGCGGCCATCTTGTTCACGCAAGATGGCGGAAAAAAACAGAATAAAATTAGGCTGTACGACGCCGGGGACTAAACTGCAGACAACCAATCAGCTTGCCCCGCCAGGAACCAACCAAACGCTTTCTTTAAGCTGTAGAAGTTACTTCACCTGCCTATATAATCGGGCGGATTTTATGCATAATCACACATCACCGACACGACGCCAGAGATACCGACCGACTGAAGAGAAGAAACTGTCACCTTGATTTATAGTACCTGGGTGCATTGACCTGCAGCCTGCTTCACTAAGTCGAGTCAAAACCTGGCCTGTTTAAATCTTGGAGGGTTTTATTCGTGTCATCAAACCTGAGGTCGTATGTCCAGTCAATCCAGCTGCCTGGAACGTCACAGCAGCACAGAGATTGTACCTGAGATACATCTTTAGTCCCCCTCAGTCTTGGGTGGGCTAACGAAACGATCAACAGCGGGTGTTTTGTGTCAACCAAATTAAAGAGAACAGAACGTTTTGAGAGATGAGTACACATTAGTACCACTTCTGTCGGCATTGTAAGCAAAGTAACTGTCAGTGACGAGAAAGAGATTTAGCGTAGCAAGAGACAATAATAAGATCATAGCTGATAAATTATATATATATATATACTTAATTAACAGCACAGCTGATACATGTACTATAATTGAATAACAGCACAGCTGATATAATTTTTGTTCCTATAATTGGAAAACTTGTTGTAATATATTTATATATCTATATAAATATAAATATTTGTAAATCATATGTAAACTTACAAATCCATTACATTTCATTTTTTCAACATTCACCCTTTAGCACAAGAGTAGATAGTGTTTATACTAAATAAATAATAAGGAAATTGTATTTGAAGACTTGTCAATTTTATCATTGTTAAGTAAAATCCGTTTCCTTGTCTTAATATCACAGTTAGTTACACAGCGGAGGTGGCAATTTATGTCGGTCTCCTCTCTACTAATTTTTCGAGATCAGATCATTCACAGCCGTAACTAATTTGTGATACCAATAGTTCTCTCAGACACTGGGACTTCACCATTTTCTGCAGAATTTCTATTTCTGTAATTGTCAGTACTATACTGATCTTAAAGTCAAATAAAACCTCACGCCACACTGGGGGCTCGTTCCTGGGATATTTCTCTATATCTTGAGCCATACTTAGTCTATTCATCTATCTACACTCTATCTTGTGCCACCCATAGATAAGATAAGGAAATTTTTTTTTGAGAAAATCATAATAGGATTTTAAAAAAATTATTTTCTTAGGAGGAGTACCATTTAGTACTCAGTAAATAGTTGATGCTCACAAAGTTGCACGGAAATTTTTTGTTCAATTAAATTAATTAGGTTTAATTACAATAATTTGGTTATAGGAAATTTACATACCCTCTCTAAGTAACGCGATGGCTGATCTAGTGAAGTTCAGAACTGCGATCATGCAGATGGGTAAGGAATTAAATATGACAGGTGATGCTCTCACTCAGTATGTCAAAACAGAAGTGGACAAACACATGGATAGGGAAGAAAGTTGCAATTAGAGACTGAAGCAAAGAAATTTGAGACTGAAGAAAGGCGGTTGCAAGCAGAAGCTGAAAGAGAAGCCAAAAGACTGGAAGCTGAGAGAGAAGACAAAAGACTGGAAGCTGAGAGAGAAACCAAAAGATTAGAAATTGAAGCCAAGAAATGGGAGGCTGAAAATGAGGCAAAGAAAATTGACTCTGAGGAAAGGAAATTACAAGCAGAGAGAGACCATCAGTTGAGATTAAAAGAGCTTGAAATTCAGGCAAATACTGGCAATAATGGTGGTAGCTCACCTCACTCTGAGAATAGCTCCATCCAGAGCACCTCAAGTGGGGCCATGAATTTTTATCTGGACTCATTTGTTGAGAAAGAAGACGCCATTGAGTCGTACCTGGATAGATACGAAAGACTTGCCACTACCTATGGCTTAGTGAAAGAAAAGTGGAGTCTTAAACTATCTCAGGGATTGAGAGGTGTTGCCTACAATGTATATTTGAAGCTCTCAAGAGATGACCAGGAAGATTATGAAATCCTGAAGCAGGCACTGCTTGTGAGATATGAAAAGAACTCAGAATCATATAGAAAGAAATTCCGAACAGCTAAACTTCTTCCAGGAGAAAACTATCACCAATTCTCTGCTAGATTCGAAACCTATTTGAAAAAATGGAGTAGTTTAGAAAAGTGTCAGGATCTGAAAGAAATGATAATGATGGAGCACGTGAAAGAGTCCATGCCTCAAGAAATGAGGAAGTTTATCATGGAACAAGGAGCAGAGAGATTGGAAGATATTGTAACTGTTGCTGAGAGATATCAAGCAGCTCAGGCAGAATTATTAGGAAATAAGAAGAAGCAGGGTGAAAACTTCAAATCATCACAAAACTATACCAAATATGAACAAAAGGACCATACCACAAGGAACAAACAAAGATTTGACCAAAAGGACAAAAACCTTCTAAGATCGGATAAGACACCTTACCGGAAGGAAGGAAAGTGGTGTAAAACTTGTCTAATGAGTAACCACAATACTGCGGACTGCAGAAGGAAGAATCCTCCTCATCATGCTGCATGTCTTACAACAGGGAATAAGGGAAGGAATGAACTGGCAGTAAGTCAGAAGGACTTCCATCATCCCCCTGTCTGTGAGGAAGTGACCGTGAATGGCACTCAAGTACTGTGTTTATATGACACAGGATTGGACTTTGATTCAGTTGTGTGCTCTTCTCTAGTGAGTCCTGACCAGATAACCACAGAAACAGTGGAAATCAGAGGACCGATCAAGGGAGCAAGAACCATGACACTACCCATAGCTCGAATCAACATAAGATCTCGCTATGTGGAAGGAGAAATCAAAGCAGCAGTGATGGATGACCCTATTTACCCTTTGATTTTGGGGTGTAGGTATGTTTTCCTTGGAGAACCTATAAAACCTGTAGTTATGGCAACAGTCCAGACCAGGGAAAGCTCCAGGAAAATGGAGGAGAATCCTATCAATACTCATCCAGAAGAGATGAAAAAGGCTCAGGCAGCATATAGCACACTGAAACCTTGTTTTGGCAAATTGCCTAAAGCACATAACCCTCCAGAGAAAGGAGACTTGTATATGAAAAATGGCCTACTATACAGAAAAGCTGGAAGAGGACCTAAAGGGCATGGACAGCTTGTAGTGCCAAAATCTTACAGGGAGAAGGTTATGATGCTAGAACATGCTATACCCTTCAGTGGACATATGGGAGCAGGGGCCACTGGACAAAGGATAGCCTGTCACTACTTCTGGCCAGGAATTACAGAGGACATAAAAAGATATGTAAGATCCTGTCCAGAATGCCAAAGAGTAGCTCCTAAGCATAGGACTGCACCCGCAACACTGGGAGAAATGCCTATTATGGGAACCCCTTTTGAACGTGTTGCAGTAGATATTGTTGGACCCCTCACTAGGACCAAGAAGAGAAATGCTTACATCTTAACCTTGGTTGATACTTGCTCTATGTGGGGAGAAGCAGTGGCCATGTCAGCTATAGATTCAAAGCACGTGGCAGAGGCCCTGTTGACAATATTTACCCGATTAGGTTTCCCGCATCAGATATTGACTGACAATGGGTCTCAGTTTAAGGGAAAGCTAACACAAGAAGTATTCAGGATATTTCAAGCCAGGCACTATCATTGTAGTCCCTACCATGCCCAAGGGAACGGTCAAGTAGAGCGGTTCAATGGTACGCTAATTTCAATCCTTAGAAAGCTGGCGAGTGAAAAACCTGATACTTGGGATACCTACTTACCCGCTGCACTATTTGCATATAGGGAAGTACCCCACAACTCAACTGGATTGGCTCCAGCTACATTGTTGTTTGGAAGACCAATCAAAGGTCCACTGAAAGCATTGCTGCGGACATGGACTGATGAAAAGGCAGAGGAAACAGTGACTTCCTCATACCAGTACGTCAACGAGTTGACATCTCGATTGAAAGCAGGTTGGAAACTGGCCAATGATAACTTAAGACAGGCCAGGAGGAAGCATGCTGCCTACTACAACAAAAAAGCAAAGGAAAGGGAACTGGAGGTGGGTGAAAAGGTGTTATTACTGTTGCCAAGCAGCAATAATAAATTGCAGATTGGATGGCAGGGACCCTATGTCATACTGGAGAAACTTTCCAGGACCAATTATAAGATTGACAAGAAAGGAAAGGAGAAGGTATATCATGTCAATCTTCTTAAAAAATACTATGACAAGGAATCATCAGAAGTTGCACATATCATGACCCTAGCCATTGCAACAGAAATGCACGGTGAACCACTTCACTCTATGGAGTATCCACTCACAACTACAGAGGATTATGTTCAAGTAAATATTAGTGAACATTTAACTCCAGAGCAGAAGAAGAGGGTTCAGAAAGTGTTGGAAACCCATGCTGATGTGCTCACAGATAAGCCAGGTCGTACGAATCTGTTAGAGTACGACATGAAGGTTACAGACCCTACTCCAGTATGCATGAGAACATACCCTATACCCTTTGCGAAAGCCAAAGCACTAAGGGAGGAAGTTGATTATCTGTTGACGGAGAAAATTATCTCGAAGTCAGACTATCCCTATAGCTCAAGTGTGGTGCTATTGAGAAAACCGAGTGGTAAACACAGGTTATGTATTGACTACCGGAAGCTTAATGCGATCACAGAATCTCAGGTGGACCCATTACCTGACACCAACCAGCTGTTCTCTACACTGAGTAAAGCTAGGTATTTATCGAAGGTAGATCTAAGCAAGGGATACTACCAAATACCAGTGAAGCCAGAAGTTAGGAAAATGCTGGCATTTAGTACATCAGACGGACACTACGAGTTTAATGTACTACCCTTTGGGCTGAAAAATGCTTCCAGTATCTTTTCAAGAATGATGAGGAAATTATTGGAACCTCTACAAAATCCCCATATCACTAACTTTATGGATGACATTCTTGTTGCTACAAACACATTTGAAGAGCATATAGTAGCGCTTTCCATGTTGTTTGACAGACTGAGAGCCACTGGATTGACTGCACGTCCAACCAAGTGCTATATCGGTTGTAAGGAGTTGGAATTCTTAGGTCACACTGTTTCTACAGGTCATATGTCTCCTGACCCAAAGAATATAGAGAAGTTAAAGAAGGCACCCAGACCTCAAACAAAGAAAGATGTGAGATCATTCGTGTCATTATGTGGGTTCTATCAGAAGTACATTCTTCTTTCTTCTTCCGTCCTTAGCCAAAGACCGACCAAGCAGTCAGAGGCCATCACGCCTTGTGGCGTCTTAAGGGCAACAGCAGATTGATTTTCTCTGTTGTAGTTTCCCATCACGCCTAGCGGCGTCTTTAGGGCAACAACAAATAGATCCATCTGCCGTTGTTTCCGTAATCGGTGTGACAAGCCAACGGGTGATCAGCCCATTGGGCCTCAGAAGTACATACCCCACTTTAACTCTCTGTGTGCACCATTAACTAACTTAACTAAGAAAGGACAGCCTGACAAAATCCAATAGAATGCTGATTGTGAAAAAGCTTACACAGAGCTAAAAGCAAAACTCACCAGCAAACCAATCCTTACGCTACCCGATATCACACAGGAATTTGTATTAAGGACGGACGCTAGCAGTATAGGTATCGGTGCAACTCTCTTGCAGCACTCAAAAGCCCAGCCGGAAGAACTTTTACCAGTCGCCTACGCCAGTAGGAAGCTGAATGCAGCTGAGTTGAATTACTCGACCATAGAGAAAGAATGTTTGGCTCTTATTTGCTCCATCGACAAATTTTCACCTTACCTGTATTGGACACACTTCATTGTTCAAAGCGATCATCAGCCTTTAACATTCTTGGCTGCAACTAAAAAGTTAAATTCGAGATTGTTAAGGTGGAGTCTGCTTCTGGGGCCTTATTCCTTTACCGTGAATTACATTCCGGGAAGAGACAATGTTGGAGCGGATTTTTTAAGACACCCTATTACTCTGGAAGGACAGACGCAAAATAAATAACTACAGCAGGTGTTTACACTTCAGCTATGACAGGTCACAGCTAGGAAAGGATGGGGCTATGTCGTGAAACGAGTGTGTGTAACCCCACTACTTTGTTAAATCATTATGTCGGGATACAAATTTGCCCCAGCCAATCAACGCACAGTTGCTGAGCCGGAATAAATTACAAGAAGTTACGCCAGGAAAAAAACTTAAGCCCTGTTTTTTTCGGATGTGGGTCGCGGCCATCTTGTTCACGCAAGATGGCGGAAAAAAAAACCAGAATAAAATTAGGCTGTACGACGCCGGGGACTAAACTGCAGACAACCAATCAGCTTGCCCCGCCAGGAACCAACCAAACGCTTTCTTTAAGCTGTAGAAGTTACTTCACCTGCCTATATAATCGGGCGGATTTTATGCATAATCACACATCATCGACACGACGCCAGAGATACCGACCGACTGAAGAGGAGAAGCTGTCACCTTGATTTATAGTACCTGAGTGCATTGACCTGCAGCCTGCTTCACTAAATCGAGTCAAAACCTGGCCTGTTTAAATCTTGGAGGGTTTTATTCGTGTAATCAAACCTGAGGTCGTATGTCCAGTCAATCCAGCTGCCTGGAACTTCACAGCAGCACAGAGATTGTACCTGAGATACATCTTTAGTCCCCCTCAGTCTTGGGTGGGCTAACGAAACGATCAACAGCGGGTGTTTTGTGTCAACCAAATTAAAGAGAACAGAACGTTTTGAGAGATGAGTACACATTAGTACCACTTCTGTCGGCATTGTAAGCAAAGTAACTGTCAGTGACGAGAAAGAGATTTAGCGTAGCAAGAGACAATAATAAGATCATAGCTGATAAATTATATATATATATATACTTAATTATATATATATATATATATATATATATATATATATATATATATATATATATATATATATATATATACTTAATTAACCTGTTGATAGCATTACAAGACAGTCCTTGTTCTGGAACCCCCAGGGCAAGAGAGGCAGAGGAAGACCAAGAAGTACATGGAGAAGAGAGTTGGAAACAGAGGTGAAAATGATGAGGAGAACATGGAAAGAACTTGAGATGATGGCACGTGACAGGAGGACTTGGCATGTGTTTGTTGAAGGCCTATGCTCCTTTGGGAGTGGAGGGTTATGATGATTATGATATACTTAATTAACAGCACAGCTGATACATGTACTATAATTGAATAACAGCACAGCTGATATAATTTTTGTTCCTATAATTGGAAAACTTGTTGTAATATATTTATATATCTATATAAATATAAATATTTGTAAATCATATGTAAACTTACAAATCCATTACATTTCATTTTTTCGACATTCACCCTTCAGCACAAGAGTAGATAGTGTTTATACTAAATAAATAATAAGGAAATTGTATTTGAAGACTTGTCAATTTTATCATTGTTAAGTAAAATCCGTTTCCTTGTCTTAATATCACAGTTAGTTACACAGCGGAGGTGGCAATTTATGTCGGTCTCATCTCTACTAATTTTTCGAGATCAGATCATTCACAGCCGTAACTAATTTGTGATACCAGTAGTTCTCTCAGACACTGGGACTTCACCATTTTCTGCAGAAATTCTATTTCTGTAATTGTCAGTACTATACTGATCTTAAAGTCAATAAAACCTCACGCCACATCCATATCTTTGCCAATGGTAATCTTGCGCGAAGATAGATACCTTGGACGACCTACTTTTAGATACGCTTGCGTTGTGACCATTAGTGGACTACTACTGCACAGCAAGTGGAGGCAATCCCGTGACAGAATCCCTATCTATTAGTTTCCCATACTTGTCATGGTAGCTGATCTTCTCATTCTGCAGACATGGCCAGACCATCTTAGTTGGGACTGTTTTACTTGGGTCTGCAGGGATTAGGTTTTTAGGCCTTGACGTATCGTCTGGTTGCGAACCATGTCACTTCTTGTTACTTCAACTACCTTTCTCAGATAGCTTATTTCTGAGGTTTGGATCTGACTTTTGTGGGTTGTAGTCATTGGCCAAGACTAGGACACAGGTGGAGTGGTATACAGCCATCTTCGTTTTCTTGCCAACTTCTCTTTTGCTGAGGAATCCCCCATTTATGTCCTGAAAAAATCTCCCAGCTGCTGCTCTTCGGGTAGCCAAATATAAAAAATTCTTTGCACTGCAAAAGTCTTTAAATTACAGAATATTTTCACCTGAGATTCTCCAAGTGGTTACATCATATTTTCCTCAGTGCATCGTTGTGTATTGCGGCGGTATGTTATATTAAAAGTTTACAATAAGCGTTTTATGTAAGCAAAGAAACGTAGTTTTGTTATTTAAAAGTAAAGGTGGTCCCACGGCAGCCATTACCGTAGGAGAAAGAAGTGTTAGAAACTTCACTTTACTAGGTGAAGCTTTTTATAAGATGGGGGTGATTAGTTCTCTTCCTCACTGCCTTTGTCTTCTGTGACTCAAGAGCAAAATGAGGTTCTTATTTACACAAGGATAGACCAGGTTTAAAAATCCTTGAACCCGGTAAACGGTCTAATAGCTTAGCCCAGTGGTTCTCAAGGGAGCAAGCCATATTTCTAGGGGGCTATAGTAAGATGGTAAAGTACCTGTTTTCCCCACTATGGGGGGGGGGGGGGGGGGGGGGGGATGAGCCAAATAAAGGTTGAGAACCACTGACTTAGCCAATCCGATTTGTTATTGACCTCAGTGAAAAAAAAAAGCTTTATACCACTTGTACTACAAATGCAATTTCCCTCCTTTTGATTTATTTTTGTTTGTGTGTGTGTTTTTTTTAATGTCACATAAAATACATTTAAAATTGTATCAATACAAACTGCAAGTGACGCACAGCTAGAATACGCATGTTAACAAATGGCAGCA
The DNA here is from genome assembly GCA_024509875.1 of Oreohelix idahoensis. NCBI lineage: Eukaryota > Metazoa > Mollusca > Gastropoda > Stylommatophora > Oreohelicidae > Oreohelix > Oreohelix idahoensis. Next base: position 72,134 of record JAMPIV010000973.1, read on the forward strand.
GTGCACCAGGAAAGGCAGACGAGAAGCTACAAAGAGTTACGTCTGCTCAATATGTTGCTATCGGTACTTAAGAAGTACAGTACAAAAACATGCTTTGTGCCATTGTTACAGCGCATTATTTTAGCTCTTGTGGATGGCGGGTTGGTAGCGAAGACAAGTTGAAAGTAAACTCAGGGTTATTTCAAAATACTTGGCGGGCTGCACACTGCCCGCGGGTCCCGTGTTTAAGACCTGTAGCACATTTTTTGAAGGTGAAGAATATGAGTCTTCAATTAACTGTTTTCGAAAATTGACAAAAATATTTACAGGTCCTTGAACAGTCTCAAGAAGTTTGTTTTAAACAGCTGGCGCATGGGTTTGTGCAGTGCTGGATAACCATGTCAATTTTACAGTGTTGATAACAGGTGCAACTTCGCAGAATTTGAATGTAGACGTGAGGTGCAGTCTGCAGGTAGTCGTGAGTTCAGAATTTTGACTGACGCATGTCAGATAATTCTATCAAGAAAGATATAAGATCAGAATTTTTGCGCGTTGGAATTTCGACATAACATTTTTGTACTTTGCTAATCAAGATGAACATGACGGTACACGACGTTAAAAAATATAATAATTTATAATAAGTGAGAATTTCGGAGATAATTCTAAAATCTAAGAAAATTCTACAAATGTGTGCTTAATATTTTTTTTTTAAATGTAGACAATAATTGACATTAACGCGTTAGCCAAAAGGTCAGATACCCCTTGTGGCTCTGGAGAGGGAGGATCTCTGATGAGACAAAGATGCATGCATGGAGGCATATCTGGAGTCATCCTTATATGACCACCAGCTATGCACAATGCTGCAATATACGTAAGTGGAACTGAACCTATATATGTGAGGCTAATTACGTCCTCGTTGTCTGTTGAAATCATCCACACACTTCCAGGGATTCCCCCTGTGGTGAAACTTGTTGAGAACCCAGCATTGCACACTAAGTTTGGAGAAGTCACTTGAGCCCCAGGCGTAATTCTTTGGCTTTGACTTGGTTGACTGCATGCAGAAGGATCTCACTATGGACCCAGTGGTAGGCAGGGGACGCTGAGAACTAGCTCTGTGCAAGACGTGACAATTCCTTTGGAGAGCCCAGAAACAGAGTATAGTATATTGAGCGACTTTAATTACGCATCACTATACGAGTGCCTGGTAAAGTATCTTATGGTCATGCAATTGTTCCAGAAATTAGTACACAGGTTCACAAGGTCACCGCCCAGAGGCCAGCATAGTCATTTTGCGCCAGCAAAGCTGGAGACAAGAGTAGCACGTGAAACATGTAAAACATGATTTAGGTGCCTGGTAGAAATTCTGCACGGAAAACATTAATTTCTTTCACCCAGAGCTCAGCCTAGAGCACTACGGATTGGAAAACAGTCAATATTTTAGCCACAACCACAAACACGTCGTCAAACCATGCCTAGACTGAGCGCTGCAGAGAGAGAAAGAGCGATAGGAATGATAACAGGCGGGATGTCCACCAGAGAAGCATCCAGACACTTGAACTGCAACCAGTCCACCATCGTCCGACTGCAACAACGTTTAATGGCTACTGGATCCATTGCAGATCGAACCCGTCAAGGTCAACCCAGAGTTACGACACCTCAACAGGACGCGTATATACGGCAGCTTCATTTGCGGAATCGGTTTTTGGCGGCAGCTGTAACGGCAAGAGATGTTGTTGGGAGACGTGGAATTATATCAGAGCACACCGTGCGACGTCGACTGCAGGCGGCAGGACATAACGCCAGACGTCCTCGAGTCGGCCCAATCCTCTTCCAGTATCATCCCGAGCTCCAGCTGTACCAGCATGATAACGCACAACCACATACAGCTAGGGCCACCACAGCGTTCCTTCAGGCCAAAAACATCGCTGTCATACCATGGCATTCATTGTCCCCAGATATGGCACCCATTGAACACGTCTGGGACGAGATTGGAAGCCAACTCTACCAGCACAGATGACCACAGATGATCATTTGAAACGCGATATAACCGAAGTATGGGATCAACTCCCCCAGGATTTTTCACGCACACTGGTTAACTCCATGCTGAGACGCTGCCAGGCTTGCCTTGATGCCAACGGTGGCCAAACGCGCTACTGAGCGCGTTACAATGACAACAACGACATTAGTGACTTTTCAATTTGACCCCTACCTTACATTTGTGACTGTAGTTTTTTTAACACTGCATGCACTGCTACGCGGATTGCGGGAATCGGTTGGTCAATGGATACTGTTTCCAGTGATATCAAACATGTTACCATTATTTTATTCTCAGACATCTTGGTGAGTGATTCATATAGTGATGCGTGAATAAAGTCGCTCAGTATATTTTAGCTCTCCATAGTTGGAGAGCCTCCTTGGATGGTGGGGAATGCACAGTATGCCACGCGTATCTTACTTCTAACTTGGGATCAGATGCGACGGTCCTTTAAATGCAAGCCAGGCTGGAGAAACTGGAGCACATTACTTCAACTCATAACGTTTCGGAATGGCAGAAAAGCCACAGGAAAAGCCTAGATCTACAGTGTAGATAATACCAAGGAGGCTTCAACTTAGTACTGGCTGCAAAAGAACGAGAAGCTCAGCAGCCCTAGTTAAACAACAAGTCAAAGAAAGAATAAGCCCACTGATCAAATCAGGCGTGGCGTACAAGGCGACAAACCTGAGGTTGTACATGAGACTGGCAATTTCGTTATTAAAAAATCGTTACAGAAACCACCACAGCAAAAGCACAGAAGATTTTTGGTGAAGGTTACTGTTGTGGTGACTCTATGCTCCATAAGACAGGTACAAAAAGAGAAACACTGATAGGAACACACAAATAGATTGAACAGATGCATAAAACGACACAGAGAGAGAGAGGTAAAAGAAAGGTAGAAAAAGAGAGACACGAGAGCTGCACGCAGGGAGAGACATGATAGAAAAACACACACACACACACACACACACACACACACACACACACACACACACAGAGAAAAGCTCACGGGCATACGTTCCAATAGTTTACTGTTTATATCATTTGAAATTTGCTGTCCTCTCTTCATGAGACCGTTATGGTAGCCATGCAGGCTGACTCAAAACACCCGGAACAGTTCTGGTTAAAAGAAGGCTCTAATGAAACTATGAAAATCGTAGTTACCCTACAGTGGATTGTTTTTCTCTCAAAGAATAAATAAACGTGACTCGCAACAATTATGTGGGAGGGGTGGAGAAGAACGAGGAAGAAGGGAGATAAGTAAATAACAATGGGAGAGCAATTATGTAACGCATTATTGATAATACCCACTTCTGAGGAAGATTAATGTTCACCTGTTCAGGCGGTTATCATGACAACTCCAGCATAACGCTCAATCTTATCGGAAGGTCAAGGCTGTTTTACCCGGCATAAAGAAAAAAGGTAGCGATAAATATATTTAGTCCATTAAACTGCCGCCCTGAAGTCGAAATTTCCTCAGCGGGTCGGTAACAGTACACAAAGATGAACGTTGGAATGAACGAGCTTTGGTAAGATCAAAGGTAGTCCCGTAGTAGAAACTGCCCTAAGGCAGTCATGTGTTAGAGACTTCTAACTATGTCCAGCTTTTTTATTATGAGGTAGGGGTGACCACTTCTCTTCTTTGCTGCCGTTAACTTTCCTAAATCAAGATTCAGGTACCCATTTACAGCTGTGTAGACTGGTTCGTGACTCTCCCAGGTTTTGACCCTGTTACCCGGTAACTTTGCCGCGAGAGGAATGCGCTCTAACTTCTTAGCCAATCGGAAGATTCCACAAAGAAGGTGAACTAAAGTGAAAGCTGTAACTGCCAGATGTCCAGTCTGGATGCTAAGATCGGGTTGTAATCTCGTCTAAACACTTTTTCCTGCAGGTCAAGGGTGTTTACGCTGGGTATCGTTACTAAGGATCAAAGAAGAAGAAGAAGAACGTTACTGAGACCTAATGACAACTAGTTCAAGGAAAGTGGATTTAAAGATTTAAGATGATTTCACTGTGGCCCCTAGTCAGACTTTACAATAGCGAAAGGTTTTAATGTTAACGATTTAAGGCAGGGGTCTCTAACTGCCGGCATCGGCCATCTTACAAGGAGGGATCAGAGCACTTTTTTTTCGGTTCAGACCACAACATATACCACTCAATAGTCACTTCAACAGAATCCAACTACCACACTCTCCAGGGTGCCAGTTATGTAACTACCTCTACGAAAATGTTGACCACCAACACTCGAGCACTCGATGATGTTAAGAAAATGCTCCTTCCTCCCAGGCCAGATAAGTGGAACACCTTGTACGGAGAAACGAAACAACTTGTGAAACATGCAGATATCACTACATGGCATTGGGCCGAATGGCGAGAGCCCAAGCTCCGCTGGATCAGTAACAACAACAGCAACTAACTGTCAGCATGCGGCGGACGTCTTACAGGTCCCTCAAATGTTTTGATATGACACGAAACATACTTTGAACCACCACCACTGCCACCAGCATCACCACCACCATCATCAACGTCATCAACGTCATCATCATCATCATTTTCCTTTGCACTCTTTACAGAACATGGGGCCACCACTGCAGCGGGTTCCCTTGCAGGAAGCCCGCGAGAGGCAGTCACATGGTATATATATATATATATATATATATATATATATATATATATATATATATATATATATATAATATATATATATTTCTTCAACCACACTGCCCTTACCAAAATATATATTTATTTATATATATATAAATATCCATTTTTAATTAAGACGACCTCTGTATAGTTTTCCAAACATAATTCTGTACAACGACACTCGAAATAACACATATTTTCTCAAACGGCCAAAGTGGTTAATCGAGTTTGAGACCCCTGATCGGGACCCAAAGATGCAGCAATAGAGAATGCAGTCAGCGACCCATAGCTTGACTGCTTGCGTCAGGGTCAGCGAACCAGAGCTGACCAAGACCCTACTCCACCTCCACGTGGTGGTCCTGGAAACAGGTAGCATCACTGCAGTCTGGCTGAGAGAATAGGGATCGAAGAGGGAAGGCAAACCCGGTCCCAAAAAATGCCGTGCTGAAGTCGGATGTGTCGGCCAAAAGGCGCAGATATCGCAGCTCCGGTGTAAACAGACACAACGCAACCAACGTCCTTTTCAGGACGAACGAGGAAGAAGAAGACCCCTGATCTTCAGTAAAGGCTTAACGTGTTAGGTACTAATGAAAGATAGACGGGGTGTTCAAATGATTTTCTTTAAACAACCAGCGTACACCAGACGGGTATCTCGTTTTAACTACCAAGCCTTTCAAGGGTCGCTCGAACTCAGACCCTTCAACAAAACTACTCTAAATCGAGTGCTCCTAAGGTCTTCCCTTCATGTTTACGGAGTTGGTACACTTCTTTGAAGTTTGGGGGAAATAATAACGGTCGGCAGAGGAATACTTGAAGTATTTGGCTCCCCGGGGCGGATCCTACCGTGGCACCCCCTCCCCCTCCCATAAAGAAACAGCTGCAAGTATAGTATTAACAGTAAACACTATAATAAAAGTATCTGATGGCACCCCCTTCCTGGCTGTCAACCTGGGCAGACCGCCCCTTCGCACCCCCTTAGTACGCCACTGCCGGTAGGTGGCGGTTTTCTAACTCGTCATGGCACAGTAGTCTTTGTTTATAGGAAAGGTCTTAACATTTACAGTGAACGTTGATACCTTCGTTATTTACTCAGACATTTTGGATTACCTGGTATGTAGAGTATCAGTTGACTCGTGTGGGTTCCCGGGACACTACTGGGACAAAGAAATAATAGGCCCACTGTTACCACCAAGTGTTTCGTTAGAAATGACAAAGGTGAGGGTGTGAACGGTGCTGGGAACCCCATCGGTTCATCTCCCTAGCTCTCGAACTGAGCAGACGTGTGTGGGTCGTGTCTCACATTTAGAAGTTTTGACACAGGCATTTCAAATTATACTTCAAGGATTTTTATATCGGTGTATTCCTTTTTGGATTGTGAATTTTGTGAACATGACATTGTGTTGATTTAATAGATGGTATTTGAAAAATACCAGGAATTTATGAACTATTCATTTTCTTTTGGTTACTACAAAGGCCTTCTACAATGCTTTTAACAATGACCACGTGACTCGTTACTGACCGCTGTAAAATAAGGGAAGGTCAGCCAGTGTATCTTCTTGGCTACCAACCCCTCGTAAACAGATAAGGTTCCCAGCGGAGCGATATATTTCACTGGTAATTAAACCCAGGTGACATGTAAACATGTCACACTTAGAGAACGGCCACGGCTCGCAGGTAATAAAAGGCCCTAGGGTCGCTACATTGCGCCCCACCACGACAAAAGACTGCTCGCTAGTCCGAGACAGGGGTCTTCGCGTTAAACTGAAGGGATGTAACAAAGAGTAAGACTTGACTTTCAAAATAGCAAATGACAGTAAATGTGCCACTGTGTTATTCCACAACACATTTCATTACGAGGCATTTCGCACAACGTGCACCAAACACTACCAGAATGACCATGTCGAGGCGAGAGCGGATAAACAAGGTGTCTTTGTAGAAGATTTAATCACAATACCACTACTATCTGTGCACCTTTACCATACCAAAAACAAAGTGATGGCTCAAGGAACTGCCACTGTTATTGAATCATGACTGGAAACGGATTTTGTCAGTTTAAATGAGTCTGCACAAAACATAATTTCTACCACAAAATTAGACTCGGCAATATGTATACCTGATACCTCTATGTTGTCAGCCCACCACTGATACACCTACCGTTTACTGATACCGCCGATGTGATTCCTTCTGTTGATAAATAACGATTTGTTGTTATCTTATAAGTCTTTAAGCCACCTAATGATATGGTTCAAATGATATGTTAACGCCATTGTATGATTCAGTGATAAAGGCGTTAATGGGTTCTCCTTATATAGGCCACGCCCACACAGGGCTATTTATAATGAATATGTCACTACTGTTACTATGCCTTGACTGTTCAAAGTAAGTGTGTACTGGTACATTCATCCATCACAGTGACACACATATGATTCATGGATCGTTGAACGCTGGGTAACGTTTCGAGCACAGTTTATTTACGTTACAATACGATCACACTGACATAGACGACATACAGTATAAAGGACAAGCATCAATCACAGCGCCTAGTGGCGCCCACCTCGTAGAAATACACATCCACCATGTTCCTTAAAGAACTGCGTTCCCCGCAGTTGTACATACGGCCTCAAATACGGCCTCTGATCAAATAGCGGTGCACTTCTTATAGAAGATGCACATCAACGATTTTCCTCAAAAGACTACGTCTCCCCTTCTCAACAAAGGCTGCTCCCCGGCAGTTGAATAATCATCGTCATCGCTATCCCTTCTTAAGGCCTAATAATAAATAGTGGTGCACTTCCTATAGAAGATGCACATCCACAATATTCCTCAAAGGACTGCGTACCCAGCAGTCTGCAGTAATAAAACCTGCACAATATATATAGCCTAATCTCCTTCACAAAACTGTCTATGGCCTACAAAGTAATCTCTCTACCTCTCAGACTCTTCATAGCGCCTAATTGTAGACTAGTGGTGCACTTCTCATAGAACGTGCCCAATAACAAAATCTCTCATAAACTGTCACTGAAGTCATAAATATTATAGTAGATTCCATCTTCAAATAATCTAACACATGGAAGAATATTCAATACAGGAAGAATATTCAAATACAGGAAGGATATTCAAATACAGGCCTGTGCAAAAAGTCTCCACCGAGACACACATTGTGAAAAAACACTCAACATCTTCACCGAACACTGGTCAGGAACACACACTTAGAAAAAACACCAGGTTGACTTCACTCCGTCAACGCCAGAACCCGACTGCTAGCGGTCACTCAAACTCCCGCCTAAACAGTCACGAGACTTCGCTGTTCACACAGCTCAGTCCCGTCCACGGACTAGCCGTGCGAACTATTTACAGTTCTACAATACAGAACAGCACTCACGACGCTATCTGTACACTATGACTTCTTTCATATATTTGTTAACCCAATTCACCGTTAATCAAGTCTACAAGTAATGTAACCCTTAATTTACTCTGTCCAACCCGTACACAAAGATCATCTCCCCTTTTTGACCTTAATATACTACCACCACCCCCAGAGAAAAAAATGATTTATCATTTTTTTGACAAGAACTACATCAAAGAAAAATGAGGGATCAGCTGAGCTCTAATATACTCATACAAAAATTAGCTTATGTTAAGGTTATAATAATACATCGACCAAAAAATATAAGCAAGTATACAATAAAACAAATTATACACAATAAACTGCTAAGTACACTAAATAAACAGTTTCAACAAAGTTAACTATGATCACTGTAGACCAAATAGTATACAATAACTAGAAAGTAACAGACAAGATCAAGCAAAAGAAGCATGATCAACCCAGAAAATCAGCAATGAAATCAATACAGGAAGAAATCAATAATACCATATGATAACAATCAAGTAAATCAATTCCTTACATCAAACTAGATACAACCGACATAAATAGGTACCTCAAACCAAACCATATAATCAACATAACAATCCTAAGGAAGGAAGTATAAGAAGTATAAGAAGTAAACGATATGCAAATAGAATTAAGTGACACCTAGATGAAACATAGAATCATCACCAAAGTATAAACCGTTACTGAATAAATCCAAGAGAAAATATGGAATGAAATAAAGAACAATCCGTAAAAGAAGAAAGGAATACAAGAAATGAATGTATAGAAAAGAGGCAATACTACATTCTAATAACTATTTAGCCAAACAATGTATTGTATAAAAAATACAATCATGACCGAAAATCATACAATAACGATACAAAGTATATATGTAAATATACCATAACACAAAAGCAAGCTATAATAAATAACGCATAATAAATTATTTAGCCAAGTTACAACACTTATTCATAACTAAAATGAAATATCACAGGCATCACACACAAAAAAGTGTGATATGTAAAAACACAAATCTCACAATCTCAAAAGAAAAAAAAATTATTATCTTTTTCTCTTTTTTTTTTTTTTTAAATGTGGAAATATCAATATATATTACACCTAGTTAAGCACTGGGCACATAAAAGATACAATACTTTCACAAAGAAAAACAAATACATTTTCCAAAATTACAATACAAAAAAGTTTCTTAACGTTAAGTTAAATAAAAATAGTATTTTAAAGTTTTACAAGTTTCAACCTGTAATTAATAAATCATAAGTGAAATGAGCTTTTAACAAAATGTGTGACATAAAAAAAAATATTCACATCTTTAAGTAGACACAAATGAGCACCTACAAAAACCACACTATTAACATCATACCAACTTGCAAATATAAACATAACATTGTTTCTCATGAACAAGTGTTTAAGTCAGACTACTAAATTCTTCAAACAAATAATAGTATCTGCAATCTCAGACAATTCTACATATATAGTTTAATTCCAAAATAACATTCCACAACACAACAATTACTTCATATAACCTCTGTATAAGGTAACATATTAACTAAACATGGAGTCAGATACGAAAAAGAAAAACAAATTTAGTAACAAAAAAACTCTCTGAAAGCAACTAACGCATATTCATAACTAATGAGTTTGTGCTTAGGGCTGGCAATCTCATTATGTAAAAACTATTCTAACAATTAGTCCTGCAAAATCATATCAATGTTTTGATGTATTGTCGCATGAAAATATAATTAATAGTAGGTAAGCTTGACAGCTGTATAGGCGTGATGGACAATAGTGCACACGGACGTGTGATAGTGGTGCGCAAGAGAGATAGGCAGAAGGCACAGGCTGAGTCAGTGAGTTCTTCACTAAGAAAACCACACACACAGCTCTTCTTGTTTTCTCTGGCGACAATATTACTCTTTTGCACACACTGTGTCACTCACAAATAGTAGGGTAAAGAAGTAAAGTTAGATTGAGGATTTGGTAGTCTGAACTGAACGAACAATCCTATCGAGGTTAACTCAATTTATTTCAATTTAGAAATGTAAATAAATCAATAAGGATTTTACAGCACATAATAATAAAGATTATCACGAGAAAACAAACTCACAACAATTTGATGATTTTAAAGAAGAAAAAAATTATTACACAAATAGTGAAAATAATGGATTATGAATGAATTGTGTTAGTAAAGTTCCCGGCAGGCCTGATAAGCTTTTGCTGGAAAATATGTGAAATACTGTTTGTGTGTAAATGAATGTTTGTTCCTTTGTTCCTTTGGTGTGAATGTTGGAAACAACTTATATCCTGGGGTTCTCTTGGAAAAATATATCGTAATCCAATGCTTGAAATTAACTTCACTGTTCGAATAAGGTATCCACAAAGGGCACAGAATCTGAACACGATTTTTATAAATCCAAGAAAGGTGTACCGTATCCACAGTTGATGCGATATCCACCGATAACGAATTTGCTTCCAAAGGTGGGATGGAGGGTTATAATGGGTGGAGTATGGTACGGGTGATGGTTGTTAAGGGTAATATCTGGTGTTGAGAATCGTTGCAATAATTGCAGTAATTGAAGTAATTGAAATGATTGAAATGATTGAAATGATTGAAATGATTGAAATGATTGAAATGATTGAAGGGAATTATTGTGACTGGTGGACGAGGACTATATGGCCACTGGCCAAAGGTAACCTCTTTTCAGCAATACGAGACAAGACTTTGCATTGCATAAATCTGTTAGACAAAACAAAAATACATGTGTAACTACTCTTCTGCTGCAACATGCAGATTACAACAGAAACAATTTAAGCAGTGTCCAGCGTCGGCATGTTGATATCCATGCATGCGTCTCGTTCCTAAAATAGGTCAGTCCATTCTTAAACATTCCTGTCTGCTGTGAATGAATTAGCTGGCCAGTCCAGGTACATACACCATAACAAGACTGTTGCTTCCTCCCCTGTCAGACAAAGTTACATGAGGGTCCGCTAGAGAATCCTCCTGTGCTTTCCACCGTTTATTCCGTCCCGCATTCATAATAATATGCTCATACATTAATGTTACAAACATTGAAAAGTAAAATGATCATTGAAATTATGAATGATACAAACATTGTAACTGTGACAGCGCCATCTTGAGGTCTGTCGTTCTAGGCGCTGGCCCCATCTGGGCAGTCATATTGTCTATGTGGTTTAGTGCTTTTTGATCACGTTATCTTCAAGCAGATTTATTACAAGGCCATAATAAACCTACGAATTAGTTGTGTTTTTGCTCTAGTTGTGTAAATCTGTGTTTTCATGCATTCTAGAGCAAGATATCGCGAGTGTTGTTTAAGTAGCGCATTACTGCGCGCGCGGAGTAAGTTGAGTGGTTAGGCCAGGGTTTATAAAAGGGGTAGCAAGCGGCGAAACCGGTCTATGTTTGAGAGAGCCGCCCAGTGAGAACAGACTAAGAAGACACACAAGAGCCAAGCTGTAAATGCCTTGAGCACGTGAGTTAATTTAAATTAGCATTAGTTTTCTAGGATTCTGAAATTATATCGATGTGGCTATTTTAATGTTTAATGGGATAGATAGATAGATAGATAGATGTGAGAGTTTAAGAGCGATTATTTCATTCTTCAGAAAGGCTATTCCACTGGAAATTTAGATAAGATTAACGATCGCAAGATAGTAGCCTCGTGGTGATAAAAGGCGGCGATAGCGAGTCTGATTAAACACGCTCCGCGTGGTAAACCTATAATATGTTATGCCGAGCGACACGTTGTGTATTTAGTCCCAGTTTGGCTTAAGTCGAGAATAATTATATTGTATTCTTTATGTAAGAGTAATTTAGTGTATTTCACGTTTATTGATAATTCTACTGTATATTTAATGGGTTACTGTGAGGTGAGAATATGTATTTAGATTTCTGGAGAGCGCGAGGCCACTCCTTTGTTGAGACAGGTGTTTCTCTGTTTGCTCCTGGTGGAGCATGGAAACACCAATGCGGCTGGTGTCCACCACAAGCCAACAGAAGCATTTTTATGCTATTACAGTGGTTGTTCCTGTAATAATGTGTTTCATGCGATGAGATTCTCAGCCGCACGAGTCGTCACATACGACATGCTTCAGAATGCAGTAACGAATATTGAGATAGACCAGTTGTGAGGTGGTGGTTAATTCTCATTATTGAGATTATTTGTTGTACATGTATTGAAGAATATTATTTTATGTCCAGTTGATTATTATTGTTGTGTGAACAATGGTTTGTGAGAGCACGTGGGCGTACCAGATGTATATTTCTCTTCTCCGCTCCTGAGGGAGCATGGGGCCACCGGTGTGGTTTACCTCAGCATGGAGCATTCAGATGCTTTTGCAGTAGTGGTTTCGGTAGCAACCTATGTTACCCGGTGCGATTGCCAGCCTCATGCACAACACCATACTAGTCGCATTGGGCGACACGCATGAGTGTGTGAGATAGTTGATGATGTCAGGTGGGCGCATGTTTTCTGTATGGTAAGTGTTATTATCCATGCTATTGATGTTCACTTAGACGTTGTTTTATTTATTATTTTTCAGACAGTCTATGAACACTGACTGGGTGTTTGTTGGATTGTTTGTCTGGTGTTCGGTTCTGTTCGGTAGAATTAAATGTTGATCTGCATAAGGCTTTGGGTTGCTTGAATTGTTAAGTCTGCTGCTGAGAGGGTTGCAAGCAACCAATAATTGCAACCCCTGTCAAACGATCCTTTATAAATTTTCTTGGTGCACGGGTCTTGGGTGTGAGGTACCCCTAGCGCCCCTGTCACAAGTGGCGTCGTCGACAGGATTGACAGACAGCACGCAGTGAAGCAACTCTTCAGCAATCAGAGCAGCAACAGCCGAAACAGTAGAACACCCAGTTCAGTGCAAGGCGAGGGACGGGATCATCCAGTTTGTCAAGATTTCTAGTCAACTCTACTAGCAACAAGATGGCGGCACGCAACACACGCGCTGCTAGTAGAACTGATAACGAAGATGTGGCTGAGGTGGATGACCCTGTGGTAGGGCTGGATGGTCAACAAGAACGAGTGCAGTACATCGTGGTACCTACTCACAAGAGAGTGCGGTGCTTTGGGGAGCGCACGGGTCCTACGGCCGAGGAATATGTCAGAGAGGTGAGAGCTGCCTAGAGAGTAGGGATGATGAGTAAAGAGGACCAGGCAGATGTTATTCTTGACAGTGTGACCCCAAGTGTCCGTAGGGAGCTGAGGATTCAGGCTGATGACGGTGACCCAGAAGCAATGCTACATTCCATTCTTAGGGTGTATGGGGAGCGTCGGAGCATCCCAGAAGTAATGGCCGCGTTCTACTCTACCCGGCAAGGTGCAAGGGAGTCTCTTTGGGAATTCTCCCATCGCATTCACGAGGTGTTTGAAAGTGCTGTAAGGGCACAAAAGCAGAACAACGTCACTCCTTTGGCACCATCCTTTCTTCGTGACCAGTTTGCTGCTTGTCTGAGAGATGACCTACTAAGAAAGCTTGCAAAGGAAATGATCATCAAGGAGCCAACAGCATCGTTCACGTCGGTGAGGGACTATGCCCTACGGTTTTTGGAGACTGAGCCCACTTCTGGGGCTGGTGTTGCCAGTGTCGAAGCAGCTTCGGGGGCTGGTGTTGCCAGTGTTGAAGTGGCAAGAACAGAGACTGTGTCAGATACACACGCATTAGGCGCAGAAGTAGAGCGGCTGAGAGCACAGGTGGCTCAATTAGAGGCTAAAATTGATGCGATGTCTCAGGAGCAGGGGACGTACCAGGACAGTTCGTTGTTTTAGATGCAGAGAACTAGGCCACGTACAGAATCGATGTCCACAAAGCATTAAACTAGACCCCTCTGCGGCTGGGAGTCAGGTTACACAAGGGGAGCAGAATGGCTCAAAGATAAAGAGGGTTGGTGGTCGACCGGAGTGTGAGGTGTTTATTGCAGGGAAGAAAGTCAAAGGCGGCCAGGGATGTAAGGGTAGCAGGAGGCGACCCAGGACACCGAGGAAGCCTAGGAAAATAAGATGCTTCAACTGTGGAGACCTTTCGAACCACATGGCAGCCAAGTGTCCCCAGGGCCCGCTTCCTAAGCGATGTTTCCATTGTAGGTCCCCGGACCATTTGATATCGGTTTGCCCATCAAAGAGCGCCCTCTCTAAGCGTACCAACACATCTACATTGCCGTCCACCAGAGAAGCATCCAGACACTTGAATTGCAACCAGTCCACCATCGTCCGACTGCAACAACGTTTAATGGCTACTGGATCCATTGCAGATCGAACCTGTCAAGGTCAACCCAGAGTTACGACACCTCAACAGGACGCGTATATACGGCAGCTTCATTTGCAGAATCGGTTTTTGGCGGCAGCTGTAACAGCAAGAGATGTTGTTGGGAGACGTGGAATTATATCAGAGCACACCGTGCGACGTCGACTGCAGGCGGCAGGACATAACGCCAGACGTCCTCGAGTCGGCCCAATCCTCTTCCAGTATCATCCCGAGCTCCAGCTGTACCAGCATGATAACGCACAACCACATACAGCTAGGGCCACCACAGCGTTCCTTCAGGCCAAAAACATCGCTGTCATACCATGGCATTCATTGTCCCCAGATATGGCACCCATTGAACACGTCTGGGACGAGATTGGAAGCCAACTCTACCAGCACAGATGACCACAGATGATCATTTGAAACGCGATATAACCGAAGTATGGGATCAACTCCCCCAGGATTTTCCACGCACACTGGTTAACTCCATGCTGAGACGCTGCCAGGCTTGCCTTGATGCCAACGGTGGCCAAACGCGCTACTGAGCGCGTTACAATGACAACAACGACATTAGTGACTTTTCAATTTGACCCCTACCTTACATTTGTGACTGTAGTTTTTTTAACACTGCATGCACTGCTACGCGGATTGCGGGAATCGGTTGGTCAATGGATACTGTTTCCAGTGATATCAAACATGTTACCATTATTTTATTCTCAGACATCTTGGTGAGTGATTCATATAGTGATGCGTGAATAAAGTCGCTCAGTATATTTTAGCTCTCCATAGTTGGAGAGCCTCCTTGGATGGTGGGGAATGCACAGTATGCCACGCGTATCTTACTTCTAACTTGGGATCAGATGCGACGGTCCTTTAAATGCAAGCCAGGCTGGAGAAACTGGAGCACATTACTTCAACTCATAACGTTTCGGAATGGCAGAAAAGCCACAGGAAAAGCCTAGATCTACAGTGTAGATAATACCAAGGAGGCTTCAACTTAGTACTGGCTGCAAAAGAACGAGAAGCTCAGCAGCCCTAGTTAAACAACAAGTCAAAGAAAGAATAAGCCCACTGATCAAATCAGGCGTGGCGTACAAGGCGACAAACCTGAGGTTGTACATGAGACTGGCAATTTCGTTATTAAAAAATCGTTACAGAAACCACCACAGCAAAAGCACAGAAGATTTTTGGTGAAGGTTACTGTTGTGGTGACTCTATGCTCCATAAGACAGGTACAAAAAGAGAAACACTGATAGGAACACACAAATAGATTGAACAGATGCATAAAACGACACAGAGAGAGAGAGGTAAAAGAAAGGTAGAAAAAGAGAGACACGAGAGCTGCACGCAGGGAGAGACATGATAGAAACACACACACACACACACACACACACACACACACACACACACAGAAAAGCTCACGGGCATACGTTCCAATAGTTTACTGTTTATATCATTTGAAATTTGCTGTCCTCTCTTCATGAGACCGTTATGGTAGCCATGCAGGCTGACTCAAAATACCCGGAACAGTTCTGGTTAAAAGAAGGCTCTAATGAAACTATGAAAATCGTAGTTACCCTACAGTGGATTGTTTTTCTCTCAAAGAATAAATAAACGTGACTCGCAACAATTATGTGGGAGGGGTGGAGAAGAACGAGGAAGAAGGGAGATAAGTAAATAACAATGGGAGAGCAATTATGTAACGCATTATTGATAATACCCACTTCTGAGGAAGATTAATGTTCACCTGTTCAGGCGGTTATCATGACAACTCCAGCATAACGCTCAATCTTATCGGAAGGTCAAGGCTGTTTTACCCGGCATAAAGAAAAAAGGTAGCGATAAATATATTTAGTCCATTAAACTGCCGCCCTGAAGTCGAAATTTCCTCAGCGGGTCGGTAACAGTACACAAAGATGAACGTTGGAATGAACGAGCTTTGGTAAGATCAAAGGTAGTCCCGTAGTAGAAACTGCCCTAAGGCAGTCATGTGTTAGAGACTTCTAACTATGTCCAGCTTTTTTATTATGAGGTAGGGGTGACCACTTCTCTTCTTTGCTGCCGTTAACTTTCCTAAATCAAGATTCAGGTACCCATTTACAGCTGTGTAGACTGGTTCGTGACTCTCCCAGGTTTTGACCCTGTTACCCGGTAACTTTGCCGCGAGAGGAATGCGCTCTAACTTCTTAGCCAATCGGAAGATTCCACAAAGAAGGTGAACTAAAGTGAAAGCTGTAACTGCCAGATGTCCAGTCTGGATGCTAAGATCGGGTTGTAATCTCGTCTAAACACTTTTTCCTGCAGGTCAAGGGTGTTTACGCTGGGTATCGTTACTAAGGATCAAAGAAGAAGAAGAAGAACGTTACTGTCATGAAATATTCTAATCCACATATATAAATTATTAGGTAAATATGAAGCCTAACAAATAAAATTAATAAAGAGAAGAGCAATGGTAAAATGACAGTGCTGTCACAAGGAATGTACTCGAAATCCCCCTTGTTTTCTGCTTCGTCTGCAAATTGTAACGCTTTCACGTTGATAGTAAAAGCTTACTGTATTATACCCGCTTTCTTCAATGAAACGTGTGCTGTATTTCTTGGAAAAAACATTGAGAGACTGCGTAATGACCTAAATTAATCCTAACATTAATTATATTACGTTACCAAAACGAACGAACAGATGGACAAAAGGATAGCGAGAGGGGAGGGCTGAAAATCAGGAACGCATGCAACACGCGACGCGCGATATACAAATGCTGGCATCACGCGTGTAAGTCTACAAGCACTAACTTTTTCAGACGGACAGTGATAAAATACACTACCCTTTCCCAGAGTTAGGTTTATAAATCATAACAGACTCTTATTAGAAAAGATAACATTAGATGGGTTTACGGTTGAAAACATAACAGTACCCAGACAGCACATCTTCCAAACAGGAGGTAGTAGAAAATACATATTTTGAACGCAGCCACGTAGCTCCTTTAAATTAGTATTTTTGGGTTCCTTAGGGCTTGCTGACAAATAATATGTAAAACGTTACGCAAATAGTCCAGGAATTAATAAATTATACCCAAAATAAAATAGTGAGGCTGCCTGACAGCATAAAATCATTTCTGCTCATAAAATTTTTTTATAACGTGTTTGAAAAAAACCTTACGTTACATAAATAGCCTACCATGTAAACTCCAAATTGATTGGAGCGCAACAAATGAAAGCCTAACCACGATTGGTCGGGCTATAAATACTATCTTGGTTGTTGGGGGAGACGGGAAAAGATAACATTTTTTCAAACACTTGTCGAAACGTGGCTCATTGGCCAGTCTCGCTGATATACACACTTGGGAGCGTTAGTTCGAGACCACTTGTTTAAAATAGCTTGATAAAGCATCAGTGCGTTGAAGCCAGCATATATTTGGCTCAATAAAAGCCTGGAACATAGGCAGATGGAATTTGTGCCAGTTTGTGCCAGAATTCATTGCTAATCAACGTATCTGTGTTATTCGTATGAATTGTGGTAAGCTTGAACCATTTAATATCTTTTAATGAAAATTGAATGTGAATTGTTGATTTATGCCTGTATATATATGTGTAGTTCAGTGGCAAACGTGAGGTAAAGCCTAAAATGCTCCAGCCTGAACAGAGGGTGTCGGAGAGAAGTAAAACGGCATGGAATGGCCAAACAGTACACTGACACCTGGATGATTGACTAGAAAGAAATAATGCTGGAAGTGCAGAGGCGTAGTAACCATTAAGAAGGGTAATACTGGAATAAAGTATTTCAAATGAAGCTGACTGTTGGCCTAACGCTCTGAACGCAATGTTTGTGCTGTATTGTGATCAGTGTAAAAGAGAATATAAATTAGTTATGAAGTAGAAGGTACATCCTTCTTGATTTCAGGGACAGTGGTCTTGATGGTACTGAGCAGCACCTAGTCAGAGCTTTGCTGAATCCAGTGTCGGACAGCATACTCCTTGGTCCTTTTAGCTATCAGTGAGGTGTCTCCAGAGCCCAGAGGAGAATTCGAGCAGAGGAGTCCTCTCCTGCCGCCATCACTCAAGATAAGCAGAGTTGGCCAGCTGAGCTCAACATTATGTCCCCTCATCTTGAAATAACTTTATAAAAATACTATTCAGAGGGGAATTTACTTGTCTTAAAATCAGGAACTGTGAACATCTCCAATACTGGTCCCTAAAGACAAACTATTGAAGTCATGATGACAAATACCAACAGAGCTTGAACAAAACAAAACCAGTATTACCTCATTTTACTACTACACAACTGACACACATAGAACATTTGTAATAATATATGTCACTACAATATTCATATTAAATACATTCTGTACATAACTTGTAATTTAAATTGATTGTGATTCCTGGTTCCCTTGTAGTTGAATCAGGACACATATTCATTCATGCCAGTAATGAATACATATTGTTATTTGAAAGTTTATCAGTGACTCTTTTAAGATATCTTTGTAGAGTGTTATATGTATGTGAGTGTCACAGTGTTGTCAAGAGTAGTGGATTAAATTAAATTGTTTATCTGTCTGTTGTTGTGACTTACACTTCACCATACTCATACCCTAGACACATAACGTAGCATCACACTATTCCAGAATAATTCTGACTGAGATATATAGATATGTGGTAGCAAGTAAGGTTATCTATAATACACTACTCTTAATAGATATAGATACCTTCACAGCTGATCTCAGTCAGTACACTAAGTTCCCTATAAGTATTTATAACATCCCACTTCACCACATATATTGGGGTCTCGCTCTTGGGATTTTGAATCTTTAACTATTAAAAATATTGGGGGTAATTCACTTCAGGGAATATAAGAATTAAAAGGTATCCTTGGGTGGAATTAAATAAGGTTGAGCTCACGGTGCCTGTGTTGTCCATTAGAGATTGAATTGTTGGTTAGACATTTTATAAATTTACCTGATAGACAATGGCGGACCTGGCCAAATTTCGATCTGCTGCGGTTCAGACTGCAAAAGAGTTAGGATTAGATGGGCAAGTTATGGTTGCCTATGTCACAACGGAATGTGACAAATTTATTGAACGCGAAGAAAGAAGATTAGAAAAAGAGGCCGAAAGAAAGTTAGAGGCTGAGACTAAGAGGTTGCAAGCTGAGGCTGAGACTAAGAGGTTGCAGATTGAGGCTGACAAAGAGGCTAAGAAATTGGAAGCAGAAGAGAAGAAATTAGCTGCAGAAAGGGAAGCCGAGGAAAGAAGACAGGCTGCAGAAAGGGAAGAGAAGAGATTAGCTGCAGAGAGGGAAGCAGAAAAGGAGGAGAAGAGATTACAAAGGGAACATGAGTTACGACTAAGGGAGTTTGAGTTTCAAGGCCATGCTCCTGAAAATGGTGCCAGTCCCTTTGCCTCTGATGCTACGGTTACTCAGGGAGCCTCAACCTCAGCTATGAATTTTCATTTAGATCATTTTGTTGAGAAAGACGATGATATTGAGAGCTATATAAATAGGTATGAACTATTAGCTACCACGTATGGGTTAGAGAGAGAAAGGTGGAGCTTAAAGTTATCTCAGGGACTTCGTGGGGCAGCTTATGAAGTTTTTGCAAAAATGAGCAGAGGTGATCAGGAAAATTATGACATGCTAAAGCAGGCTCTTTTGTTAAGGTATGAAAAGAATGCAGAATTTTATAGGAAAAAATTTAGGAATGCTAAACTACTGTCAGGTGAAACCTATCACCAGTTCTCTGCACGAATAGAGACATACTTGGAGAAATGGACTTCTCTGGGGAAAACCCAAGATCTTAAGGAAATGGTCCTTATAGAGCAACTAAGAGAGTCCATGGCTCCAGACCTGAGAAAGTTTCTCATGGAACAAGGTGCAGAGAGGCTGGGTGAGTTGCTAAATGTTGCTGAAAGGTATCAAGCAGCTCAAGCAGAGGTAACAGGTAATAAAAAGAAACAGGTGGATAACTTTAGGGCACCACAGAACTTTAATAAATTTGATCCTAGGGATCAAAATAAAGGTAAGCACCAATTTGATAGGCCACGGTATGAAAATAAAAATAAATTCCCACAATTCGATGAAAGGAAATATGATGAAAGAAAATCTTTCAACCAAGGAAAAAGGTGGTGTAAAAATTGTCAGATGGACAATCATGACACTGACCGTTGCAGAAGGAAACCTGTGTATATGGCAACCCTTCAGGTCAGGTCGACCTCAAGACAGGAGGAGGATATTATGTTAGATACCACTCCAGAAGAGATGAGGAAGGCACAGGCTGGGGATAAAACACTCAAGCCTTGTTTCAGAAAATTGTCAACTTGTCATACAACTCCAGGCAAGGGAGATTTTTACATGAAAAACAAGTTGATGTATAGGAAGACTGGAGCTAGATCCAATGGTCACGGACAGCTGGTTCTTCCAAAAAGATATAGGACAGAATTAATAAGGAGCCTACATGTGAAACCAGATGGGGACCATGAGAAAATAGGTACCATCATTCAAAAGGTGGCTCACAATTATTATTGGCCCAAAGCAAGATGGGACATTGAGAATTTTGTAGAAAGGTGTAGCATAGCACATGAGGGAACACCCACAAGTGGGAACATGGATCAGGACCTGGACACGCCACGGGGCAAAATTAGGCCTGATAATAAAAGGAAAAATAGATTTGATAAAGTGGACCAAATGGAATGGGAAGCCCCTTTTCACGGACAAGCTTCACTTAACTGTTTTACAATGGCCACTATGCGGAGAGTGCAAAAAGATGTCTTACCCCAGGATAAGCCGACAATCCCTCAATCGGACTTAAACAAACTGGAGGAAGAGAATGTAGAGAGGAAATCTCTCATCAAGAATTTTAAGTGGGGAGAAAGCCCCAAAAGAAAAATTGGTAGCGGTCGTTTTGTGAATGATAATTCTGGGAGGAAAAATCATCACTATAAAGCTTCGAGTGGAAGAGACCATACCGGTGCATGGACAAATAGGTCCACACAATTAAAGGTCCATATGTAGCTTTGTTAAGAACGTGGACTGATGAAAAGGCAGAGGAAAACATTACATCTTCATACCAATATGTGAATGAGCTGACCACTCGGTTAAAAACTGGCTGGAAACTTGCCAATGAAAATTTGAAACAAGCCAGGAAGAAACATGCTGCCTATTATAACAGGAAGGCGAAAGACAGAAATTTGGCTGTGGGAGAGAAAGTACTGCTTCTTTTGCCTGGGAGTCAGAATAAGTTACAAATTGGATGGCAGGGTCCATATACAGTTCTAGAGAAGGTGTCTAGAACAAATTATAAGATAGATAAGAAGGGGAAAGAAAAAATCTATCATGTGAATCTCCTGAAGAAATATTTGGAAAGAGAACATCAGGAAGAGACACACTTGTTGACCTTGTCCATCGCCATGGAGATGAAAAAGGAACCACTTTCATCATTTGAATATCCATTACACCCCTGTGAGACAGCAGCACAGGTGAAAATCAGTACACATTTAACGAAAACTCAGAAAGAGAGAGTGCAACAGGTTCTAAATAATCATGCAGAGGTGTTAACAGACCGACCAGGGCATACAAACCTATTGGAATATGATATGAAACTCATAGACTCCACACCTGTCTGTATGAAACCATATTCGATTCCGTTTGCTAAGGAAAAAGCTTTGAAGGAAGAGATAGACTATCTATTGAAGGAAGGAATTATTTCGCACAGTGAGTCTTCGTATAGTTCCGGTGTTGTACTCTTAAGGAAGCCCTCTGGAGAACATAGACTCTGTATAGATTACAGGAGACTGAATGCTATTACAGAAGGACAGGTGGATCCATTGCCGGATACAAATCAGCTGTTTGCCAGACTAAATAAAGCTAAATATTTCTCAAAAGTGGATCTGAGTAAAGGATACTATCAGATTCCAGTAAAGCCTGAGGTTAGACCATACCTAGCTTTTAGTACCTCAGAAGGACACTATGAGTTTAATAGATTGCCATTTGGATTGAAGAATGCGCCTAGTGTCTTCTCTAGAATGATGAGAAAATTATTGGATCCTCTGAATAATCCCTGTATAACAAATTTTATGGATGATATCCTTATAGCAACAGAAACATTTGAGGAACACATTGACTCTCTGAACATGCTGTTTGATCGACTTAGGGAGGCAAATTTAACAGCCCGACCAACCAAATGTTGCGTTGGATGTAAAGAATTGGAATTTTTGGGACACACAGTTTATCAGGGAAACATGACCCCTGACCCAAAGAATTTAGAGAAACTACAGAAAGCCCCGAGACCACAAACCAAGAAGGACGTGAGATCCTTTGTCTCATTATGTGGTTTCTACCAGAAGTATATCAAAAACTTTAATTCCATATGTGCACCTTTAACTGAATTGACACGTAAAGGACTTCCAGATCGCATTACATGGACACCACAATGTGAAATGACTTACCAAGAATTGAAGGAAAAGCTCACAAGTAAACCCATTTTGAAATTACCTGACTTAAGTCAAGAATTCATAGTAAGGACGGATGCAAGTAATATTGGGTTAGGTGCAACTCTACTACAGAAATCAGATGCATTGGATGGGGAATTAAGCCCAGTGGCATATGCTAGCAGAAAGTTGAATAAAGCTGAAATCAACTACTCAACTAGCGAAAAAGAATGTCTTGCAGTAATATGGGCAATAAAGAAATTCAATATTTATCTATATGGGAAGGCATTTAAGTTGCAAACTGACCACAAACCTTTATCGTTTTTAGCACAGGCTAAGCATGAGAACTCTAGGTTACTCCGATGGTCTTTGCTTCTGGCTCCATATAATTTTAGCATTGAATATATATCTGGAAAAACCAATCTGGGAGCGGATTTTTTAAGCCGCCATCCGTGTGATGAGAATCACCGTAAACCCCAGAAATAATAATAAATTTCTCTATGTGTATATAGAATAAAGGACTGACATATAATGTCTGTTTTAAGAGGGGAGGTGTCATGAAATATTCTAATCCACATATATAAATTATTAGGTAAATATGAAGCCTAACAAATAAAATTAATAAAGAGAAGAGCAATGGTAAAATGACAGTGCTGTCACAAAGAATGTACTCGAAATCCCCCTTGTTTTCTGCTTCGTCTGCAAATTGTAACGCTTTCACGTTGATAGTAAAAGCTTACTGTATTATACCCGCTTTCTTCAATGAAACGTGTGCTGTATTTCTTGGAAAAACATTGAGAGACTGCGTAATGACCTAAATTAATCCTAACATTAATTATATTACGTTACCAAAACGAACGAACAGATGGACAAAAGGATAGCGAGAGGGGAGGGCTGAAAATCAGGAACGCATGCAACACGCGTCGCGCGATACACAAATGCTACTATCACGCGTGTAAGTCTACAAGCACTAACTTTTTCAGACGGACAGTGATAAAATACACTACCCTTTCCCAGAGTTAGGTTTATAAATCATAACAAACTCTTATTAGAAAAGATAACATTAGATGGGTTTACGGTTGAAAACATAACAGTACCCAGACAGCACATCTTCGAACCAGGAGGTAGAAGAAAATGCATATTTTGAACGCAGCCACGTAGCTCCTTTAAATTTGTATTTTTGGGTTCCTTAGGGCTTGCTGACAAATAATATGTAAAACGTTACGCAAATAGTCCAGGAATTAATAAATTATACCCAAAATAAAATATTGGGGGTGCCTGACAGCATAAAATCATTTCTGCTCATAAAATTTTTTTATAACGTGTTTGAAAAAAACCTTACGTTACATAAATAGCCTACCATGTAAACTCCAAATTGATTGGAGCGCAACAAATGAAAGCCTAACCACGATTGGTCGGGCTATAAATACTATCTTGGTTGTTAGGGGAGACGGGAAAAGATAACATTTTTTCAAACACTTGTCGAAACGTGGCTCATTGGCCAGTCTCGCTGATATACACACTTGGGAGCGTTAGTTCGAGACCACTTGTTTAAAATAGCTTGATAAAGCATCAGTGCGTTGAAGCCAGCATATATTTGGCTCAATAAAAGCCTGGAACATAAGCAGATGGAAGTTTGTGCCAGTTTGTGCCAGAATTCATTGCTAATCAACGTATCTGTGTTTATTCGTATGAATTGTGGTAAGCTTGAACCATTTAATATCTTTTAATGAAAATTGAATGTGAATTGTTGATTTATGCCTGTATATATATGTGTAGTTCAGTGGCAAACGTGAGGTAAAGCCTAAAATGCTCCAGCCTGAACAGAGGGTGTCGGAGAGAAGTAAAACGGCATGGAATGGCCAAACAGTACACTGACACCTGGATGATTGACTAGAAAGAAATAATGCTGGAAGTGCAGAGGCGTAGTAACCATTAAGAAGGGTAATACTGGAATAAAGTATTTCAAATGAAGCTGACTGTTGGCCTAACGCTCTGAACGCAATGTTTGTGCTGTATTGTGATCAGTGTAAAAGAGAATATAAATTAGTTATGAAGTAGAAGGTACATCCTTCTTGATTTCAGGGACAGTGGTCTTGATGGTACTGAGCAGCACCTGGTCAGAGATTTGCTGAATCCAGAGTCGGACAGCATACTCCTTGGTCTTTTTAGCTATCAGTGAGGTGTCTCCTGAGCCCAGAGGAGAATTCGAGCAGAGGAGTCCTTTCCTGCCGCCATCACGCCAGATAAGCGAATTGGCGAGCTGAGCTCAACATTATGTCCCCTCATCTTGAAATAACTTTATAAAATTACTATTCAGAGGGGAATTTACTTGTCTTAAAATCAGGAACTGTGAACATCTCCAATACTGGTCCCTAAAGACAAACTATTGAAGTCATGATGACAAATACCAACAGAGCTTGAACAAAACAAAACCAGTATTACCTCATTTTACTACTACACAACTGACACACATAGAACATTTGTAATAATATATGTCACTACAATATTCATATTAAATACATTCTGTACATAACTTGTAATTTAAATTGATTGTGATTCCTGGTTCCCTTGTAGTTGAATCAGGACACATATTCATTCATGCCAGTAATGAATACATATTGTTATTTGAAAGTTTATTAGTGACTCTTTTAAGATATCTTTGTAGAGTGTTATATGTATGTGAGTGTCACCGTGTTGTCAAGAGTAGTGGATTAAATTAAATTGTTTATCTGTCTGTTGTTGTGACTTACACTTCACCATACTCATACCCTAGACACATAACGTAGCATCACACTATTCCAGAATAATTCTGACTGAGATATATAGATATGTGGTAGCAAGTAAGGTTATCTATAATACACTACTCTTAATAGATATAGATACCATCACAGCTGATCTCAGTCAGTACACTAAGTTCCCTATAAGTATTTATAACATCCCACTTCACCACAGTTACTGAGACCTAATGACAACTAGTTCAAGGAAAGTGGATTTAAAGATTTAAGATGATTTCACTGTGGCCCCTAGTCAGACTTTACAATAGCGAAAGGTTTTAATGTTAACGATTTAAGGCAGGGGTCTCTAACTGCCGGCATCGGCCATCTTACAAGGAGGGATCAGAGCACCTTTTTTTCGGTTCAGACCACAACATATACCACTCAATAGTCACTTCAACAGAATCCAACTACCACACTCTCCAGGGTGCCAGTTATGTAACTACCTCTACGAAAATGTTGACCACCAACACTCGAGCACTCGATGATGTTAAGAAAATGCTCCTTCCTCCCAGGCCAGATAAGTGGAACACCTTGTACGGAGAAACAAAACAACTTGTGAAACATGCAGATATCACTACATGGCATTGGGCCGAATGGCGAGAGCCCAAGCTCCGCTGGATCAGTAACAACAACAGCAACTAACTGTCAGCATGCGGCGGACGTCTTACAGGTCCCTCAAATGTTTTGATATGACACGAAACATACTTTGAACCACCACCACTGCCACCAGCATCACCACCACCATCATCAACGTCATCAACGTCATCATCATCATCATTTTCCTTTGCACTTTTTACAGAACATGGGGCCACCACTGCAGCGGGTTCCCTTGCAGGAAGCCCGCGAGAGGCAGTCACGTGGTATATATATATATATATATATATATATATATATATATATATATATATATATATATATATATATATATATATATATATATATATATATATATATATATATATATTTCTTCAACCACACTGCCCTTACCAAAATATATATTTATTTATATATATATAAATATCCATTTTTAATTAAGACGACCTCTGTATAGTTTTCCAAACATAATTCTGTACAACTACACTCGAAATAACACATATTTTCTCAAACGGCCAAAGTGGTTAATCGAGTTTGAGACCCCTGATCGGGACCCAAAGATGCAGCAATAGAGAATGCAGTCAGCGACCCATAGCTTGACTGCTTGCGTCAGGGTCAGCGAACCAGAGCTGACCAAGACCCTACTCCACCTCCACGTGGTGGTCCTGGAAACAGGTAGCATCACTGCAGTCTGGCTGAGAGAATAGGGATCGAAGAGGGAAGGCAAACCCGGTCCCAAAAAATGCCGTGCTGAAGTCGGATGTGTCGGCCAAAAGGCGCAGATATCGCAGCTCCGGTGTAAACAGACACAACGCAACCAACGTCCTTTTCAGGACGAACGAGGAAGAAGAAGACCCCTGATCTTCAGTAAAGGCTTAACGTGTTAGGTACTAATGAAAGATAGACGGGGCGTTCAAATGATTTTCTTTAAACAACCAGCGTACACCAGACGGGTATCTCGTTTTAACTACCAAGCCTTTCAAGGGTCGCTCGAACTCAGACCCTTCAACAAAACTACTCTAAATCGAGTGCTCCTAAGGTCTTCCCTTCATGTTTACGGAGTTGGTACACTTCTTTGATGTTTGGGGGAAATAATAACGGTCGGCAGAGGAATACTTGAAGTATTTGGCACCCCGGGGCGGATCCTACCGTGGCACCCCGTCCCCCTCCCATAAAGAAACAGCTGCAAGTATAGTATTAACAGTAAACACTATAATAAAAGTATCTGATGGCACCCCCTTCCTGGCTGTCAACCTGGGCAGACCGCCCCTTCGCACCCCCTTAGTACGCCACTGCCGGTAGGTGGCGGTTTTCTAACTCGTCATGGCACAGTAGTCTTTGTTTATAGGAAAGGTCTTAACATTTACAGTGAACGTTGATACCTTCGTTATTTACTCAGACATTTTGGATTACCTGGTATGTAGAGTATCAGTTGACTCGTGTGGGTTCCCGGGACACTACTGGGACAAAGAAATAATAGGCCCACTGTTACCACCAAGTGTTTCGTTAGAAATGACAAAGGTGAGGGTGTGAACGGTGCTGGGAACCCCATCGGTTCATCTCCCTAGCTCTCGAACTGAGCAGACGTGTGTGGGTCGTGTCTCACATTTAGAAGTTTTGACACAGGCATTTCAAATTATACTTCAAGGATTTTTATATCGGTGTATTCCTTTTTGGATTGTGAATTTTGTGAACATGACATTGTGTTGATTTAATAGATGGTATTTGAAAAATACCAGGAATTTATGAACTATTCATTTTCTTTTGGTTACTACAAAGGCCTTCTACAATGCTTTTAACAATGACCACGTGACTCGTTACTGACCGCTGTAAAATAAGGGAAGGTCAGCCAGTGTATCTTCTTGGCTACCAACCCCTCGTAAACAGATAAGGTTCCCAGCGGAGCGATATATTTCACTGGTAATTAAACCCAGGTGACATGTAAACATGTCACACTTAGAGAACGGCCACGGCTCGCAGGTAATAAAAGGCCCTAGGGTCGCTACATTGCGCCCCACCACGACAAAAGACTGCTCGCTAGTCCGAGACAGGGGTCTTCGCGTTAAACTGAAGGGATGTAACAAAGAGTAAGACTTGACTTTCAAAATAGCAAATGACAGTAAATGTGCCACTGTGTTATTCCACAACACATTTCATTACGAGGCATTTCGCACAACGTGCACCAAACACTACCAGAATGACCATGTCGAGGCGAGAGCGGATAAACAAGGTGTCTTTGTAGAAGATTTAATCACAATACCACTACTATCTGTGCACCTTTACCATACCAAAAACAAAGTGATGGCTCAAGGAACTGCCACTGTTATTGAATCATGACTGGAAACGGATTTTGTCAGTTTAAATGAGTCTGCACAAAACATAATTTCTACCACAAAATTAGACTCGGCAATATGTATACCTGATACCTCTATGTTGTCAGCCCACCACTGATACACCTACCGTTTACTGATACCGCCGATGTGATTCCTTCTGTTGATAAATAACGATTTGTTGTTATCTTATAAGTCTTTAAGCCACCTAATGATATGGTTCAAATGATATGTTAACGCCATTGTATGATTCAGTGATAAAGGCGTTAATGGGTTCTCCTTATATAGGCCACGCCCACACAGGGCTATTTATAATGAATATGTCACTACTGTTACTATGCCTTGACTGTTCAAAGTAAGTGTGTACTGGTACATTCATCCATCACAGTGACACACATATGATTCATGGATCGTTGAACGCTGGGTAACGTTTCGAGCACAGTTTATTTACGTTACAATACGATCACACTGACATAGACGACATACAGTATAAAGGACAAGCATCAATCACAGCGCCTAGTGGCGCCCACCTCGTAGAAATACACATCCACCATGTTCCTTAAAGAACTGCGTTCCCCGCAGTTGTACATACGGCCTCAAATACGGCCTCTGATCAAATAGCGGTGCACTTCTTATAGAAGATGCACATCAACGATTTTCCTCAAAAGACTACGTCTCCCCTTCTCAACAAAGGCTGCTCCCCGGCAGTTGAATAATCATCGTCATCGCTATCCCTTCTTAAGGCCTAATAATAAATAGTGGTGCACTTCCTATAGAAGATGCACATCCACAATATTCCTCAAAGGACTGCGTACCCAGCAGTCTGCAGTAATAAAACCTGCACAATATATATAGCCTAATCTCCTTCACAAAACTGTCTATGGCCTACAAAGTAATCTCTCTACCTCTCAGACTCTTCATAGCGCCTAATTGTAGACTAGTGGTGCACTTCTCATAGAACGTGCCCAATAACAAAATCTCTCATAAACTGTCACTGAAGTCATAAATATTATAGTAGATTCCATCTTCAAATAATCTAACACATGGAAGAATATTCAATACAGGAAGAATATTCAAATACAGGAAGGATATTCAAATACAGGCCTGTGCAAAAAGTCTCCACCGAGACACACATTGTGAAAAAACACTCAACATCTTCACCGAACACTGGTCAGGAACACACACTTAGAAAAAACACCAGGTTGACTTCACTCCGTCAACGCCAGAACCCGACTGCTAGCGGTCACTCAAACTCCCGCCTAAACAGTCACGAGACTTCGCTGTTCACACAGCTCAGTCCCGTCCACGGACTAGCCGTGCGAACTATTTACAGTTC
This sequence comes from Oreohelix idahoensis, assembly GCA_024509875.1. Taxonomy (NCBI): domain Eukaryota; kingdom Metazoa; phylum Mollusca; class Gastropoda; order Stylommatophora; family Oreohelicidae; genus Oreohelix; species Oreohelix idahoensis. The sequence goes on from JAMPIV010000973.1 coordinate 101,906, forward strand.
TACAATACAGAACAGCACTCACGACGCTATCTGTACACTATGACTTCTTTCATATATTTGTTAACCCAATTCACCGTTAATCAAGTCTACAAGTAATGTAACCCTTAATTTACTCTGTCCAACCCGTACACAAAGATCATCTCCCCTTTTTGACCTTAATATACTACCACCACCCCCAGAGAAAAAAATGATTTATCATTTTTTTGACAAGAACTACATCAAAGAAAAATGAGGGATCAGCTGAGCTCTAATATACTCATACAAAAATTAGCTTATGTTAAGGTTATAATAATACATCGACCAAAAAATATAAGCAAGTATACAATAAAACAAATTATACACAATAAACTGCTAAGTACACTAAATAAACAGTTTCAACAAAGTTAACTATGATCACTGTAGACCAAATAGTATACAATAACTAGAAAGTAACAGACAAGATCAAGCAAAAGAAGCATGATCAACCCAGAAAATCAGCAATGAAATCAATACAGGAAGAAATCAATAATACCATATGATAACAATCAAGTAAATCAATTCCTTACATCAAACTAGATACAACCGACATAAATAGGTACCTCAAACCAAACCATATAATCAACATAACAATCCTAAGGAAGGAAGTATAAGAAGTATAAGAAGTAAACGATATGCAAATAGAATTAAGTGACACCTAGATGAAACATAGAATCATCACCAAAGTATAAACCGTTACTGAATAAATCCAAGAGAAAATATGGAATGAAATAAAGAACAATCCGTAAAAGAAGAAAGGAATACAAGAAATGAATGTATAGAAAAGAGGCAATACTACATTCTAATAACTATTTAGCCAAACAATGTATTGTATAAAAAATACAATCATGACCGAAAATCATACAATAACGATACAAAGTATATATGTAAATATACCATAACACAAAAGCAAGCTATAATAAATAACGCATAATAAATTATTTAGCCAAGTTACAACACTTATTCATAACTAAAATGAAATATCACAGGCATCACACACAAAAAAGTGTGATATGTAAAAACACAAATCTCACAATCTCAAAAGAAAAAAAAATTATTATCTTTTTCTCTTTTTTTTTTTTTTTAAATGTGGAAATATCAATATATATTACACCTAGTTAAGCACTGGGCACATAAAAGATACAATACTTTCACAAAGAAAAACAAATACATTTTCCAAAATTACAATACAAAAAAGTTTCTTAACGTTAAGTTAAATAAAAATAGTATTTTAAAGTTTTACAAGTTTCAACCTGTAATTAATAAATCATAAGTGAAATGAGCTTTTAACAAAATGTGTGACATAAAAAAAAATATTCACATCTTTAAGTAGACACAAATGAGCACCTACAAAAACCACACTATTAACATCATACCAACTTGCAAATATAAACATAACATTGTTTCTCATGAACAAGTGTTTAAGTCAGACTACTAAATTCTTCAAACAAATAATAGTATCTGCAATCTCAGACAATTCTACATATATAGTTTAATTCCAAAATAACATTCCACAACACAACAATTACTTCATATAACCTCTGTATAAGGTAACATATTAACTAAACATGGAGTCAGATACGAAAAAGAAAAACAAATTTAGTAACAAAAAAACTCTCTGAAAGCAACTAACGCATATTCATAACTAATGAGTTTGTGCTTAGGGCTGGCAATCTCATTATGTAAAAAACTATTCTAACAATTAGTCCTGCAAAATCATATCAATGTTTTGATGTATTGTCGCATGAAAATATAATTAATAGTAGGTAAGCTTGACAGCTGTATAGGCGTGATGGACAATAGTGCACACGGACGTGTGATAGTGGTGCGCAAGAGAGATAGGCAGAAGGCACAGGCTGAGTCAGTGAGTTCTTCACTAAGAAAACCACACACACAGCTCTTCTTGTTTTCTCTGGCGACAATATTACTCTTTTGCACACACTGTGTCACTCACAAATAGTAGGGTAAAGAAGTAAAGTTAGATTGAGGATTTGGTAGTCTGAACTGAACGAACAATCCTATCGAGGTTAACTCAATTTATTTCAATTTAGAAATGTAAATAAATCAATAAGGATTTTACAGCACATAATAATAAAGATTATCACGAGAAAACAAACTCACAACAATTTGATGATTTTAAAGAAGAAAAAAATTATTACACAAATAGTGAAAACAATGGATTATGAATGAATTGTGTTAGTAAAGTTCCCGGCAGGCCTGATAAGCTTTTGCTGGAAAATATGTGAAATACTGTTTGTGTGAAAATGAATGTTTGTTCCTTTGTTCCTTTGGTGTGAATGTTGGAAACAACTTATATCCTGGGGTTCTCTTGGAAAAATATATCGTAATCCAATGCTTGAAATTAACTTCACTGTTCGAATAAGGTATCCACAAAGGGCACAGAATCTTAACATGATTTTATAAATCCAAGATTGGGGTAACGACTTCACTGTTCGAATAAGGCATCCACAAAGGGCACAGAATCTGAACACGATTTTTATAAATCCAAGAAAGGTGTACCGTATCCACAGTTGATGCGATATCCACCGATAACGAATTTGCTTCCAAAGGTGGGATGGAGGGTTATAATGGGTGGAGTATGGTACGGGTGATGGTTGTTAAGGGTAATATCTGGTGTTGAGAATCGTTGCAACAATTGCAGTAATTGAAATGATTGAAATGATTGAAATGATTGAAGGGAATTATTGTGACTGGTGGATGTGACGTACGTCTAGTTTGACAAGTGAATTCTCCCTGATATGATGGATGATTTAAAGGGACTTTTAGCTTTTCATAACATTAGAACCCCTGAACATTTGTTGCAACTTTTCGTTTGCCAGAACTCATTCCACCGGGACTCATTTAGTAGGCGGCACGAGATCAAAGAGACGAACTGAGGGATTTTAGGGGAGACTATCGGCGCTATCAAAGACAGTAGTGGTCCCTGATACGAGACGCAGTTGCTTGCCGCTATTTTCGCGTCTCGGTGTCAATCGCAACCGAGCGAACGGGGGAAAGCGAAACGGGCAGCAGCGAGCGGATACGAAGACCAGGGGGCGGTTTCTTCTCTTGATTTGGCGGTCAGATCCCCAAAAGTTCGTGAGATCAAATAAGTTGTCAAGTTTATCATGTCCCACTCAACTTACATTCCATTTTAGCTAAATAGACCATTAAGACTAGACACGTTATCACTCGCTGGCCAGACTTTTACAGAAGCACTAGCTTTATTGAAATCTGGTTATAGATTTTCCCCTGGATTTTATATATATATTTGCAGTGTTTTCTATTCTGTGCAGAGCGGTAATATATATTGTGTAAAGTGATCAGTGGTCTAGTTCAGTCATTCTATTTCAATGGAGTTTGTGTTAATTTAAATATATTAAATTAAACCATCTCAATAGTTCCAGTGGTAAATATAATGATCTATCTATTATATTATTTCAAAAGATAATAGATGCTTAAATTAACTTTTAAAGTCGCGAAGGAATTTATAATTAATAAATTCAGTTAAGTACTAGTTTTATAGATGTGGGTTTTTAACCACTAGAATTCGCGCAGTGTTTATTAAATACATAATTAAATACTCGAGTGTATTATAGGCTTAACGGGAAATTCATCGCGCTTTAGAAGGTTATTTGTTTTCGGTATGTTACATGTCTTTTTTTTCTTTCATACAGAGTGATCGTAACCTGTGCGATCCCAGCATTAAGAAAGCAATAAAGAAATCAATCTAAGCAAGGCAAAGCATAAACAGTGTGTAGAGTTCCCCTGACGCAGAACTTGTTGAGACTGTGTAAATTTTTAATCTTTGAGGCGATTCTATGTTTGGAATTCCGCTATCTAACTTATAGCAAAGAAAGCACACCCAAAGACAAATTTAACGCACCATCAAACAACTTAAGTCGTAACGGGAAGAAGAACACTGGCCCGAGCTTTGTTAGTTTACTGACACAGAGAGATAATTCATAATTTCCTGAACAGTGATGTGACTAGTTTTCTCACTGGACTTAAACCATACCTCACGGATAAAGTGTACCAGCACGCGTAAGAATTTTATTATCAGCGGCATAGTCAAATAGATCACACCATCCTCACCCCGGTATCAGAGACCGTGCCCTCCCATAGAAACTGTTATTAAGAAAAGAGACACAACTACAGATTCATTTTCCAGCGATTACGGGATCCTTTTATGTGCTGACCGCCTACCCGCTAATCTGGGGCTAGAACTTGAACAAACACTCATACATTTAGTTTGAGGTGTAACTGCTGTTGTGTTATTCTATGGAGTGCAAGATTTTTTCACAATCGGTAAGTGAGAGCAAGATGAGTGAAGGCCTTTGCTAGCGCATGTATGAATGACAGGAAATTAATTCTTTTGTGTGACCATTTTGTTAACTTGCTTACCTGGTAATATATATCTTTTCTGTATACCCTACATTGTTCCTTTAAGTGGGATAGTTGATAATTTGTTAACTCTGTTTAAAACCACCTCCTTTCCATTTGCTTAGTAAAGGGAAGAACAGCTGGGAAGAACAGGTTTTTTTTCTATCTTACTTACTTAGTCGTTCCTCTTCTACCGTGAGGTGTAGAGGTTTGGAAGAGAGAGCGCCAGACTATTCTATCAGCTGTCTTCTTCCTGGCCTGGTTCCATTCTAGTCCTCGGTCCTTCAAAGATTGTCTAATGTTGTCCTCCCAGCGGACTCTGGGTCGTCCTGGAGGTCTGGATCCCTGGCTCTTTGTTTCCCTTGCTTGTCGTGGTAGCCGATCTTCTCCCATTCTGCAGACATGGCCAAACCATCTTAGTTGGGACTGTTCTATTTGGGTCTGCAGCGGGTGGGATTTTAGGCCTTGACGGATCGTCTGGTTGCGGACCATGTCTCTTCTTGTTACTTCACCACTTTCCTCAGATACCTCATTTCTGAGGTTTGGATCTGGCTTTTGTGGGTTGTAGTCATTGCCCATGACTCGCATCCATATGTCAAGACTGGGACATAGGTGGAGCGGTATACAGCCATCTTCGTTTTCTTACCAACCTCTTTCTTGCTGGGAATCCTCGATTTATGGCCTGATAAAGTCTCCCAGCCGCTGCTTTTCGAGTGGCCAACTCTTCTTTGATGCCTCCCTTTCGGTCTATAATAGCTCCGAGATATTAAAGTGGTCGACCTGCTCCAGGACCTGTTCTCCCAACTTAATCTGATGTTTTCTTTCTTCTCGTGATATCACCATGGATTTTGTTTTAGAGCTGCTTATGACCATCCCTCTCTTCTCCAGCTCTCCTTCCAGACTTGCAGGTTGGATTGGAGATGTGTCTCTGATTTAGCAATCAGGACAACATCATCAGCAAATGCTAGCTCTGAAATACAGACCTGTCTCATCTTCCAGTACCCCACTGAATACTTTCTTGTTCTCTCCTTACATGCCTTGATGACATCGTCCATGAGAAGTATGAAAAGATAAGGTGACAGGATATCGCCTTGTCTTACACCAGTGGTGGTCTTGAACTCTTCTGACTTATAGTTTGCTGTCCTCACATAATTTCTGCAAGACTTGTAGAAGCTCTGTATAGCATGAATCAGAGGTGCTGGAATGTTCTTCCTTGCCAACAGTCCCAAAGTTTGCTCCAGGGGACCCTGTCAAACGCCTTTTCCAGATCTATGAAACAAAGATGGATCTCACTCTTGTACTCAAGGGCCTTTTCACTCAGCTGCCTGAGTGTGAAGATTAGGTTTTTTTTCTATCACCTATACCTAATTTTGTAACACCTCTTTCAGAGTAATTAACTTCACTGTTAGGTTAACGTACCTATGTTCCTGATATTATCTATCTTTGGACTGGGTTTATCTTTGTCTAATAAGCGGGAAGGGCTTAGTCGATACCAATCTTCTTCACCCCTTCCAAACTTGTTATTTGCATTTGTGTACTTATGATAATTTATGTAATATCTGATATTTTTAGTGATTGATGTTTAAAGTGAATAAAATCACATAAACTCATTTAGTTCTGTGTGTTGGATATACCCAAAGCCCAACTTTTCCCCTATTCGTTTAATATAGTTTGTATCAACGTCGTGTGTGTGTGAAAACACCAAATCGGTGTGCGCGCAGATGCGGGTCTGGAAAACTGGCAAATAATTGTTTGACCAGGAGAGTGAAAGAGAAGATTGAGAGAAACGATTTGTCGTAAATAAGTCTGTCTTTACTCTCCTCCAGCACGCTGTGAAGCAACTATTAAATCTCTACATTTTCTATCACTGAGCTTTCCATCATCATTTTTCACTCTAAACCGGACCACTATTTCTAAGACTCTTTTCTCTCAAAATAAATTTACGACAATATTTGGCCGGCTCGCCGGGATAATTTTGAGATACATTTGATGCACACATATTTGTGGGCTGGTTCTGGGATCTTGAGCTACATTTGAGGCAATCGCATAGCCGGGATAAAGATATTTTGAGTCTGATTTAGTTTGGGTCTAACTAGGTAGAGTGTGAATGATTTGTCTTTGTGAATTAGGGAAATAAATAAATAATTACACCCCTAGACAAACGTTCTTTAAGTATTTGGGTTGTCCACACAGCATATTTACAGGTTGTTTTCTCTCCACAGCAGTAGAAAGTACAGATAAACAAATATATTTGCTATTTTATTATCCTCTGGCGGAGATAATTCAATTTCTTTCTTTATAAGAGTTGCTGGGATTGCGTGATTGTTTTACAGTCACTAAGGTTTTTGAAGTTAAAAAGAGTTGAGCTTAGCTAAAGACGGATTGTTCTGATTTTTAAAAATTAAGTTAACAACGTCTCATCTCAATAATTGACTTTAGGGACGGAGTTTGTTGTCAGAGATTAAAAATTTAGGGAAAATTTTTTTTTCTTTTAAATTGTTTTAATATAAATTTTTCTCTACTGTTAGTAAAAGTAGATTCTTTTCCAGTGTAACTTACCATTTAGTGGCATAGTCGCTTGCGTTTAGAGCCTTAATTGCCAGATAATAGCAGCGATAAGTTTGCACAGTACAGGTAGGAGGTAACACAGGTAAATTTGTACTTGTGTTTTTTTTCTCGTAGCGGTTCAGAGTTCCTCCCTTTCGCGTTGCTTCTTACTAGTTCTCTAAGCATACTTCATCTTATTCTTTAACAATGGCAGAGAGGATAAAGATGAGGTCCATCTTGAGGCTGGAAGCGAAAGAGGCAGGATTAGATGCAGAAGCTGCAAACGCGTTTATTAACCAGGAATTGGAAATATATGACGCGGAGCAACAGAGAGCCGAAGCTGAGAGGAAGGCGGAGCAACAGAGAGCCGAAGCTGAGAGGAAGGCGGAGCAACAGAGAGCAGAAGCTGAGAGGAAGGAAGAGAAAGAAAGAACAGAGAGGAGAGAAGCCCAGGAGAGGGCAGATAAGAAAGAAGCGGAAGAACGTCTTTTGGAACAGAAGAAAATTGAAGCAGAGATGGAAACTCGCAGAGAGAGAGAGAGAGACAAGGAAAGACAGCATCAACTGGCGCTTAAGGCTCTAGAGAGTCGGGGCGCCTCTACTTCGACTAACGGAGAGCCGTCTTCGCCCCAGTCTCAATCAATGGACCTCTCCAGTACTCAATCTGCCCAATTAACTGCTATGTCGTTTTCTTTAGAATCTTTTCCTAGCCCTAACGAAAAAATTGACAGCTACCTAGAAAAATTCGAGAGACTCGCGAATCTTTATGGGTTAGAGAGTACCCGCTGGGCGCTCAAACTTTCAACGTCACTGAAAGGCAATGCTTATGACGTGTACACAAAGCTGGGACCGAATCAACATGATTACGACATGTTGAAAAAGGCCTTACTACAGCAGTTTGAGATGACTGCCCGAAAGTTTCTGCAGTTGTTCAGAAACAGCCGAAAAGAGAGCACGGAAACATTTCCCCAGTTCTCTTCACGTCTCACGGGTTATCTGACAAAGTGCATTGAATTATCTGACCTACCTCTTTCATATGAGGGACTCCTCGAACTTGTTCTTGTGGAGCAGATAAAATCCACTTTGTCGAATGAAACACGTAGATTTTTGGCTGAACAGGGGGCAGTCAGGCTTGAAGACATACTCAATAAAGCCGAACGCTATAGCAATGCAATGGCCGAACTTCCCAGCACTAAACGTAAACCCACCGATGAGCCATCTCGAAAACAGAATCTAGAGCAGGCATCCTATTCTTCCACTTCCTCTCAACATTATAACCAACGAGATAACAATACCCAGAAACCTCCCCAGGAAAAATCGAAATTCTACAAAACCCGATACCCCCCCACCACAAATTCTGATCAACCCAACAAGCCTACGTGGCAGCGCGGCCACCAAGGTCAAGGAAAAGGGAAGACCCCTACACCAGGAACGTCTGATCAGGGCAAACAAACCGGTGCAAACCGCATTGGATGTTTGCATACAGCCTCGAAAGGTAGAGTCAATGTCAGTGATTCTCAACCTGAGGGGGACCGACCCTCAACTCGAGGAACTGTAATTTTGAACGGTACCTCTACTACTTGTCTTTTTGACACTGGATTAAGTTTTGATTGTATTGTCGCTAGGCACCTAGTCAAACCCGGTCAGGAGACAGAGGAAACCGTCAAACTTAGTGGAGTTTTCAGGAGTGATGCACCCAGGACGCTTCCTATCGCACTGGTAGAAATACACTCTGACTTTGTCAGAGGAGTTATTAAAGCGGCCATAATGGATGATCCGATCTACCCAGTTATCCTGGGATGTAGATATGTGTTCATTGGGAGACCTAAGGAGCCGATTGTGGCAGCGGTAACCACAAGAGGGCAAGCCAAGAAGGAGAGGGAGCCTGCGCCAAACTTGTTGCCGAATGAACTGAAGGAGGCGCAACAAAAGGACCCTACTCTGGCGCCCTGCTTTAAAAAACTGCCCATGGCTAAGGACCCCAGACACAACGGAGACATCTTTTCTAAGGATGGTGTATTGTATCGTAGAACGGGCAACCCGGACACGGGGAATAACCAGCTCCTAGTACCGACGCAGTACAGAAACCAGATCTTAGAAATGGGGCACTCTCTTCCCTTTAGCGGACATATGGGACAAAACGCCACTATTCAGCGAATAAAAAACCACTATTGGTGGCCAGGAATGAACTCTGACATTGTCAGGTATGTGAAATCCTGCGCCCAGTGCCAACGGGTAGCACCCAAGCACTTGACACCCCCAGTACCTATGGGGCAAATGCCAATAGTAGGGACTCCATTTGAACGGGTTGCTGTCGACATTATTGGTCCTCTGGAAAAGACCAAAAGAAGGAACAGGTTCATCCTGACCTTAGTTGACACTTGCACTATGTGGGCCGAAGCCGTACCGCTACCATGCACTAATTCCAAGCATGTCGCAGAAGCCCTTGTGCAAATTTTTACACGGTTGGGATTCCCTCAACAAGTTTTGACGGACAATGGATCCCAATTCCGTAGCCTGTTAATGGAGGAGATCTTTAAGATCTTGAGGGCCAAACATATCCACACAAGTCCCTACCATCCGGCCGGAAATGGGCTCGTGGAACGTTTTAACGGTACCCTCACCATGATGTTACGTAAGCTGGGTCAGGAGAAACCGGAAGACTGGGACCAATATATATCGGCTGCCTTATTCGCCTACCGAGAGGTACCCCAAGCGTCTACGGGTTTTGCGCCAGCTACACTTTTATTTGGCAGACCTATTAAGGGGCCACTAGAAGCCTTACTTCGGTCCCTGACAGACCAGAAGGCTGACGAGACAGTCGTCTCTGCAAGCAAGTATGTATCTGAGCTTAAGGAAAGGCTAAAGCTAGGATGGGATCTAGCTACTACCAACCTTAAGAAAGCCCGCGCTAAAATTACTAAAAGATACAACAAAGCTGCAAAAGAGAGAGAACTACAACCAGGGGAGAAAGTCCTATTGCTACTTCCAACCGGAAGCAATAAACTTCGCATCGGATGGCAAGGACCGTTTACCGTCCTTAAAAAGATCTCACGTACCAACTACAAGATCTCCATCAAAGGAAAGGAGAAGGTCTTCCACATAAATCTGCTAAAGAAATATTTGGAAAGACCGGTGCCATCCTCCGAGCATCTCCTGGCTGTCGCCATAGCAACGGAAGACGAGGAAGATGATGATGGTTGCATGGAGTATCCATTGCAACCCACAGAATCCTTTAAAGATGTCAAGTTCGGCGACAATCTCTCACCAGAACAACAAACAGAAACCAGGGCTCTACTAAAACAGTACAGTGCAGTCTTAACGGATGTACCTGGTCGAACAAATCTCATTGAATTTGATATGAAATTAACAAACGAGACCCCTGTTCAAACCAGAGTTTACCCCATCCCGTACGCTAAAGCTGATGCACTTCGCGGAGAAATAGACAAGCTGCGTCAGGCAGGAATTATCAGTGAGTCTACATCTCCTTACAGCTCGAGTGTAGTGCTGTTGCAGAAGCCCAATAAGGAAGTTCGGCTGTGCATTGATTACAGGTTGCTAAACGCTGTAACGGAATTCCAGCCCGAACCTCTCCAAACTGTTTCTGAGTTGTTCACCAAGCTCAGCAAAGCAAAGATCTTCTCCAAGATTGACCTCAGCAAAGGTTATTATCAAATACCAGTCAAGGAGGAAATTAAACCTTTGTTAGCTTTCAGCACTAGTGAAGGACATTACACATTTAACGTGATGCCGTTCGGTTTGCATAACGCACCAGGAGTGTTCACCAGGATGATGAGGAAGCTTCTAGAACCTTTGCAAAGTCCCCATATCCATAATTTCATGGATGACATCTTAATTGCATCGGAAACCTATGAAGAACATATTGCTACGGTTGCTATGCTCCTCAGGAGACTACAGGAAACGGGTCTCACAGCCAGACCTAGCAAATGTCTCATCGGGTTTGAACAGTTAGACTTCCTGGGGCACACTATTTCTCACGGATGCAGTTGGCCTATTAAGAAGAACGTGGAGAAAATAGTGGCAGCAAAAAGACCCCGAACGAAGAAAGACGTACGTTCCTTCATATCGCTATGTGCATACTATCAGAAGTACATCCAGAACTTCAACGGACTGACGGCACCTCTGACTGACCTCACAAAGAAAGGTTGTCCTGATAAGGTCATATGGGATCAAAAGTGCGAACACGCGTATAGCACTTTGAAAGGACAGTTGTCTGCATACCCCATTTTGAGGTTGCCTGACCTCAAGAAACCTTTTGTACTGAGAGTCGACGCGTCAGGTCAGGGCATCGGGTCAACACTGCTTCAAGCCGATGACAGTGACCTGAACATGCTATTTCCAGTTGCCTATGGCAGTCGGAAATTAAATAAAGCGGAACGGAACTACAGCGTAGTTGAAAGGGAATGTCTTGCTCTGATTGACGGTATCAGACGCCATCATGAGTTTCTTTATGGTACATCTTTCACGGTGCAAACAGACCACGCTCCGTTAGCATTTCTTGGTGCCAATAAAGAATTTAACGCAAGGATCATGCGTTGGGCGCTTCTTTTAAGCGTTTATTCTTTCAAAGTGGAATATATTCCGGGAAGACAGAATGTCGGGGCTGATTTCCTGAGTAGAAACTGGTCTACAGAGGAAGAAGAGCAAACTGAAGATACCACTCATCCTAAAATCACCAATCAGGTCACCTCCATTGTCAAAAAATGAAACATGAAAAATGGTTTCATGTCTAAAAGTGGGGACGATTGTGACGTACGTCTAGTTTGACAAGTGAATTCTCCCTGATATGATGGATGATTTAAAGGGACTTTTAGCTTTTCATAACATTAGAACCCCTGAACATTTGTTGTAACTTTTCGTTTGCCAGAACTCATTCCACCGGGACTCATTTAGTAGGCGGCACGAGATCAAAGAGACAGACCGAGGGATTTTAGGGGAGACTATCGGCGCTATCAAAGACAGTAGTGGTCCCTGATACGAGACGCAGTTGCTTGCCGCTAATTTCGCGTCTCGGTGTCAATCGAGGAACCGAGCGAACGGGGGAAAGCGAAACGGGCAGCAGCGAGCGGATACGAAGACCAGGGGGCGGCTTCTTCTCTTGATTTGGCGGTCAGATCCCCAAAAGTTCGTGAGATCAAATAAGTTGTCAAGTTTATCATGTCCCACTCAACTTACATTCCATTTTAGCTAAATAGACCATGAAGACTAGACACGTTATCACTCGCTGGCCAGACCTTTACAGAAGCACTAGCTTTATTGAAATCTTGTTATAGATTTTCCCCTGGATTTTATATATATATTTGCAGTGTTTTCTATTCTGTGCAAAGCGGTAATATATATTGTGTAAAGTGATCAGTGGTCTAGTTCAGTCATTCTATTTCAATGGATTTTGTGTTAATTTAAATCTATTAAATTAAACCATCTCAATAGTTCCAGTTTAAATATAATGATCTATCTATTATATTATTTCAAAAGATAATAGATGCTTAAATTAACTTTTAAAGTCGCGAAGGAATTTATAATTAATAAATTCAGTTAAGTCCTAGTTTTATAGATGTGGGTTTTTAACCACTAGAATTCGCGCAGTGTTTATTAAATACATAATTAAATACTCGAGTGTATTATAGGCTTAACGGGAAATTCATCGCGCTTTAGAAGGTTATTTGTTTTCGGTATATTACATGTCTTTTTTTTCTTTCATACAGAGTGATCGTAACCTGTGCGATCCCAGCATTAAGAAAGCAATAAAGAAATCAATCTAAGCAAGGCAAAGCATAAACAGTGTGTAGAGTTCCCCTGACGCAGAACTTGTTGAGACTGTGTAAATTTTTAATCTTTGAGGCGATTCTATGTTTGGAATTCCGCTATCTAACTTATAGCAAAGAAAGCACACCCAAAGACAAATTTAACGCACCATCAAACAACTTAAGTCGTAACGGGAAGAAGAACACTGGCCCGAGCTTTGTTAGTTTACTGACACAGAGAGATAATTCATAATTTCCTGAACAGTGATGTGACTAGTTTTCTCACTGGACTTAAACCATACCTCACGGATAAAGTGTACCAGCACGCGTAAGAATTTTATTATCAGCGGCATAGTCAAATAGACCACACCATCCTCACCCCGGTATCAGAGACCGTGCCCTCCCATAGAAACTGTTATTAAGAAAAGAGACACAACTACAGATTCATTTTCCAGCGATTACGGGATCCTTTTATGTGCTGACCGCCTACCCGCTAATCTGGGGCTAGAACTTGAACAAACACTCATACATTTAGTTTGAGGTGTAACTGCTGTTGTGTTATTCTATGGAGTGCAAGATTTTTTCACAATCGGTAAGTGAGAGCAAGATGAGTGAAGGCCTTTGCTAGCGCGTGTATGAATGACAGGAAATTAATTCTTTTGTGTGACCATTTTGTTAACTTGCTTACCTGGTAATATATATCTTTTCTGTATACCCTACATTGTTCCTTTAAGTGGGATAGTTGATAATTTGTTAACTCTGTTTAAAACCACCTCCTTTCCATTTGCTTAGTAAAGGGAAGAACAGCTGGGAAGAACAGGTTTTTTTTCTATCACCTATACCTAATTTTGTAACACCTCTTTCAGAGTAATTAACTTCACTGTTAGGTTAACGTACCTATGTTCCTGATATTATCTATCTTTGAACTGGGTTTATCTTTGTCTAATAAGCGGGAAGGGCTTAGTCGATACCAATCTTCTTCACCCCTTCCAAACTTGTTATTTGCATTTGTGTACTTATGATAATTTATGTAATATCTGATATTTTTAGTGATTGATGTTTAAAGTGAATAAAATCACATAAACTCATTTAGTTCTGTGTGTGTTGGATATACCCAAAGCCCAACTTTTCCCCTTATTCGTTTAATATAGTTTGTATCAACGTCGCCTGTGTGTGTGAAAAACACCAAATCGGTGTGCGCGCAGATGCGGGTCTGGAAAACTGGCAACTAATTGGTTGACCAGGAGAGTGAAAGAGAAGATTGAGAGAAACGATTTGCCGTAAATAAGTCTGTCTTTACTCTCCTCCAGCACGCTGTGAAGCAACTATTAAATCTCTACATTTTCTATCACTGAGCTTTCCATCATCATTTTTCACTCTAAACCGGACCACTATTTCTAAGACTCTTTTCTCTCAAAATAAATGCAGATTACAACAGAAACAATTTAAGCAGTGTCCAGCGTCGGCATGTTGATATCCATGCATGCGTCTCGTTCCTAAAATAGGTCAGTCCATTCTTAAACATTCCTGAGTGCTGTGAATGAATTAGCTGGCCAGTCCAGGTACATACACCATAACAAGACTGTTGCTTCCTCCCCTGTCAGACAAAGTTACATGAGGGTCCGCTAGAGAATCCTCCTGTGCTTTCCACCGTTTATTCCTTCCCGCATTCATAATAATATGCTCATACATTAATGTTACAAACATTGAAAAGTAAAATGATCATTGAAATTATGAATGATACAAACATTGTAACGTAACATCGCTTTAAAATACAAGCAGTGAAAATAAATGAATTTTCGTTAGCATTTATGATACATACATGGTAAAGGAAACCCGTTTATATAATACTGTACACTTAGACTCTCACCTTGATAGTAATCTAGTTCATATCTATATATTTGAGTTAATTTCCTATATACTGGAAAAGCGAATACATACCCGCACCGGAATAAATAGTCTGTTAAGTTAAACTAGAGGGCACTTTGTGTGTTTAACTCAAGTCTCCCTATGCACAGTTTTTACTTTACAAGGCTAAGACGTGCGTCTTTCTCTTACAGTATGCTATCACCAAGTGAAGTCTAAACCAGTTTCTTAAAGACAGAAAGAAAGAAAGAATTATTTTCGATTTACCCGCTACATTTTTTAAAGTTCCCACGATAGCAAAAGTCTCGCTGCAAATTAGTTTGCATATTGAATGTCACTTGTACGTGCTATGGTTCTATTAACAAAGGGGAAGAAGACAGGCCATAAATCTAGAAAGCCGAGTCTAGAAAATCCTAACGAACGTGAACGGGTTGACCGAAGCTTCACCTGGGTTAAGGTGGGGAAAAGGCAAGTGCGTGAGAAACATTTTTTTCGGAAACTTAGGATAGACAGAAAATAAAGCAATATACAGGAAGGACAGAAAATTCCAAATAGGCAAATTATCTTCACTCTGCGACAGATACCCCGAACTTAAGTTAGTTGCCCAACTAAATCAGAGAGAGATGATAATTTGGCTTGTGTGTATCATTCCCGGTGTCATCCATTAGTTCCTTCTCTGTTCCTTCTTCCGAGGTTTCCTCAGATTGTTTCTTATCTGCTGGCGTTAGAAGATTAGTTTCTCCACCACTAGCGAGTTCCTCTACTGAATGTCTGCTTAAAAAATCTGCTCCTACATTTTCAGGACCGGGGATGTACTCGACCCTGAAGGAATAGATACTTAGCATAATAGCCCATCGCATTACTTTTTCATTTTGGTTTTTGCAAGCTGCTAGAAACGTGAGGGGTGCGTGATCCGTTTACACGACAAATGAGACTCCATAAAGAAATTCGTGGTGCCTTTTTACTCCCGCCACTAGAGCCAAGCATTCTTTTTCAATGGTTGAATAGTTGCGTTCTGCAGCGTTCAATTTTCGACTAGCATAGGCCACGGGAAAAAGCATTTCCGGGTAGTTTTCATCAGCTTGAAGCAACGTTGATCCTATTCCAAGATTACTGGCATCAACTCGTAGCACAAAGGTCTTAGTGAGGTCAGGGAGTCGTAATATGGGCTTCGTCGTCAGCTTTTCTTTGAGTATGGTGTAGGCGCTCTCACATTGAGCCGTCCATGTTACCTTTTCAGGTTGACCTTTCTTTGTGAGGTCAGTCAACGGTGCAGTCAAACTATTAAAGTTCTCAATGAACCGTTGATAATAACCACAGAGTGACAAAAACGACCTAGTGTCCTTTTTCGTTATGGGTCGCTTTGCATTTCGGATTTTGTCAACGTTTTTCTCTACTCGTAAAGCGTTGGCTTTAGCGTATGGGACTGGGTAAATCTTAGTCCTGACAAGCTTAGGATCTAATACTTTTATATCAAACTCCAAGAGGTTGGTTAGTCCCGGTTTATCAGTGAGCACTTCGGAATTTTCGGCTAACAGTTGTTTGACATCATGCTGTTGCAATTCAGTTAATGTTTCACAGAGCTTCACATCCGTGTGTGATTCTTCCTGTTTTAGCGGGTATTCAGCATATTCGTGGGGGTCATTATCCGCTTCCATTGCAACCGCTAAGGTCAGGAGATGTGCTTGAGGAGCAGCGAGGCGTTACAAGTACTTTTTAAGTAAGTTAACATGATAAATCTTTTCCTTCCCTCGTATGGAGATTTTGTAGTTTGTTCGAGAGATTTTCTCGAGTACTTCAAATGGTCCCTGCCATCCTATCTGAAGTTTGTTATTCCCTGTTGGGAGTAACAGCAGTACTTTCTCTCCAGGTTGTAGTACTCTTTCCTTCGCAGTCTTATTGTACCGTTTTGCATGCTTGGCACGAGCTTGTCGGAGGTTAGTGTTGGCTAATTCCCAACCTATCTTTAACCTTTCCTTTAGTTCTTGCACATATTTTGATGCAGATACAATAGATTCGTCTGCTTTCTGGTCGGTTAAAGACCTAAGCAATGCTTCCAGGGGTCCCTTTATTGGCCGTCCAAATAATAATGTTGCAGGAGGTAGACCAGTGGAGGCATGCGGCACTTCCCTATAGGCAAATAAGGCAGCCGGAATGAATAAGTCCCAGTTTTCTGGTCTTTCTTGTGCTAATTTTCGCAGCATGGTGATGAGGGTCCCGTTATATCTCTCTACCTGTCCGTTTGCTTGAGGATTATAGGGTGAGGTGTGAATATGCTGAGTACGGAAGATCTTAAAGACTTCTTCCATCAGATGTCCTCTAAACTGCGATCCATTATCAGTGAGTATTTGCTGTGGAAATCCGAGCCTTGTGAAAATACTCACAAGCGCTTCTGCGACATGCACAGAATCAGAAGAAGGGAGCGCCACTGCTTCTGACCACATAGTACAGGTGTCGACTAGAGTCAAAATACAGCAATTTCTCCGCTTTGTTCTTAAGAGTGGGCCTACTATATCTACAGCTACCCTTTCGAATGGCGTACCGACAATAGGCATTTCCCCCAATGGAGCAGGGGGTGTCCAGTGTCTTGGTGCCACCCTTTGGCACTGTGCACAGGATTTCACAAATCGGATGATGTCCCCGTTCATCCCAGGCCAGTAATAGTGCGCTGCTATTCTTTGCATGGTAGCATTTTGTCCCATGTGGCCGCTAAAAGGAAGAGCGTGTCCCATCTCTAAAATTTGTGACCTATAAGTAGTTGGAACAACCAACTGGCTATGTTCTTGTCCAGTGTTGCCCGACCTACGGTATAGTAATCCCGATTTTGAATAAAAGTTTCCCTTTTTCAACGGGTTACTGGCAAGTGGCAGTTTCTTAAAACATGGTCCCAGTGTTTGATCATTGTGTTGAGCATCCTTCAATTCCAGTGGTAGCAGGTTTGTCACTGGTCCTGGTTCCTGTTCTGTCCTCGCCTGACCTCTTGTAGTTACTGCTGCAGCTATCAGAGGTTTTCTTGGTTCCCCCAAGAACACATAGCGACATCCAAGAATTACGTCATAGATTGGATTCTCCATAATGGCAGCTCGAATCCATCCTTTAACAAATTTTGAATCAATATAAACGTTTGCTATTTTCAATGTCATAGGAGTGTCTCCTTTCACGGCTCCACACGGATCTACTGTCTCCGAGGTTATCTGCTCAGGTGTGACCAAATGTGAAGCGATTATACAGTCAAACTGTAATCCTGTGTCATAAAGACAGCGCACAAATTTCCCGTTTGCGATAATCTGATCCGTTACAGAATTCCGTTCTGGTTTATCACCTTTTGTTCTGTCTTGACGCTGTTCTGGTGCGTCTCCTTGTAAACACGCCGCCAAGTGCGGGCTGGGCCGATTTCTACATTCTTTTGTATTGTGCGAGGTCTGCTTACAATGATGACAATATTTCCTCTCCCTCCTCATGAAGTAAGGGGGTTTTCCTGTGCATTTTTCGTGTTTGAGTTAGTTGACCGGTCTCTGCGTGTATCTTGCGTTGGAGCGTTTACCTGTGATCGCTGATTTTGGGTGGGCTGGGTGATTGGTTTAGGTTGAAGTTCAGCAGGTTTCCGTTTGAAGGTTTGAGTCTCTGCTATAGCATTTTGAAACCTTTCTGCTAACGTAAGGATTGGTTCGAGTCGGTCTGCCCCGTGCTCCACTAGGAACTTTCTCATCTCTGGTGACATTGTTTCCTTGATTTGCTCTACCAGGAAGAGTTCATGTAATCCTTCGTAAGTCTTAGGAAATCTTTCCAAATCGCGCCACTTTTCGAGATATGATTCAATCCTAGCAGCAAATTGGCCAAATGTTTCTCCTCCTTCTTTGTGAGATCGGCGAAAACGCTTTCGGTAATTGTCGGCTGTAAGCTGAAAACGCCGTAACAGTGCTTGCTTGAGAGCGTCATAATCATTCTGTTCTGCTGGGGTTAATTTTGTAAAAACTTCGTAAGCCGTCCCTCTTAATCCTTGAGAAAGTTTAAGATTCCACATGCTTTTGGGCAGGCCATACGATGAAGCAGTTCGCTCATATCTATCCAAGAACAGATCAATTTGTTCATTTCGCTCGCAAAATTTTTCCATTGGGAAAGTCATTGCAGGTGAGTTGAGTGCTAGACCAGCAGAGGCGTTGTCAGGTGATGAAGCGTTAGTGGGAGAAGCGGGACGATTTTGAACCTCTAGTTCTTTGAGCCGGAACTCATGAGCCCGTATCCTTTCGTTTTCTTCTCTTTGTTTTTCTATTTCGGCCTCTATGAATGCATTACCTTCTTCTTCACTCATTCCAACCTCTTTAGTGTATTTTAAAAGACCCATCCTTAGTTTTAGTAAATCAGTCATTTTCTATATTTCTGTGCAGGTTGTTACACTCTCTCAGTATGTTACACTAGTTTCTGGGTATTACTAATATTTCTATGAAGTATTGTATTACAACAAACCAATACAACTAACTGATAATCAATTTACTAAGCCCCAGGGAGTACTATTAATTCTATGAAGTAATGTAACTCATTAATGGAAGTTTAGTATAATTGGATTTTTGACAATTCCTTATTTGTGCTGAATTAAGGTCTCATCACTTGAGTAATACTTAAGTATAAACAATTCCCTTCAATATCTCACACACATACACACTCTACTGCCTGTTAAATGTACCACTTAATTACCTTAGTTAACTATTTAACGTAATTAAATAACCCTGAATTAAATTAGTGACAGCAACGTTCTGTTACTTTAAAATTATAATTGTTCTGTTCAGATACTACCAGAAGTGTCGTTGTCTAGGGCGTTATAAAATTATAGTCCACAGTATAGACTAATAGTTCAAGATTCCTTACAGTTTCTGCAGAACAATTTAAAGACAAGATTCCCTGTAGTCACTGTGAAATAAGAATCCAGAAATTCAAATCCCGGACGAGCCCCCAATAATTGTCGCATGAAAATATAATTAATAGTAGGTAAGCTTGACAGCTGTATAGGCGTGATGGACAATAGTGCACACGGACGTGTGATAGTGGTGCGCAAGAGAGATAGGCAGAAGGCACAGGCTGAGTCAGTGAGTTCTTCACTAAGAAAACCACACACACAGCTCTTCTTGTTTTCTCTGGCGACAATATTACTCTTTTGCACACACTGTGTCACTCACAAATAGTAGGGTAAAGAAGTAAAGTTAGATTGAGGATTTGGTAGTCTGAACTGAACGAACAATCCTATCGAGGTTAACTCAATTTATTTCAATTTAGAAATGTAAATAAATCAATAAGGATTTTACAGCACATAATAATAAAGATTATCACGAGAAAACAAACTCACAACAATTTGATGATTTTAAAGAAGAAAAAAATTATTACACAAATAGTGAAAACAATGGATTATGAATGAATTGTGTTAGTAAAGTTCCCGGCAGGCCTGATAAGCTTTTGCTGGAAAATATGTGAAATACTGTTTGTGTGTAAATGAATGTTTGTTCCTTTGTTCCTTTGGTGTGAATGTTGGAAACAACTTATATCCTGGGGTTCTCTTGGAAAAATATATCGTAATCCAATGCTTGAAATTAACTTCACTGTTCGAATAAGGTATCCACAAAGGGCACAGAATCTGAACACGATTTTTATAAATCCAAGAAAGGTGTACCGTATCCACAGTTGATGCGATATCCACCGATAACGAATTTGCTTCCAAAGGTGGGATGGAGGGTTATAATGGGTGGAGTATGGTACGGGTGATGGTTGTTAAGGGTAATATCTGGTGTTGAGAATCGTTGCAATAATTGCAGTAATTGAAGTAATTGAAATGATTGAAATGATTGAAATGATTGAAGGGAATTATTGTGACTGGTGGACGAGGACTATATGGCCACTGGCCAAAGGTAACCTCTTTTCAGCAATACGAGACAAGACTTTGCATTGCATAAATCTGTTAGACAAAACAAAAATACATGTGTAACTACTCTTCTGCTGCAACATGCAGATTACAACAGAAACAATTTAAGCAGTGTCCAGCGTCGGCATGTTGATATCCATGCATGCGTCTCGTTCCTAAAATAGGTCAGTCCATTCTTAAACATTCCTGTCTGCTGTGAATGAATTAGCTGGCCAGTCCAGGTACATACACCATAACAAGACTGTTGCTTCCTCCCCTGTCAGACAAAGTTACATGAGGGTCCGCTAGAGAATCCTCCTGTGCTTTCCACCGTTTATTCCGTCCCGCATTCATAATAATATGCTCATACATTAATGTTACAAACATTGAAAAGTAAAATGATCATTGAAATTATGAATGATACAAACATTGTAACTGTGACAGCGCCATCTTGAGGTCTGTCGTTCTAGGCGCTGGCCCCATCTGGGCAGTCATATTGTCTATGTGGTTTAGTGCTTTTTGATCACGTTATCTTCAAGCAGATTTATTACAAGGCCATAATAAACCTACGAATTAGTTGTGTTTTTGCTCTAGTTGTGTAAATCTGTGTTTTCATGCATTCTAGAGCAAGATATCGCGAGTGTTGTTTAAGTAGCGCATTACTGCGCGCGCGGAGTAAGTTGAGTGGTTAGGCCAGGGTTTATAAAAGGGGTAGCAAGCGGCGAAACCGGTCTATGTTTGAGAGAGCCGCCCAGTGAGAACAGACTAAGAAGACACACAAGAGCCAAGCTGTAAATGCCTTGAGCACGTGAGTTAATTTAAATTAGCATTAGTTTTCTAGGATTCTGAAATTATATCGATGTGGCTATTTTAATGTTTAATGGGATAGATAGATAGATAGATGTGAGAGTTTAAGAGCGATTATTTCATTCTTCAGAAAGGCTATTCCACTGGAAATTTAGATAAGATTAACGATCGCAAGATAGTAGCCTCGTGGTGATAAAAGGCGGCGATAGCGAGTCTGATTAAACACGCTCCGCGTGGTAAACCTATAATATGTTATGCCGAGCGACACGTTGTGTATTTAGTCCCAGTTTGGCTTAAGTCGAGAATAATTATATTGTATTCTTTATGTAAGAGTAATTTAGTGTATTTCACGTTTATTGATAATTCTACTGTATATTTAATGGGTTACTGTGAGGTGAGAATATGTATTTAGATTTCTGGAGAGCGCGAGGCCACTCCTTTGTTGAGACAGGTGTTTCTCTGTTTGCTCCTGGTGGAGCATGGAAACACCAATGCGGCTGGTGTCCACCACAAGCCAACAGAAGCATTTTTATGCTATTACAGTGGTTGTTCCTGTAATAATGTGTTTCATGCGATGAGATTCCCAGCCGCACGAGTCGTCACATACGACATGCTTCAGAATGCAGTAACGAATATTGAGATAGACCAGTTGTGAGGTGGTGGTTAATTCTCATTATTGAGATTATTTGTTGTACATGTATTGAAGAATATTATTTTATGTCCAGTTGATTATTATTGTTGTGTGAACAATGGTTTGTGAGAGCACGTGGGCGTACCAGATGTATATTTCTCTTCTCCGCTCCTGAGGGAGCATGGGGCCACCGGTGTGGTTTACCTCAGCATGGAGCATTCAGATGCTTTTGCAGTAGTGGTTTCGGTAGCAACCTATGTTACCCGGTGCGATTGCCAGCCTCATGCACAACACCATACTAGTCGCATTGGGCGACACGCATGAGTGTGTGAGATAGTTGATGATGTCAGGTGGGCGCATGTTTTCTGTATGGTAAGTGTTATTATCCATGCTATTGATGTTCACTTAGACGTTGTTTTATTTATTATTTTTCAGACAGTCTATGAACACTGACTGGGTGTTTGTTGGATTGTTTGTCTGGTGTTCGGTTCTGTTCGGTAGAATTAAATGTTGATCTGCATAAGGCTTTGGGTTGCTTGAATTGTTAAGTCTGCTGCTGAGAGGGTTGCAAGCAACCAATAATTGCAACCCCTGTCAAACGATCCTTTATAAATTTTCTTGGTGCACGGGTCTTGGGTGTGAGGTACCCCTAGCGCCCCTGTCACAAGTGGCGTCGTCGACAGGATTGACAGACAGCACGCAGTGAAGCAACTCTTCAGCAATCAGAGCAGCAACAGCCGAAACAGTAGAACACCCAGTTCAGTGCAAGGCGAGGGACGGGATCATCCAGTTTGTCAAGATTTCTAGTCAACTCTACTAGCAACAAGATGGCGGCACGCAACACACGCGCTGCTAGTAGAACTGATAACGAAGATGTGGCTGAGGTGGATGACCCTGTGGTAGGGCTGGATGGTCAACAAGAACGAGTGCAGTACATCGTGGTACCTACTCACAAGAGAGTGCGGTGCTTTGGGGAGCGCACGGGTCCTACGGCCGAGGAATATGTCAGAGAGGTGAGAGCTGCCTAGAGAGTAGGGATGATGAGTAAAGAGGACCAGGCAGATGTTATTCTTGACAGTGTGACCCCAAGTGTCCGTAGGGAGCTGAGGATTCAGGCTGATGACGGTGACCCAGAAGCAATGCTACATTCCATTCTTAGGGTGTATGGGGAGCGTCGGAGCATCCCAGAAGTAATGGCCGCGTTCTACTCTACCCGGCAAGGTGCAAGGGAGTCTCTTTGGGAATTCTCCCATCGCATTCACGAGGTGTTTGAAAGTGCTGTAAGGGCACAAAAGCAGAACAACGTCACTCCTTTGGCACCATCCTTTCTTCGTGACCAGTTTGCTGCTTGTCTGAGAGATGACCTACTAAGAAAGCTTGCAAAGGAAATGATCATCAAGGAGCCAACAGCATCGTTCACGTCGGTGAGGGACTATGCCCTACGGTTTTTGGAGACTGAGCCCACTTCTGGGGCTGGTGTTGCCAGTGTCGAAGCAGCTTCGGGGGCTGGTGTTGCCAGTGTTGAAGTGGCAAGAACAGAGACTGTGTCAGATACACATGCATCAGGCGCAGAAGTAGAGCGGCTGAGAGCACAGGTGGCTCAATTAGAGGCTAAAATTGATGCGATGTCTCAGGAGCAGGGGAGACGTACCAGGACAGTTCGTTGTTTTAGATGCAGAGAACTAGGCCACGTACAGAATCGATGTCCACAAAGCATTAAACTAGACCCCTCTGCGGCTGGGAGTCAGGTTACACAAGGGGAGCAGAATGGCTCAAAGATAAAGAGGGTTGGTGGTCGACCGGAGTGTGAGGTGTTTATTGCAGGGAAGAAAGTCAAAGGCGGCCAGGGATGTAAGGGTAGCAGGAGGCGACCCAGGACACCGAGGAAGCCTAGGAAAATAAGATGCTTCAACTGTGGAGACCTTTCGAACCACATGGCAGCCAAGTGTCCCCAGGGCCCGCTTCCTAAGCGATGTTTCCATTGTAGGTCCCCGGACCATTTGATATCGGTTTGCCCATCAAAGAGCGCCCTCTCTAAGCGTACCAACACATCTACATTGCCGTCACAGTGCAAGCCAAGAGATGGCCGTGGCAACTGTCACCATAAGGGCGCCAGGAAAAGTGGTCGGCATTTAGAGGAGGAGACTCATCTAAAACTCGTTGAAGGACACGTTTCCAGGCTACGAGGGGCGCACGTAAGAGCAGAGCCACCGTTGCAGAGTTTTGCAGCAGTCCGGAAAGAGAGATGTGACAAGCTGTCGTGTTCTACTCCACTACAGGTCGGAGAATTGGTGAAGAAGAGAATGCACGAGGCTGAGAGATCCGAGATTCGTGATATGTGGTCAGAAGACGAGTACGTTGTAGTTCGTGCTCCCACAATGACAGGGGGTCCATATATCATCCAACGAATGGACAGAGCGAGTCCGAGCATTAGAGTAACCAGCAATGACCTGAGACGAAGTGAAGGAAAAGGTGATCCTCCAGATTTGGAGAATACGACTGAAGCGCCTGATTTAGTGCAGTTGTCGGGACGACAACAAAATCAGGCGGGGAATATGTGACAGCGCCATCTTGAGGTCTGTCGTTCTAGGCGCTGGCCCCATCTGGGCAGTCATATTGTCTATGTGGTTTAGTGCTTTTTGATCCCGTTATCTTCAAGCAGATTTATTACAAGGCCATAATAAGCCTACGAATTAGTTGTGTTTTTGCTCTAGTTGTGTAAATCTGTGTTTTCATGCATTCTAGAGCAAGATATCGCGAGTGTTGTTTAAGTAGCGCATTACTGCGCGCGCGGAGTAAGTTGAGTGGTTAGGCCAGGGTTTATAAAAGGGGTAGCAAGCGGCGAAACCGGTCTATGTTTGAGAGAGCCGCACAGTGAGAACAGACTAAGAAGACACACAAGAGCCAAGCTGTAAATGCCTTGAGCACGTGAGTTAATTTAAATTAGCATTAGTTTTCTAGGATTCTGAAATTATATCGATGTGGCTATTTTAATGTTTAATGGGATAGATAGATAGATAGATGTGAGAGTTTAAGAGCGATTATTTCATTCTTCAGAAAGGCTATTCCACTGGAAATTTAGATAAGATTAACGATCGCAAGATAGTAGCCTCGTGGTGATAAAAGGCGGCGATAGCGAGTCTGATTAAACACGCTCCGCGTGGTAAACCTATAATATGTTATGCCGAGCGACACGTTGTGTATTTAGTCCCAGTTTGGCTTAAGTCGAGAATAATTATATTGTATTCTTTATGTAAGAGTAATTTAGTGTATTTCACGTTTATTGATAATTCTACTGTATATTTAATGGGTTACTGTGAGGTGAGAATATGTATTTAGATTTCTGGAGAGCGCGAGGCCACTCCTTTGTTGAGACAGGTGTTTCTCTGTTTGCTCCTGGTGGAGCATGGAAACACCAATGCGGCTGGTGTCCACCACAAGCCAACAGAAGCATTTTTATGCTATTACAGTGGTTGTTCCTGTAATAATGTGTTTCATGCGATGAGATTCCCAGCCGTACGAGTCGTCACATACGACATGCTTCAGAATGCAGTAACGAATATTGAGATAGACCAGTTGTGAGGTGGTGGTTAATTCTCATTATTGAGATTATTTGTTGTACATGTATTGAAGAATATTATTTTATGTCCAGTTGATTATTATTGTTGTGTGAACAATGGTTTGTGAGAGCACGTGGGCGTACCAGATGTATATTTCTCTTCTCCGCTCCTGAGGGAGCATGGGGCCACCGGTGTGGTTTACCTCAGCATGGAGCATTCAGATGCTTTTGCAGTAGTGGTTTCGGTAGCAACCTATGTTACCCGGTGCGATTGCCAGCCTCATGCACAACACCATACTAGTCGCATTGGGCGACACGCATGAGTGTGTGAGATAGTTGATGATGTCAGGTGGGCGCATGTTTTCTGTATGGTAAGTGTTATTATCCATGCTATTGATGTTCACTTAGACGTTGTTTTATTTATTATTTTTCAGACAGTCTATGAACACTGACTGGGTGTTTGTTGGATTGTTTGTCTGGTGTTCGGTTCTGTTCGGTAGAATTAAATGTTGATCTGCATAAGGCTTTGGGTTGCTTGAATTGTTAAGTCTGCTGCTGAGAGGGTTGCAAGCAACCAATAATTGCAACCCCTGTCAAACGATCCTTTATAAATTTTCTTGGTGCACGGGTCTTGGGTGTGAGGTACCCCTAGCGCCCCTGTCACATAACGTAACATCGCTTTAAAATACAAGCAGTGAAAATAAATGAATTTTCGTTAGCATTTATGATACATACATGGTAAAGGAAACCCGTTTATATAATACACTTAGACTCTCACCATGATAGTAATCTAGTTCATATCTATATATTTGAGCTAATTTCCTATATACTGGAAAAGCGAATACATACCCGCACCGGAATAAATAGTCTGTTAAGTTAAACTAGAGGGCACTTTATGTGTTTAACTCAAGTCTCCCTATGCACAGTTTTTACTTTACAAGGCTAAGACGTGCGTCTTTCTCTTACAGTATGCTATCACCAAGTGAAGTCTAAACCAGTTTCTTAAAGACAGAAATAAAGAAAGAATTATTTTCGATTTACCCGCTACATTTTTTAAAGTTCCCACGATAGCAAAAGTCTCGCTGCAAATTAGTTTGCATATTGAATGTCACTTGTACGTGCTGTGGTTCTATTAACAAAGGGGAAGAAGACAGGCCATAAATCTAGAAAGCCGAGTCTAGAAAATCCTAACGAACGTGAACGGGTTGACCGAAGCTTCACCTGGGTTACGAGGGGGAAAAGGCAAGTGCGTGAGAAACATTTTTTTCGGAAACTTAGGATAGACAGAAAATAAAGCAATATACAGGAAGGACAGAAAATTTCAAATAGGCAAATTATCTTCACTCTGCGACAGATATCAAACTTCACAACAAATCACATATTGTCAAACATAATATGAGCAAATGAAATAGTCTTCAGACTAGTGTATGTAAATACAAAAAATCCATAATTTCATCAACAACAAAAAATAACAATCAAAGACAAGTCATTACAAAACGATATGTTACAATTCATCGCAATGATAATACGTACAATGTTTATCCACAATACAATTATGTAAATAACAAGATAGAGTACAAATAATGCATAAATATGGACATACACAATATCCAATGTAACATTATACAATGCAATCATATTATACTATACAATAATACATTATCCTTTAAAAAAAAATCCTGTAGCTATCTTGACCCAACTCCTAAAGAAAAAAAAAACCAAATATAGGGCACAACTCCGGTTGATAGTATCCCATAAACCGCACGGGATGACATCAAATAATACTGGGTCAACATGTTGGCTGGGTTACGCTTGACTGGGCACACGGTCGTAAGGTAACAA
This sequence comes from Oreohelix idahoensis, assembly GCA_024509875.1. Classification (NCBI taxonomy): domain Eukaryota; kingdom Metazoa; phylum Mollusca; class Gastropoda; order Stylommatophora; family Oreohelicidae; genus Oreohelix; species Oreohelix idahoensis. The sequence goes on from JAMPIV010000973.1 coordinate 129,211, forward strand.
ACATTTCTGTCACAGCTAAGGAAAAACAGGCACGCTGACCTTTATCGCATAGCTGCTACTGTTGAAAAATACAAATGAAAATCTCCATTTTAATCAACTGTAAGATTATAATGAAAAACGGATAGGTTAACTACACAATTACCTAAACCGTGGTTATGAAAACATCTGGTTTCTATCTGATGTCACCAACTCTTCCTTCATAACACAGTATACAACCCAGGAGGCTTGGGTCAACCTGACCGAAAATGACGGTCATCACACCAGTAGTAGGCTGAAATAAAGCTACACTCACAACAACGAGATACTCTCTCGTAATCCAAAAACATAACAGCAGTAGTACTTAAGACATCAATAGTTACTGTTACTTTATTTACTACCAATGACCTGGTTATGTGAAGTAATATTTTGAGAGTTATTATCTCTATTACTATTCCCCTTATTATTCCATTTGTTCTGCCTAGAACTGCAGTTAGCATTGTTATGCTTAACATCTCTTCTAGGATAGAAGTATCTGGTAAATGAATCTTGTTGACTCCTAGAACAATTATTATCAGATTGGTAATCTTTAATGTAATTATTCCTACCATAATTTCTCAATCCTTCAGAATCAAAATTTTGAGATCTGTTAGACTGTCTCTGGTTTCTTAGAGAGGAAAAACTACCATTTAATGGGCTTCCTTGGTACTGTCTAACATTATGGTTATTTCTTTTACCAAAACTGTTTTTATTCTTTTCTATGGTAAAATGCTTATTCGCAGTATCACACTGTCTAAATTTGGTATGACCAGTAGTAGAACTGATCGAATCCTTATGGCTATCCACCTGATTTTGTTATCTTTATTACCAGAACTGGATATTACACATGAAGTATCTTTGCTGGTCTGACACCAATAGTCATTAATTTTCGACGCAGCGTCTTCCGTACGTGGGAAATTGTATTTGCCACGCCGGGATTTCCGTCCATCATGTTCGATTTTCGTATTCGCTAAGAGTGTATAGGGCAGGCTCTTTGCTTGTTTCACACGTTGATAAACATCCTTCTGTCTACTATTGTCAACATTGACAGTAGACAATCCTTTGATGCCTAAAACAACATCTACCAAACCATTCACTCTTGTTCTCAGTTCAGTAATTTCAGCAATATTAAGAGAGATATCCTCGCTTAGTTTCTTATTTAAGTTATCACATGTCATAACTTTACATCTCTCTTCTGTAAGTAACTTCTCAATCCTAACCATTTTCTTTCTCTGCACCGTTAACTCTTCTAACCTCTGCTTATCATCTTTTTCCTTATTTGCCTTCAACTTTGTTAAGTTCATGTGAAGTTCCTCAGTGTCACTATCACTTCCAAGCTCATGACTCTTCTCAGGAGATACCAAATACTGTTTGTTTAAGTCGGTGACTAACAATCACATTGTCACTCAATAACTCAGTAAGTGTTTCATTACATAAGTCTTCACATTTCATGGCTTGAACTTTTAATTTCTCGTGTATTTGTTTCTTTTCCTGCACTTTCCGAGTGAGATTACCTATTACGCTATTCCTATGTTCTATCTGAACTTCCAAGTCCTTTACTCTATTGCATTCTGAGTCTAATGCTGTTTTCACACTAGAAAGCTCCAAGTTTGATTTAAGTAAATCACTTGTGAGTTCAGTCACTGTTTCTTGCAGTCTACTCTTTTCAGCAATATCCTGCAAAAAATTGTCTCTTTCCTGAAGCGCACTGTGTTTGATTACTTTTATTCGCTCCTTCTCTTCCAATTCCTTTTTCTGATCATCCTGCATGTTATTGCGGATTATGTTGTGTAAAAACTCATGCATAAAATTGTGTCTAGCCTCAGTATAATTGCACACAAACGGACGCAGATATTCTAACACATCCGCCAAATCTCTAGCCATCAATTGAGGACCTGAACAAAAGTTATCGTTAGCAAAAACCGACAAGACTTCTACCACATTAAACAAAAAACCATCCAGCACGTATTTCTGAAGTGCTGGGCCTTTTTAATTTATCACATTTACCTTCTTGATATAAATAATTCACCACCGGCGTCATATCGTCTGTAGCCATATCACAATCCATGTTAATTCAATCACTGAGTGATTATAATTATTACAAGTTTATATCAATATGTGGTATAAACTTTTGAATCAAGATAAAGTATGTCAGTATTATGCCGCATGAGCAACAATCAATTATGCCCTAAATCTCATAACAATACGCTATCAATATGAAGTACTCAATAGAACAAATAACAATAATTGGAAGGCTTGACAACATCCTATAGAGACACAGTTTTCACACAAAAAACCACTTATCTTGCAAATAGAAAACAGTTCCGTTCTTTCTCTGCTACCACTGATGAGCATCAGACAACACACCATAAGCACACCCCCTTGTTGAAAGGCGCTAGCATAAGCACTGGACTCGTCGTCAACTGTCACCTCTGGTACTTGATTCGTCAACTGTCACCTCTGGTTCTTGATACAGCATAAAATAGGAAACTTGACTGCTGCAAATATGTTATAGGAAGCATGTAAACATTAGACACATCACCGTGTCACCGATCACAGGTTACCAGCGACACCAAACTGTCTGTAAGCAATGCAGGTGTCAATAAGGCTTGAAATGTTTTACTGCCGACTTATTTAGGCTGGAATAATGTGTCATAATCATCTGTTCCTAACTTGACACTAATCCACTCATTGCTACTGTCATATGTAGACTGGCCCGTAGGCATAGAAGACGACCAACACAGTTAAAGCTGAACTGGGTTCTAAATCGAAGCCCCGCCCACACATGGCTAACTACTGTCACAGATGAGAAAACTTGTTAGTGCATACGCCACACACAGGGCACACTAATAAACAGGTCAAGGTCTGGTAGAAACAATATTACCACGTGAAATCCTGGGCCTTAAGCCCGAAAAGTTGGCACTCTACTGATAATGCTGTTCATTAACAAATGATTGTTAGTTTATATTAGTTTGCCAGCTGATATTCCTGAGTCTATTTTATATATATGTATACGCCCACACAGAGCTATAATAAATGAATATGTGAACGTTACGTACTGAATATTATGCCTGAACACAGCATCCTTGTGATCTTATCCTTTCAACGCAAATGTTGCAGGTGTCAACTCCAACTTTACTGAAAACCACCACTGATACCTCTATGTTGTCAGCCCACCACTGATACACCTACCGTGTACTGATACCGCCGATGTGATTCCTTCTGTTGATAAATAACGATTTGTTGTTATCTTATAAGTCTTTAAGCCACCTAATGATATGGTTCAAATGATATGTTAACGCCATTGTATGATTCAGTGATAAAGGCGTTAATGGGTTCTCCTTATATAGGCCACGCCCACACAGGGCTATTTATAATGAATATGTCACTACTGTTACTATGCCTTGACTGTTCAAAGTAAGTGTGTACTGGTACATTCATCCATCACAGTGACACACATATGATTCATGGATCGTTGAACGCTGGGTAACGTTTCGAGCACAGTTTATTTACGTTACAATACGATCACACTGACATAGACGACATACAGCATAAAGGACAAGCATCAATCACAGCGCCTAGTGGCGCCCACCTCGTAGAAATACACATCCACCATGTTCCTTAAAGAACTGCGTTCCCCGCAGTTGTACATACGGCCTCAAATACGGCCTCTGATCAAATAGCGGTGCACTTCTTATAGAAGATGCACATCAACGATTTTCCTCAAAAGACTACGTCTCCCCTTCTCAACAAAGGCTGCTCCCCGGCAGTTGAATAATCATCGTCATCGCTATCCCTTCTTAAGGCCTAATAATAAATAGTGGTGCACTTCCTATAGAAGATGCACATCCACAATATTCCTCAAAGGACTGCGTACCCAGCAGTCTGCAGTAATAAAACCTGCACAATATATATAGCCTAATCTCCTTCACAAAACTGTCTATGGCCTACAAAGTAATCTCTCTACCTCTCAGACTCTTCATAGCGCCTAATTGTAGACTAGTGGTGCACTTCTCATAGAACGTGCCCAATAACAAAATCTCTCATAAACTGTCACTGCAGTCATAAATATTATAGTAGATTCCATCTTCAAATAATCTAACACATGGAAGAATATTCAATACAGGAAGAATATTCAAATACAGGAAGGATATTCAAATACAGGCCTGTGCAAAAAGTCTCCACCGAGACACACATTGTGAAAAAACACTCAACATCTTCACCGAACACTGGTCGGGAACACACACTTAGAAAAAACACCAGGTTGACTTCACTCCGTCATCGCCAGAACCCGACTGCTAGCGGTCACTCAAACTCCCGCCTAAACAGTCACGAGACTTCGCTGTTCACACAGCTCAGTCCCGTCCACGGACTAGCCGTGCTAACTATTTACAGTTTTACAATACAGAACAGCACTCACGACGCTATCTGTACACTATGACTTCTTTCATATATTTGTTAACCCAATTCACCGTTAATCAAGTCTACAAGTGATGTAACCCTTAATTTACTCTGTCCAACCCATACACAAAGATCATCTCCCCTTTTTGACCTTAACAATACCCCTGCTCGCAATAGACATCACATCATCTGCTGCCAACGTCTCATCTGCTGATAGCGAAACCCTTAACAATACCTCTAACGTAAACTCTCCCACAAATACATCCACTTTAACTTCCGTAGCATGCGACTTTCCAATCAGCGACAAAGTAACAGATACTCCAATTTCTCTGCACATGCTGGTCATACAGTATCACATAGGACCTAAAGACTCGGCCACACAAACAGATGAGACTTCATCTCACGAAAACTACTCAGACGTTACTCACAGGATAAATACGCCGTGCTGCCAGGAACTGGTGCTAAAAATGGAGGATACAATGCGAGCTCTAATTGCTGATCTGTCGACTATTGTCCACAAACCGATGAGTACAGAAAACGAACTCCTCAAAAATGAAATACTTTCTTTGAGAGAAGAAAATGCCAATATAAAACTGATCATTGAACAACTACGGAGCGATTTTCCTATTTCTAAAACAACTCAGTTGGTGCATCATCTTATAGTACCTTAAGCATTTTGGTGATTCTACCAAAGAACAAACATCAAACGAATGCCACAAGCAGTAAAAATGTCAAACCAAACAAGTTTCAGGTACACACGAAAAGTACCCTATCAGTGTAAAAATAAGTAACAGGTTTTCAGCCCTTAACGAGAGTTCAGTAGAAAGTGAACAGCTGCCAAATCATGTACCGAGGCCCCAACCACCCATTCAAATAACCCAGGCTCATCAGGACGATTACACCAAGAGAATCAATGGCGACAACAAAAATCAAAACGAAAGACGAGTCAACAACCATGTAGTGAAGCAACACATATCATAATTGGCGTCTTTCTCTTAAAAGGCATTCACAACGATCGGATGTCCACCACAAAAGAAGAATGCGTCTCAGTGATGACGATGCCTGGAGCTGGAACGGAAAGTCTAATTGCTAAAATCAATAAGTTCGACATACACCATAACATTACAAGAACAACAATAAATATAGGAATCAACGACATAATGAATGGACTAAGCGTAAACCCCTCTGCGATTTCAAGACTGACCACTACAATAAAGCAAAAATTTCCTAACACCCCTCCATTTATATGTCATCAATTATTCCGCCTTGCTATGGCTTCCAGCGTCGCGTAGCAGACATCAACAAGACACTACAGAGCTACTGCTAACACAACAACATTAGTTTTATCAACCACACTCCTTTCTTTACAAGCAACTCGGGAGCACCAAAGAAACGCCTCTACATAGATCAAATACATACATCCCAACTAGGAAGCAGCATCCTAGCAAAAACATTAAATATCCGGAGCGTACGCAAAGCGACAACCCAAAATACACAGATAAAAACCATGAGATCAGCCAATCAGGATAATGCAAAACATACCTTACCGGTCCCTCATAGAAGCGCACCTATTGGGAGTGGTTTACCTTTCAACAACCTTAATACCACCAACAGTCAGGAAGCCGAACGTTACGATGTTATGTTTTCTCCACTGCCCATAAGACAGTCCCTCACAAACAAATTACATGGCAATTCTACGAGCAGTGTCAAAAAGTCCCAGACACCTCCTAGCAGTGCTGAAACTACGACAGACGAAATCTACAGTCCTTCTTCCTCCCGTAGCCAACATCATCGTCCTCAGTGGAATCCAGAACTTGATTACCTGATGCAATTCAGCCCTGCGTCACTCAGCCAAGCCCTAATGATGTCTGTGCAACGTGGCCCCTACTATATACAAGACAGAGACATCCATTATCGATGATGACTACACACATACCTTTTCACTGACTTAATCCCTGCGACCAAAGCCGTCTCTCCCTTGTAATTTAGTTGATTACTGTTACGCCTAAAGTAATTAAGTCCTTTGTTACTTTCTTGGAACACTCGTATTTCATTGGCTACAGGCCTTTAAAAGTTTTTTTACTTGTTCGATTTTGACTATTTTAAATTCGTATTTTTTTCTGTCCTTTACTTTGTTAGATTTTGAGTGTTGTGGTGTGAAACTGTGCGTGCCTGCTTTTGTGTGCCTATATTCATATACTCCTGACAGTTTCAGTCCATTGCAATTGTTAGTATTCCCTATGCCAAGTGTTTCGTAAGTTAAACACTAACATTTTTACTTTCACTTTCTTGGTAAAGTTAATTAATCTAAATATTCGTGATTTTCGTGTTAACACTGCTTTTGTTATTACTATTTCTAAGCCTCCTATCCAAAATTAAATGCATACAAATCAGACACAATGGCTAATTAAGGATGGCCTACGGCTGGGTCATCTAAACATTTATCATCTATTAGGCAAATTTCCTGAACTTACGCGAATTTTGAATCAGAATTTTCATATTTTTGGACTTTCGAAGGTCGCTTAAATGACAAAATATCAGATGATGATACCGCACTACAAGGCTTTAAAACTGTTCTAAGAGACTCAAATATAAAGCTAGAAACAGGTATAGTAGTATATATTTCCACTTCTATTAGTTATCGCCGCAGAAGCAATTTAGAGACAGAAGAGACCGAGTGCATATGGTTAGAAATAACAATACCGAGTCAGGGACACTTTCTAGTCGGGTATTTTTATAGAAATCCCAGGAACTATCTGGTACGAATATTTCACCACTATGATGGACAAAGTATTTACCACTGCCAAAGAAATTATTCTTCTAGGCGACTTCAACATTGACATGCACAACACAAACCAAACGTGTGAAAACATCATACTATCTTACAACTTAAAACAAATAGTCAACCAGGCTACCAGGGTAACAACAACATCATCCACAACAATCGGACACATCTACATCCCCTGTGCAGAAAACATTATAGAATGCTCTGCTCCTATTGTCGCAATGAGTGACCACTATCCAATATGTTGCACGTGGTCAAAGAATAAATGTAAAGCTCTCAGAAATAAACATATAAGTTTTAAATTTAGAAGTTTCAAAAACTTCAACATGAACTATTTTTACATGATTTGTGAGCTGCACCTCTAGCCAGTGTTTACCAGCTTTCTGATCCCGATGACGCCTTTGCTCATTGGACACGTATCTTTCATTGTGTGTTTGATAACCACGCACCAACTAAAGAAGTTCGTGTGAAACGACAGATCAAATCTCCTTGGATCACACAAGCAATGCTAGAAGCCATGAGGCAGCGAGATCGAGCTCACAAAAATAAGAACTTTAACACATACAGAGCACAAAGAAACAAGGTACAATATTTAATACGTAAAGAAAAGAAAACATACTTTAAAAACTTAGTCCAGAACAAAACAAACAGTAAAGATATGTGGAAAGCAATCAACACCCTAGCAAACAAACGAAATTCGCCAGACTTGTTAACCCCCAGTACCTCATTTATTTGTACAGACTTAAGCACTTACTTTCAGGCAGAAATAACTAGTCTTAAATCTACGATACCAGATTCCCATTGTAACCTAGGCCAACTTTCAGCATTCTGTGATAACAAATGCACAAACACAATCCCATCCGACATTCCGTTTATGACAGTTAATGAAGTGTCTAACTATCTTCTAGGCCTTAAAGAGAATAACTCATCAGGGCCTGACGGAATCAGTAATCGAATACTGCACTATGCTGCACCAGTTATTAGTGATTCACTAACATACATATAGAATCTATGTATCGCAAAGAGTTACTTTCCGTCGCACTTTTAAAATCGCTAAGGTATATCCTCTTTTCAAACCTGGTTCCTCCGATAATAGTAACTTTAGTAACTATAGGCCAATTTCTCTATTATCATCGCTATCCAAACCCCTGGAAAACACATGCATAAAATAACACTACAGCACCTAGTTAACAACGACTTGCTAACTGATAGTCAGTCGGGGTTTAGACCTAAACATTCATGACACACTGCTCTAACTAAGATGATAGACGACTGGCACCTAAATATTAACAACGATAACATGTGTGGAGCAGTCTTTGTAGACTTTAAAAAGGCATTTGAAATGATAGATCACTCTATTTTAATTAGAAAACCAGAAATATCAAAAGTAAACTTTCAACTGGTGACGATAATTAAATTAGTCCTGTCAGACAGAAAGCATGTAGTTTCTTAAAATAACTCCTATTCAAACCCAGCAGTAATAAATACAGGCGTTCCTCATGGTTCTATACTTGGTCCTCTACTTTTTGCCATATACATTAATGACCTTCCACTACACATCAAGCACTCCTCCTGTGACCTGTTTGCAGACGACTGTACTGTTTACAAGAGGAGTGATAACAGTTGTAACACACCCGGACTTTCGTTACAAAAAGATACAGATAATCTGATTAAGTGCAGCAACGGAAATCGCATGCTAATAAATATCATTAAAACAAAATGCATGTAAATATCAACTAGACAAAAATTAGAAAATTCAGAGAAACAACACTTCAGATCTACAATGGTACCTCACTAATTGAAAACGCTAATGAACATAAAACTCTAGGTATAGTCGTTGACCAGCATCTAAATTGGACTCACGTGTACATGCACTGACCAAGCAAACGGCACAGAAAGTTTACCAGTTAGCTAAAATCAATATATATATATACACACACACACACAAACTTATAATTGATTTAATAATTTTAAGTGAACTGCACTAGTATGTCTCAATCATTTTAAATACACATAAACAGAGATATTAAAGTAATATTTTACTGAATTAAATCAGTTGGGGGCTCACCAAAACGAGACAAAATTCTCTTCTCCTCATAGAAGGTCTGGGAAGATTAGTATCTTCCCAGACCTTCTATGAGGAGAAGAGAATTTTGTTCATTACGGCCTTGATGATATCAGTTGTGGTGCTTGATTTCTTAAATTCCTATGAGGCTCTCCTAGAATTGTAGCATCATTTTTCGATTCAAACCTGTAATAAAATCTGCGAGATAATCGCTCATTTCAGTAAGATTTTAGTCCTATGATAATAAATAACCCCGCCCGTATGTGTCGGACTATAGGCATCTCACACGCCAGCATCGCGCTGAATTTTGTGCCGTGGTAATGCTTAGAAACGATCCCGCCGTATAAACCTACTCGCATTCCTTGTGACGTACTTTAAACATTTTTAACATTTTGCCCGATCTGCGGCAAGACTTATAATTAACGATCTTCCAGAAGTGTGCCGCCAAGTTACTGTCTGAATTAACGTAATACTTTAACTTTAACGCCTCTAATAGTAGTAATCCTTACATTTTTTGGTAGTGTAACACGAGACAACAGTAATAATTAACGCCAATTCTAACACCCGCCGCGCAAAACCCCGCTTCGCTTGACACGCGGTGGGATTGGCCCGATGATATATACACACAGACAGTTTAAATTCTCGCCGAGTAATGTTTTTCTGACGTCACTCAAACAAGTTAGTTATTTGAATAAAAATGCTAGAGAGAGATGAGAGGGGGAAGATGGCCGACTTGTGTAAAATTTATATTTGACGATTGACAGTGACAAAATTGAAAATCTAAACCATAATGAAACTGACCATAAAAATCATATATTATTATAGCTTAGTATCTCCTGAGCCCAAATGTGTTTTAAAAAATATGGTAGTCCAATTATTAGCCAAGTTATTGAGAAAATACTAAATGTCTACGGACGCTTGACCAGACAGACTGTGGTTCCTGCTTGTTTTTTTCATAACGTTAGTGGGGACGCCAGCTTAAAAAAGAGGCATGGTAGTAATTCAAATTCTATTAGTTGGTATAGGAGTGAAAGGGGAGAGATAGGAAAAATGTAACTAAAAACGAAACATCTTTTTTCTATTGGGCATAACTAACGCAGACTGACCAATCGACTACCAGACACAGAGTGTGTTTGGAATTTTGTTTTTGTTTTTCAAAAACTACATTTGAATTCTGGTAGTCGCAAGTTTTCCATTGGCCAGTACTAATAAATATTAGCAAAAAGCTTTCAATGCTCATCGCCAGTTGACAAAAACTTTTTCTATCAAATACGCTGAGATCAGCTGTGTTAATTTAATAAATAAAGAATTAATTAGCAGTCTGGGCAGAGCAGAGAAAAACTGGGGCCATTCTTTGCAAGTCAGCGTTATTTGTTACTATTTCTTGAAATGGTGGTAAGAATTCTTTATGTATTAATATGTTTATTACAACTGCCAAAGTTAGATACTGCTATTGGGAAAAGGGAAGGACATGCCGGGAGCAAACATTGTTGAGTCCTCACATTGAACTGTATCTAACTGTTGTATATTGTCATGATTTTGTTTTAATATTATTGTATTAGAATATGTTAGTAAGCCTCCGTGTTCCATGAACACTGTTCAACATGCCTGGAGCGTTTATAATTTAAAAAAGAAGAGCAAATCATACAAAAGGAAATGTGGTTACTCCACGTTATTGTATTGAGGAAAACTATGTAAAAGTACAGTGGCGTATCTGCCATAGAGACCTGAGGTGTGGTCACAGCAAGGTGTGAGTCATATAAAATTAGGGGCGAGTGCACCTGTATGCACGCGAGGCTGACCCCATACCACCATATGTAAATAATAATAATAAAGTGTGATCAGATATAAAAAGGCCAGGGTGTCCTTTTATTGCAGAGGTTTTATTTCCTGTTACCAGCCGGTGACAGGAAACCTGATGAGTGAGTGTAATGCCAACAAGTCTCCGGTAAAACGTTTATGCTGTCAGCAGATAGCTGGAGGAGCCTGTGCGTGTTGAGATATCTATATTTTCTGCAACTACATACTGAATTATCCTTCTACAAAGAATCCCAGGTGATATGTTAGCATCTGGGTATATCTGACACTTCAGTTATAATAAACTTTGATATTTTCAATCATACCCAGGATGTTATGGGGCATGATGAAACTACAGCCCCTCCTAACAAGTGACAAACACTATTAGATAATAAAGTTGTAATCTGTGAATACACCAACAGGAGAGATAGAGTGACATTGTACTTATCGGACAAAGTGTCCACAAATTTTAGTTAATTCTTTTTATGTAAACTATCTTTTCCTCATTTTCAAAGACCTGTCCAAAAGAGATGGCGGAACAGGCAGATTAAATTGTAAAAAGAAAATATTGAATTTTAAAGAAAAAACTTAACCACTGTTTTAGTCAATTCCTTATAGTGAGTTAAAGTGTTTTGTGTTTATGTACCATCATTTCCATTTCTCCCCTAGACATTAGGTACATCATACACCAGACACTAGAGCCAAAATAGTGACCGTGTGAGATCTAGGGAGGTAGCGTTAAGTTCCCTGCAAATACACCATCATCATCTATTATAGTCAGGGGCCTACATGTGCTTGACCTCACACGGTTAACACAGACACAGATTTCTTTCCTTTTAGGTATAACATCATAACCTCCCCAGCAAATTAAACTTGCTACAAAACCTCTGCCAAGAGTAATCTTGAGCAACAGGTAGATATACCTTTGAAGATCCTCAGTAGATACTCTTAATTTTAACCACTATCACTGCAGAGCAAGGGGAGAAATCCCGTGACACCTGGATGTTCTACTTTGTTTTGTTTCTGCTTCTTATTAATCTCTTTGCCTCTTTGATAGTTATATTTGCATCAGACTGAGGTAGCTTTCCACTTTTCTTTGCTAATCTGTCAGCCTTTTCATTGAAGAAAATGTTGCAATGAGATTGGATCCACTGTGCTACAACTCTTTTGAGTCGCTGACTCAGTGTGTATAGTTACAATCTGATAAGTAGATGAAGAGGCGTTGCTCGCAGAAAATATGACAATAATTTCACTGAAAACCCTGTCTAGACGAAGAGGTAATCGATAAAGTCTAACAAAAACCCGGCACAAGAGAAGACTTCATCTTGCATCGAGAAGAAACCTAATTCCTGCTCAGCCCGTGACCAGAGACAGGAACCAAGTAAAAAGAAGAACCTTACAGTAAACCAGACACGCTTCCAGAGGTGAAGAGAAGAAGATATCACCTAGTCAAGCCAAAATAAACTAGTCCCCAGGAGGCGAATCCAGAAATATCAATCAGAATCACGCAGATATCTGGAGAGGTGGCCAGTCTCGGGGCCCTTCCTGACAACAAAATGTTTAGTGTCGTGGAAGGAATGATGGGAAGACGAGGAATGTTCAGGATAAAAAGGCACTAAAAGTGACTAAATACTGACTCTGAATGCGACTGAAAAGTCCAAATCACGGATGGAAAAAAAGGGGTCAGGTCCGAGAGAATTTCAGCTACCTCGCCAGATCAAAATCCAAGCTGAAATTAACAGAGAAAGTAAGAAGCTGGTCATCAGAGAGGCTGACACGAGCTTGACAGATCAACAAGTACTCAGCTACCTTCAGGCTGAAAACTCTGATGTCGTAATCATGCACATCGAAAGGGTAAAAACGTGGAAAGAAAGAAACCAACCTCATTGTCACGTAGACAGATAATTTATTTTGCCATTTTAATGTTCTGTTTTCCTAGACATTTGTATTCTCATTTTCTTTCATTTTCTCCTTCTCAAACCCTACCCGAGGTGTTTACGTTCTGGCTTTCAGTAGAAATTCCCCAGTGGTCAGAAACGGTCAGCGCAGCGGTAATATTACATCAACGCACCGGTGGCTCGCTTGACCAGACAAACATTTCTCCGGTCGCTCTAGTCTTTGATCACGAGCGGCTGGTACCCTTTGAGGCCTGGGTAACGAGTTTGATCTGTTTCAGGGGGAGATAACAATCGCGGTCAGTCTCTGGGTTTTGCCCCTTAGAACGCAAGATCTCTCATAATATTATGCATTCCTCTACCTGAAGGAACTTTCTTGCGGTTGTTGACTTCTGATGTCTCTAGAATAACCTTTGTCTTACTCTCTTGATTACGCATTACGCCGATACATCTGTAGAAATATGCAGGCCAGGTGTCCGGGGGGAGCGTTCTTTCTAATCTATAAGAGTAGACGGGTTTAATAAGCCAACACACTCGTGAAGATATTCCTGGCCCGAGATGGACCATCATGAGAATTAGGCAGACTTTAACAGAACTAAAATGTTAAGGCCTTTCTCTAGTCATTTTCGGGTTTCAGGGGATACCGAATTGCTAGTCTAGTTTCCAGTCAGACGAAGAATGTCACCGTCTCTTCGTTCTAGAGGGATTCTGAGGATATCTAGCCCCACGAGTGTCACAGCCATACCTGAAACAACAACCCTTTGTCCACGCCATTTCCCTCTCACGGGAGTTCAGCTCGCGCATTGTGAAATGAGCCAACGCAACAATCTGAAAACGTCTATTGCAGTAGTAGTTCCCTACTCGCCTATTGGATTACCAGTCAGGGCATTGCGGCTTCCAAAATCTCAAAACAGCCCAGCATGTCTATAGCAGAATTCAATTCACCAGTCTCTGTATGCCTAAACGGGGCACTCAGCCAAGCCACAGTCAACCAGCCAAACCCGGATTTAAAGCCAATTCTAGCGCCGGATAAGCACGCCTTGGGATCAGTTGTCCTCAAGTGACTTCGTCCCCATGGCTTATTTCTGGATTATGTGGAACCTCGCACTTAGGAGCGGCCAGCCAAAGATAGACAGAGTTCCAGCCCCACTTGCGCCAGTAGGGGGGAGTCACCAACGATAGCGCCTATACAGTGATTTTATCCAGGTTAATTCCATCCCCGATGGAGGATATATACGAAAAAAAAACCACTTGCTGGAGCTATTCCATTGGTCCCCGAAAGCGGACAGGCTGTCGCTAAGTTCATTCAGTTGGTCAGCAGGAGATAAACAGCGTCCCCCAGCCCAACTCGCGCCAGTAGGGAGAGTCACCAACGTTTAGTACCAACAAGGACAGTTTTTAGGCTTAGTCCCTCACGAAGAATCTACATATAAGACACTGTCTGGACTATTTCATCTGGTCCCCGAAAGCGGAAGGACTGACACGCAGTTTATTCATTTTGGTAAACAGGAGGTAAATAGAGTCTTCCAGCCCAACTCGCGCCAGTAGGGGAGAGTCACCAACGTTTAGTACCAACAAGGACAGTTTTGTAGGCTTAGTCCCTCACGAAGGATCTACATATAAGACACTGTCTGGACTATTTCATCTGGTCCCCGAAAACGGAAGGACTGCCACTCGATTATTTATCTCTCTGTGTTCTACAGGTTCATGTCGGTGGTCTGTGTGTGTGTTTGTTGGTGTATTTTGCGTATTTGATGACTATTGATGATTTTGATGACTATTGATGATTTTGATGACTATTGATGATTATTGAGATTGCTGATGATTTTTTGATGTCATTTATGATGTTATGATGAAATGCATTATTTTCATGCTTGTCTTCAATTAATAAAGTTCACTCATTTATTAACGCGCTGTTCACGACCCTTCCATCCATATTTACATTTTTAGCTCTTTACTATTATCTCTATGTTTGATAAGAGAAAAGAGTGAGAGCAGGAGATGCTTAGACAGTAAAAGTGAGTTGAGGCTTGGAGAGAGAGATCACTTTGATAAATCTTCTTCCAGGTTGTCTCAAGTCCATCTCCTATTTACACCTTTCTGTGTGTGTAATCTATATCTCTGTCAGTCCACTATCCCTTGTCGATTTCACTACTACTGTCCAACTCGACAAAATACTCTACCAGTTTAACTCAACCACGACACTCATGATAGTGACTGTTCAAGGTACATCAATGCCGCAGATTATCACTTTATATAACAGACCTCGTAAGACAGAAACGTATATCCCTCCAGTAATACAATTTTCCAGGTGCCAGAGACGTTCGCACACCAAGAAGACATGTAGAAAAGAGGCAGCCTGCAGATACCACACATACAGTTACTGTCCCAAGATGAAGCAGAACACCAGTTATCAAGCACACAATAAAAAAAAAGAACGTGTGCGAGTTGCCTTGGCGTTCACAGAGCAAGATATCACAGTTATTCCAGATATTAAAAGCGTCAATCGGAAAGGGAGTACCATACAGTGAGGCAAAGAACAAAGTAACAGCAAATGCATTATCAACATCAAAACTAGGAACAAGGCCTTGCAACTCAAATCAGACAACTGACGTCTGAGGTGAGAGGAATGAAGCAGAAACTGCGAGAAGAAAAAGGAAACAATAACCACAATAAAGCGCCAAATGTCAGATGCGGGGAAATCCCTGGCGAATTGGAAAGTACAAAGCAAAAATTCCGCAACATGAAAACAATGCCACAACACATCCAAGAAGACATCGCAAGGTTGGCGGAAATGAAGAAGGAAAATGAGGAAATCCTTAAAAGAATTGTAGTGGAGATACTGATCATCAACGAAATAACAAGATAAAACAACACAAAGATACAAGCGTCAACTAAGTGAAAAATCACTGGATGAGACGCTAGAGGACATTATCCCAGCTATAACTGACAAGACCTTAAGACAGCTGGGGGTAAAGAAGATTATAGTAGACATCAGAGGTACTCATACGCTGGGCAAACCAAATGCACACACGAATCTACATTTCCGCTAGTAGTCCTTTTTCAGGACCGCAAGCAAACAATCGAGAACAGGCAAAATAAATAAATAAATAAATAATAATAATAATAATAACCCCTTCAGTCATAACTGACTATGGGAATGCACCCCTGAGGTGACAGCCCTTCAGTTGCTCATTTTCCTGATGTTCCTTTGGACATTTTCTCCTCTCTTCTTCTTGTTGTGAGAGCTTCTTTTCGCCAAGTCTCAGGTGGCGCCGTAGAGACCATCGCCACTCGGATAACACTAGTCAACAAATTTTCAAAAGTTTTTTGTACCAGAAATTAAATGTACCATTTCTTATTGATTTTGACATGCTGATTTCAAATATCATAATGAAATTCACCAATTGGCTCTGGTTTTTTTTTAAATGATGGATTTACATTACAGTAATACAAATAATGTATGCTTGTTTACTTCTCTGGGCTGAACAGCTAGTCTTTCTACTTTAGCATTATAAAAATTGTGGTTACATACTCAATTAATTGATATTTTAACATAAAATGATAGAAAAAATAAAAACATTATTTAAAGTTCACATATCATGCTTTAAAAAGGCACATTTGAACCCATTCCGTCATTATTCAGTCGCTGTTCGAGCTCTCTTTGCTTGCTTCTTGTAGTCAATCGATGAGGTGTCTCTTGTCACAGTCCAACAGTAATCAACAAGCATTGAATTGCTCCAATTGCCTTGATACCTTGTCTCCATAGCAGCAATGTCCTGGTGAAATCGTTCACCATGCTCATCACTGACCGCTCCACAGTTTGACGTAAAGAAATCCAGATGAGAATCCAGAAAATGAATTTTCAAAGACATGTTGCAGCCAAGACTCTTATACTTCAGAAGGAGATTTTCTACAATTTCATTGTAATTATCAGATCTGTTGTTTCCAAGAACATTGTCCACCACTGACTTAAATGCTAGCCATGCTGCTTTTTCCTTGCCATGCAACACGCAAAGAAACTCGTCATCATGAAGAAGTTTTCGAATTTGCGGACCAACAAATACTCCCTCTCTTATTTTAGCTTCACTCAGTCTTGGAAATTTTCTGATGAGATATTTGAAAGCCTCATCTGTTTTCTCCATTGCCTTGACAAAGTTTTTCATGAGACCCAGCTTAATGTGCAAGGGTGGCAACAAAATCTTGCTGGTGTCGACAACTGCTGGGTTCTCAACGTTCTTACTGCCAGGCTGCAATGACTGCCTGATTGGCCAATGTCTTCTGATGTAATGGTCACTTCGTGCACGGCTATCCCACTCACAGAGAAAGCAACAGTACTTGGTGTATCCACCCTGTAGTCCAAGCAAAAGAGCGACCACTTTTAAGTCACCGCAAAGTGACCAATGATGATGATCGTAGTTTATACACTTCAAAAGCTGCTTAATGTTTTCATAAGTTTCTTTCATATGAACTGCGTGACCAACTGGAATTGACGGTAACACATTACCATTATTCAACAAAACAGCTTTAAGACTTGTCTTGGATGAATCAATGAAAAGCCTCCACTCTTCCGGTATGTAATTGATGTTGAGGGCTGCCATTAAACCAGAAATGTTGTGGCACGCAGAAAGGTCACCCTCTTTGAAAAAGAATGTAATAAGCGGCTTCTGGCGGTTCCTATACACAGAAATTGTAACATCTTCTGCCAGGAGATTCCACTGTTGCAATCTGGAACCCAAAAGCTCCGCCTTGTTCTTCGGTAAATTCAGATCTCTTACAAGATCATTCAGTTCACCTTGGGTTATTAAGTGTGGTTTAGTGGATGTAGTTTGCTCAAAATCTGTGTCACTTGAGGTTGATGGTTCAGGACCACCAATGTCCTCTTCATCAGTGGAAGCAGCTGAAAAGGATTCTGGCACTTTGGGAACTGGTAGATCATCGCCATGTGGTACCGGAAGTATTGCAGAGGGGATGTTTGGATATTCCAGAGTCCATTTTTTCTTCTTTGATATGCCTTTCCCAATTGGAGGGACCATGCAAAAGTAACAGTTGTTGAGATGATCAGTGGGCTCTCTCCAAATCATTGGGACTGCAAAAGGCATAGCTTGCCTTTTGCCAGTTAACCACAGTTTAAGATGTGCTGCACATGTATTGCAGCATATGTGTGGCGCCCAGCTCTTATCTTGATCTCCTATTCTGCAGCCAAAATACAAACTGTACGCCTTCTGGCATTTCTAACTACGATACTTTTGATAAGGACAAATGCACTAACTAATGGCAACATTTTATCAGAGATAAGGTATTTATACACAAAGGGGATGTAATCATAGGTAGGATTGCATCATCAACTTCTAGTAACATTTTTATTGGTCATTAGAAAAAATTATGCAATCGCCCACAACAGTTGCGTCATATATATATAAATTTACCGTAATTAAATAAACTAGTAGCATATATCTTGAAAACTAGAGCCAATCAACATTTTTTAATGTCATTTTCGTTTTCAGCACACCAAAATTAGTTAAGATCAGCTATTTTCATTTCTGGTACATTTTGGTTGTTGACTAGTGTAATCAGACCACTACAGTAGAGCAGAGTTTAAACCTGAATTTACCACTTTACTTTGGTTTAGTGGGCTGTGAAAAATCGTTCAACTGAGAATCACTTTGAAATCTAATGAGGCACTACGGAACATATGTTCATTAACCTAACAAGTAATACACATGAAGTCATGAATTGCAGAGTTCTTTAAGAAGGACAGCTTACTGAACCATCTGGGCTAAAATGTTTAATACTGGTATCAGTACGTTTATTGTCGTTCGATTTATTGTATTAAATTTTCCCTCATACTTCTGTAATTCAATGAGCGTGTAGATTAAGAGATTTTCTGATTATATTATTAGCAATATTCGCACACATTCAGTTCAGTATCGAGTTGAGATATCTGGAGATCACGTGTACACTCTTCGCAAGTTTCCCGTAACTCTTTTAGTGGTGGAAAAGGTAAAAATAGTTCCTCAGTACATACTGCCGCGGGGAGTAAATTGTTAGAGACTTCAATATTCTAGGTAGAGATTTATAAGGAGCAGATTCAGGTACCCAATTATAACTGGGTAGACGGGGGTGTCTTTTGGTTTTGCTGAAATTCAGACCTGTTTTGAATTGATTACTAATACTGGATGAAAACAAAAACACAAATGGTCTAGCTGTTCACCGCACTGAGCGTCCGATTGGCTAAGCAGAAAGAGCGCCGTCCGCTCACGACGAAGTTATCATGTTCCGGAATCGAAACTTGGTAGCCCAAGCTGTAAACGGATTCCTGACTCTGCTTTTGAGTTAGGAAAGGCAAAAGGCAGCGAAGAAAGGAACGGTCCTCCTCATTAAAAAAAATTCGACCAAATATGATGAAGTCTTTTAATCCACTTCCCTACGGCGGTTTGTGTCACCTTTTCTTTTACCTTCATTAATCGCATTAAGACAGAAGTAATGGTGATCTCACAGAAGTAACATTTTTATGACAGCAAATGGAACATTTTTTGAAACACCTCCACAAATTTAAACACCTGGGCACGCTAATAACATCCGGTGCAAAAAATCAGCTAAGAAATAATGGAAAATGTTCCGCCAGCAAAAACATTCTTTGCCGGAAAGAAAACCAGATGAGAAAATACTCTCTGTCATTGGGAGTGCAGAAGAAAGTTTATTCAGTGTTACTTATTACCGGAGCGTCTGATTAACAGAGTGGTTAAAGCGCTGGTCTCTTGAGGCAAAGGCGCTGGGTTCGGAATCACGGTACCGACACGCCCCCAGTCTACCCAGCTGTAAGTGGGTACCTGACTCTTGAGTTAGGGAAGAAAAAAAGGCAGCAAGGAAGGGAACTGGTCACACCACCTCTTGATGGTGTACCTAGGATAGTGAAGTCTCTAACACTTCACTCCCCTACGACAATATCTGCTATGGGACTATGTTTACCTTATGTTTTTACATATTACCGATCTTGTCATTTTAAATAAAGTCATGGACAACCAACGTTTTGTTTACAAGAGGAAGGTCAATACATGGATGTAGTTTTGCAAACGACAAAAAAAAAAAAGAAATAAGAAGAAGAAAAAGGAGCAGAAGCAGGAGGAGGAGAACGAGAAGGAGGAGGAGGAGAAGGAAAAGAAGGAGGAGGAGAAGGATGAGCAGAAGGAGGAGGAGAAGGGGGAGGAGGAGAAGGAGTAGAAGGAGGAGGGAAGGAGGAGGGGAGGAGGAGGAAAAGGAGGAGAAGGGTGAGGATAAGGAGGAGGAGGAAGAGGAGGAGGAGGAGAAGAAGGAGAAGAAGAAGAAGAAGAAGAAGAAGAATAAGAAGAAGAAAAAAAAAGAATACAGTAAACAGGTTTCTCAGCTTCACTGTAAACTTTAGTCAGCTTTTTAAAATGTCATTTTCATCAATTAACATTTCCCGAACTTTTTCAACGTACTGATAAGTGACAAAAGGTAGTCCCATTGCAGATACTGCCGTAGTGAAGTAAAGATTTAGACGTTTCACCTATACTAGGTCTCAGTTTTATTACGTTGCGGATCAGTTTCCTTCTTTGTTGCCTTTGACTTCCTTTAACTCAAGAGTAGCGTCTCCATCATCATTATTTCTTTGTTTGTGCTCCTTATGGAGCACGGAGCCACCACTTCAGCTGATCGCCAGGAAACCTGCACCAAAGCATTCATGTGATCTAGCAGCGGTGTTTTCTGTAACAATTTGTTTCACACGATCAGGTTGTCTGCTCCCATACATAATCTCATGTTAATAGCCTCTTACGACATGTGTGAGGAAACAGTAGTCCTATTGTTTTTTTTGTCTCCTCAAAGTCCTATGGAAACTACACGGGGCAAAGGGCAGAGATAGCTACCCATTGAAAGCTGGGTAGACTGGAGCATAATGCACCAGCATTTCGAACCCATTAATTTTGCCTCGAGAATCAAGAACTCTCTCCACCCTGCCACTCGTCACCCTGTCATGATAAAAAGTCCTGTCTTTCTTTTATCTCTCAATTTTTGCCCTTAGCATTCAACATCGTTATTTCCTTTGCGCTCCTTACAGAGCACGGAGCCACAACTACTGCTTGCACCCTAGCAGGAAGCTTGCACCATAGCAGGAAGCTTGCACCCTAGCAGGAAGCTTGCACCCTAGCAGGAAGCTTGCACCCTAGCAGGAAGCTTGCGCCTCAGCAGGAAGCTTGCGCCCCAGCAGGAAGCTTGCGCCCCAGCAGGAAGCTTGCACCCCAGCAGGAAGCTTGCACCCCAGCAGGAAGCTTGCACCCCAGCAGGAAGCTTGCACCCCAGTAGGAAGCTTGCACCCCAGCAGGAAGCTTGCACCCCAGCAGGAAGCTTGCACCCCAGCAGGAAGCTTGCACCCCAGCAGGAAGCTTGCACCCTAGCAGGAAGCTTGCACCCTAGCAGGAAACTTGCACCCAAGCATGGAGCTTGCACCCTAGCAGGAAACTTGCACCCCAGCATGAAGCTTGCACCCCAGCAGGAAGCTTGCACCCTAGCAGGAAGCTTGCACCCTAGCAGGAAGCTTGCACCAAGTATTCGCATGCTCTTGTATCGGTGGTTTCTATGGCAATGTGTTTGATGTGATGAGATTGCCAGTCGTCCTATGCCCAACCTCATACTAGTCTCCTTGTAGGACATGCCTGAGGCAGCATTAGTCCTAATCTTTCTTTGTCTCTTCAGACACCCCCCTGGGAACTACCCCATAGCACTCATTGCAACGGTATTAAGGTTCTCTGGGCTCTCATTGCAACGGTATTAAGGTTCTCTGGGCTCTCATCCAACTAATCTGCTTTCTCAGACACAAACATACAGCTTAAGTTATTTCTAGCTAGTCACCATTCTGCAGGTGATCTGGTCCGTTCCCCTAGCCTGGGAGTTCTATAAATGTCATTAAGGTGGAAGTCTGAGGGCGAACGAAGAAGAAGAAGGAAGAAGAATATGAGTCCCCCAGGGTTAAAGGATGTCCATTATATTTCCACTCATTCCTATCTGGTCCGTTCCTCTGTCTCTTCTTTAAGACTAAACGTTCTATAAAAGTCATTAATGTGGAAGTCAGAGGAAGAAGAATATGAATCACACGGTTAAAGGACGTCTATTATATTTTCACTCATTCCTAGCGCCCCCTTTTCTAACGTGCTGGGACTTCCATGCTATTTTCATTCCTTGCAATCTCCCACGTGCCACACTTTGAGTACTCAAACATTACCGCACTGATAGCATTACCGTAGTCGGTCACATAATCTTAACTTGGCGGTGTTTAGGCGCCGTTGACTGATTTGAACAGAGTACTTAAGGAAACACCCTGGCATCTCTTTCTATTAAGGAATAAGGGATTATTATTCTTGATATCTTGGCATAGAGCGGTGCACTTATCGTTTCTGTAACTGCGTGTGTTTTGGTCCATAATAACAGAAGAGCAAGGCAGATATAAAAATAATTATAGAAGAAGATACTAAAGGCTAAACATACACTCTACGACGTGAAAAGGATATTAATATCCAGATAAATATAAAACAAATTAAAAAGAAGCGTCATGAAGTGTAACTGGTACTTTAAGTACATTTGAGAATGAATGGATACAGAAAAAACGAAACACGATGGGCGACACTGCAAGACAGTCATGTGTGCCCAATTCTCGACCCTTGGAAAAAAAAAAGTTCGTTCCTTCTCTTTGTCTGTTTATATATCTGATTCTGTTCTCGAGTTAGGGAAGGCAGAAACAGCGAGCTGAGGAAATCGTTACCCCACCTCATCGTGCTGGACCTAGTATAAAGGTAGTCATATGGTAGGTACTGCCGTAGGGGAGTGAAGTGTTAGAGACTTCACTATACTATGTCCAGCATTGAGAGGTGGGAGAACCAGTCCCCTTCCTCACTGCTTTTTCCATCTATAACTCGAAAGCAAAGTCAGGTACCCATTTACAGGTGGGTATAATGGAGCGTGTCGGTACCATGAATTTCGACACCTTTGCCGTTAGAGACCACCGCTCTAACCATTCTGCCAATCTAACACTTGGACCTAGGATAATGGAGGCTTTACCAATACACTCCTGTAAGGCAGTATCTGATATGGTCTCCCACACACCCTTGGTAATTTATCATTTTGTGCGTAACAAAACTATTTTACGAGAGCACTGTAAGGTAAAGGATCCCGTTACACGCCCATTGAGGCATATTGGGAATATAGTGTTATGCCTAGGGGTAATGTGGTCAGCATCACGCCGGCCGCCTTAACCTTCTCAGAAGTTACTCTGGTACCCAATTAAGGCTGGGTCGACCCAGGAGCCGTTTGCGGCCTAAAATAATCTCACCTCAACTGGGGTTTCGAACCATGGACCACTGTGCTAGGAAGCCAGTGCACTAACCACTAGCGGCTCCCGAGAGCACTGTGTATGCGTTCATTTCAGCTCTGACATGTCTCACATTTTATTATTTCCATTTTTTTAAGAATACAAAAGCCAAGAGGAGCTTTGATTGCATTGGGACATAAAATGAAATGAAAAGAAATTAAATCCAAATCCAAATTAGGAATCTGCAACTCAAATATCAAATCAGTCCTAGTGTATGGATCTGAACATGATAATTAGAAAGATAACGACTTTCATAAATGAATACTTGCGCAGATAAGAGAATTGGAATGTCAAGATCACAAATGTGGAATCTGGCAAACACTAGTGCATCAGGAGACGAGGAGAACACGCAGGCGTTGAAAATGACGCACATTAAAAAGGAAAGACAGTAAAATCATTTTATAACATTACAAGGCAGCCGCTCTTCTGGTTTCACCAAGGTAATAGACATAGATGGGAAGTGGGGGAAAAGCACGCACACACGGAGAAGAGAAATGTGAACAGACGAGAAAGGAATAAAGAAGAAACAGAAAGAGCATAAAGGATATCTCGTATATATGAACGGGGCGCGCCTCGCCAAAGAAAGAATATTTAGCCGAAGGTTTCCTCACAGGCTAGATATAAAGAAATCTTGCCTGTGAGGAAACCTTCGGCTAAATATTCTTTCTTTGGTGAGGTGCGCCCCGTTCAATCTGGACACATGATTCATTGGTTATATTACGTCTCACATCCAAATATAGAAGGCCTTGTGACGTGGTATAGCAGAACTTTTATCCCAATGTCCTCTTTTGGAAAGGCAATACCGAAATGAGAAGTACTACAGTAAGACTACGGTAAATGGTAATGTGTTTGGAAATAAGTAATGTGAATCTTACGAATTAACTTTATCCGAATTAAGTGTCCTCTAAGCTGCCATGTCCGGGATTGACACAGACCAACCACGGAGATAAACCCTGCCTGACAGGACGATAAACAAGCCCCACGGGAGTCAAGGGACGATGTGGGCTGTGCGAGCGGTGAGTACGATAACAAAAACCCCAGCCAATATTGATCTGTGCGGGGTTTGAGAATGAACAGGGTATATTTACTCCGTTGGTCGAGCGTGCGGGTGTGGAGACGTTACTGAATCAGCCACTGTCCGATGTCTCCTGCAGTGTTGCCACTGTAAATTTTAAAAAAAAACCCTTATGGACTATCTTCATTGCACACGGAAACTCCATCAGTGCTCCGATCTCCTCCCTAAGATTACACAAGGAGGATCTCAGTACAGTGCACGAACTCTGTAGCACCGGCGAGATTCCCAATGTATGTATTAGGAATCATACATTTCTGTAAATATTTTTGATTTTAAATTTTAGACCGGGCAGCAGCCTTAAGTACTCTTTACGATTTCCAATTGCCACGGAATTTTTAACGTGCGCAACTTGCACACGGAACCTCTTATTTTTTCGCGCATATCCGAAGAAAAGGCTAGGTATTCGATCTCACTACCCAGGAGACCGGGGGGAGGGGGGGGGGGGGAAGAGAGTATGACATCATTAGGACCACTGGTTCTGAAAAAAAGTCCATAAATTATATTCACTCTAATGAGAATCGAACCCGGTACCTTTAGAATTCGAGGCGGATGCCATACCTCTTAGCCACACCGACCACCTTAAAAAACCTTAAAAAGCACCTAGATACCCATAGATTTTGTTTTTTGGGCTACTTTAGGCGGTTTCTTGGACTACTTTCGGCTATTTTGGGCTACTTTAGGCGAAAAACCTTTATATGTGTCCTTTATATACCTCAACAAGGCATTTGACCTGGTTAGTAGGGATGGACACTTCAAAATCCTCCTGAAAATAGGCTGCCCTGCTAAATTGCTAGAAATGATAAAGTCATTCCATGGGCTATTATTAGGCGAAAAACCGAAAACCAAAAGTTGATCTAGGTGGCGTTCTCCAACTAATAAAGGAAAATAACACCTAGACGGGACCAAAAAAAAAAAAAAAAAAACCTTGATCTAGGTGAATCCACCTAGGAGTGGCAACGCTGGTCTCCACATCTTTAGGAAACTGATCTAAACGATTGGTATCGATGCTTGGCCTTAGAACGCATGAACCTGATTGGAACTAATGCACGTGATTGCCTACAGCCACGACCTAATTTCATTAGGATCTTACACGCTACCGCCGGTGGTCATTATGTAAAACAAGCGGGTCTGTCCTTACCCGACACTACGTAAAATAGAGTAAACAGATGCAATTTAAGACAAACGAAATTCAATTTCTTTTTTTCTTTTTTTTTTTGTAACTTCTTGCAGAGTGTGGAGCAGCCACAGCTGCTAGCCCTCTTAGACAAACCTGCTTCAAAGCCTCTATGCTCCTGTAGCAGTTTTATTTTTTATACATGATGAGGTTGTCAACCCCATGCATAACTTCATATAAATTTCTTGTACTATACGCCTATGGAGGCACTAGCCATATCCCTTCTTTGTCTCACCAGTAGCCTCCGGGAACTAAATATTTTCTTATTTTTTTAATGGCCACTTTTGTATTTGGTACGTACACATTTTTATTCACAGGTAACAGACCAAATGGAACCTTTCAACTGCGAGTACACAGATGTATTGACAGAGTGGTTAGAGCGTTAGTCTCTCGAAGCAAAGGTACTGGGTTCATTTCAAGGTATGGTCACGCTCCAGTCTACCCAGCTGAAAATGGGTACCTGACTTTGATTTTGAGTTAGGGAAGGAGAAGGCAGTGAGGAAGGGAACTGTTCACCCCCACCTCTTGATGATGGACCTAGTATGGTAGTCTCTAACACTTCACTCCACTACGGCAATATGTGCTATGGGGGCTACCTTTATCTTTTATAAAAGTATTCAAATTAAATAGAAAAAAATGAACTTGACTAAGCAAAAAGAAGGTAGTGGTCAACCTGAGGTAGTTGGTATCTCCGTAGATTTTGTCCACGAATGGTACTGGTGACAGGCAAATGCCCAGATACGACACAAGGAAGATTGTAAAATTCAATTTTATTATTTTTTTTTTTAAATAAAATTTTGCCTTGAATTGGCAAGGCGCGTCCCGTTCAACCCAGTTGGTTATATTTGGGCACATGTCCAAATATAAAACATTTTAAACTTGATTGTATTGTAACAATTGCAATTCAGTTAAGGGGACATACAAAGCCATAAACATAAAAAGACTTTATGGCGCCACTTATTTTTAATACAAGGTAACACAGGCCGGGAGAGGTCTAGATCAAAATGTCCCCACTTTAAAAAGTTGTCCTTTGTTTTTTTTTACAGGCTTTTCTGTAACTTGCAACGTATATCACTCTCTTGTCACTGTCGTATATTTTTGATAGGGTAATTAAGATCACTTTTGGTCCCTCCTGAATAGAACTGAATAGGACTGGTACAGGCGATAGCTCAGTGAGAAAATGGTAAAGAAATAGAATTTCACAAGTGAAATGGTGAAAGGTAAAAATCTGTCCCTGGATTTGATAGATACTCAAACCCACCTATCGATTACGACTGAGAGTTCAGATCAGACAGTTTCCTATAAATATATATATTGATATATTTAACCACTCACATATACACACACACAGATAAGTGACGACGATTAGACGCACGTACGTGAAAACTATATCTATGAAATAGTGATCTTTTTTGAACAAGCTGACCGCCACACGTGAATAAAGTTATGTAAATTTTTATTTATCATAAAAAAAGAAACTTTACATCGACAATATTGAATATCAAATCAAATACAATAAACATAGGTTAAGAATCAATTAAAGATATAGACTCATAGGTGAAATCCTTTCCCCTCTCTGTTGCCAAGATCCCGTTATAAGAGAAGTTATAGCCCCAAAGAGTCACAGATTCATACGCTAAGGTCCAAGGTCTTCCCTCTCTCAGTAAAGAACAGAGTTTATATATATTTATCTATCCTAAGAGGAAAACAGCATTAGCAAAAACTTGCATACAAGAGAAAATACAAAGTTATTACATGGGTTAAATCATAAACGAATTATTCATCCCTGTTATTCTCTCGCTCTGACAGCAGTGCTCACAGACAATAGGCGCACTCTTACCTAATCGTTGTTTTTCATAACATCTGGAACAAATTGTTCAGTCACTCACAGACCATCCAAGTTTGAGTTTACTGGCAAGTCAAACCCCAGTTTCTCCAAAGACTAATTAATCAAAATGTTGGGAAACGTTTGTCTCACTATTGTAATAGGAGGCTGATGAAGGTCACTTCAATTTTTGTCAAGTTAGGAAAGTACTTATGATATCTAATGTTCACAGGGTACAATAGCTTGGAACTTCACTCGTTAAGTTGAATGTCAGGTACATAAATCGGTTTAGGATAAATCTCCTTCTCAACACAATGGTTGTTCTATGGGAAGTGTCAAATGTAATTTCAGTCGCCACCACAGGCGAAGTATATATGAACTTGAGAAAGAAATCTGGATATTCTGTCAGTCCAGTTACCATTTATTCTTAATATTACTTTTGGGCCAGTACTCTGTCGTTCTTCTGGGCGTAAAAACACGAGGCCAGACAGGTCACTTGCAAAACCCGGTAATTATATTCAGAATGTTCTTTTAGTAAAGTTCTTCTCAGTTACATAGGTACTGAAAGCCGCTGGTAAGATTTAGTGTTTGTGACCCAAAATACTCCAAACAGAACTACAGGCGATCACCACGAAACTAGAATTATTCACTTATATCGGTATTCTAGAAGCTCGGCAAAATTGTCGAGAAAAAACTAAGAACTTCGCTATACAAGCTTATTCTCTAGCACGAAGCGATCCGTCTACTGCAACTTAGGAGTACTGAATGAATGAAGTCTAAACTACTTTGGTATAATATCTGAAAACAGACAAAGGATGCACGCTATTCTCGAAAACCCGAAAATAGCGTCCCGTCTTAACATTCACATTTACTCAGGCGCCGGCAATAAAACTGCCAGTGCTCGTTCTAACACCTGCCGCTACCTCTGGTCATTCCCGAGCGATGCATGTTGGCGCCTCTCACACCCATCACCGAGAAACTTAACCGTAGAAGCTTCGTGTCAGATGAAAATGTTAGACGATTGTCTGCCATCATATGTCTGTCAAGAACGAATTTCACACTATTCGGTCTACTCAAGAACTTAGCTTAACAGCAATAAAAATGCGTTGCTACATAAGAAAAGAGACAGGCGAAGGTTTGAATGAGAGAGTTATATTTTCACAATCAAACGAATGCGAAAAAAAGAAAAAGGATAAAAGAGCGATAATAAAGTAGAAGACACGGGTAGAATAGAGAAAAGATATAGAAATTTATTAATCATAAATCTCTCTGCGACAGTCACCTTCAAATCTTGCAATCGGTTTTTCAATCACTTCCAGATGAGCAATAGCTCTGAAACTTGGCATAGCTGTTTATTCCCTATGACAATACAATAATCATTCGTAAAAATAATAAAAATAATAAAATTAAAATTAATATTAATTGTGTTTGTTTGTATAGTGTCATCAGTGAAATGGCGATAACTGCAAATAATAAGACGAGCTGATATTCGTATTTGCTCAGGACTAGAGTTCAATTCCCGGAAAAACGAGCCACCATTCTGTCGTAGATTTTTGATAGGGGAATTAAGACTTGGGTTGGTCCCTTCTGAATAGATTAGAATAAGTGATAGCCACAGTGAGAGATAATAATAGAAATAGGTTTCCACGAGTGAGATGGTAGAAATTAATAGAGGCTGTCCCTGAAATCGAGAATCTTCTCTCTTTCAGCCTATCTTCTACAACAGATCTAGAGGAGTCAGACAGTCTATAATATATATATATATATATATATATATATATATATATATATATATATATATATATATATATATATATATATATACCACTCACGTGCACACACACACAAGTGACGACAGTTAGACGCACAGACGTGGAAAAACTATAACACTGATGATATAGATATTTTGGAACGAGCTGACCGACACGCTGATTAAGTTCAAGTGAATTTTAATTATCATAATAAAATTCCATCACAACCCATAAAATTACATCAAACATATACAAATAGTCCTAAAGTCAATGAATTGCTACAAGAATGATAGACCCAGAGGTATGATCTTTTCCCTCGATGTATAGCCCACAGTCCTGTTAGAAGAAAATTGATAGCCCCAAAGAGTCACGGATACATATGCTTTAGTCTAAGATTTCCCTTTAAAGGTATGAACAGACTTTGATACTCTAATCTATCCTAAGGAAAATATTATTGGCAACAAAAAAAAACTTGCATAAAGAAATTTAAGCCAGCAAAATGGGTGCCAAAATACAACAATAAAGGAATCACTCAGTCCTGCATTCACTCTATTCAGTCAGCCGTGATCACTAGCTTGCATTCGTACTTACAGCTTTGGTAGCAACTTCTGGAAAAACAATTTTTTAGGACATGCACATACAGAATCTCCAGGGTAGTCTTGGCCAAGGGAACCACAGTCCCGCAAAGATAGGTTGAATCCACTACTTCAGGGAACGTTTCCTTGGTTATTCTTATTTTAGGATATTTGGTTCTGTCACATTAAAATTGTCCAGGCACGAACGTTAACAGAGAGCAAAGTGTCAATAGCTTAGATTTCTAGTACCTAGGAATGTCAGGTCGGTGCCTTCTCTCAGTATAGGACTTTATTTGGTCACACCACAAATAGTCAGAACTCCGTCGGAATGTTACTGATAGTAATACTTTACTTGCCACAAGGGCTGAAATGTACTTGAGGTTTTTCTCAGGAAGAATTAAATCTGGCTCGATGGGCCCGTTACTTCATTTAATCTTAAAGTTCATGTAAGGGTACTCTGTCGTTCTGGATGCCAACGCAATGCCAGACAGGTTTTACGTTATGGTGTATAAAGTCTTTAAGAAAAAAATGTTTTTGTTCTTCACAAATATTTCTCCGTACTTGTCGCAGAGTGAAGATAATTTGTCTATTTGAAATTTTCTGTCCTTCCTGTATATTGCTTTATTTTCTGTCTATCCTAAGTTTCCGAAAAAATGTTTCTCACGCACTTGCCTTTTCCCCACCTTAACCCAGGTGAAGCTTCGGTCAACCCGTTCACGTTCGTTAGGAATTTCCAGACTCGGCTGTCTAGAAATTTATGGCCTGTCTTCTTCCTCATTGTTAAAACTTCTGAGCTCGGAACCACAGCACGTACTAGTGACATTCTATATGCAAACTAATTTGCAGCGAGACTTTTGCTATCGTGGGAACTTTTAAAAATGTAGCGGGTAAATCGAAAATAATTCTTTCTTTCTTTCTGTCTTTAAGAAACTAGTTTAGACTTCACTTGGTGATAGCATACTGTAAGAGAGAGACGCACGTCTTAGCCTTGTAAAGTAAAAACTATGCATAGGGAGACTTGAGTTAAACAAACCTAGTGCCCTCTAGTTTAACTTACAGAATATAAAAAATTCCGGAGCGGGTATGTATTCGTTTTTCCAGTATATAGGAAATTAGCTTAAATATATAGATATGAAATATATTATTATCATGGTGAAAGTCTAATGAAATATATTACTATCATGGTGAAAGTCTAAGTGTATTATAAAAACGGGTTTCCTTTATCATGTCTGTATCATAAATGCTTACGAAAATTCATTTATTTTCACTGCTTGTATTTTAAAGCGATGTTATGTTACAATGTTTGTATCATTCATAATTTCAATGACCATTTTACTTTTCAATGTTTGTAACATTAATGTATGAGCATATTATTATGAACGCGGGAAAGAATGAACGGTGGAAAGCACAGGAGGATTCTCTAGCGGACCCTCATGTAACTTTGTCTGACAGGGGAGGAAGCAAGTCTTGTTATTGTTTATGTACCTGGACTGACCAGCTAATTCATTCACAGCAGACAGGAATGTTTAAGAATGGACTGACCTATTTTAGGAACGAGACGCATGCATGGATATCAACATGCCGACGCTGGACACTGCTTAAATTGTTTCTGTTGTAATCGGCATGTTGCAGCAGAAGAGTTGTGACACATGTATTTTTGTTTTGTCTAACAGATTTATGCAGTGCAAAGTCTTGTCTCGTATCAAAGACCTGCCCAAAAGAAGATGGCGGGACAGGCAGATTAAATTGTATAAAGAAAAAACATTCAAATTTTAAAAGAAAACTTTAACCACCGTCTTATTCATTTTCTTTTAGTGAGTTAAAGTGTATTGTGTTGATGTACCATCATCTTCATTTCACCCCTAGACACTAGAGACATCATACACCAGCCACTAGAATCAAAATACGGACTGTGTGAGATCTAGGGAGGTAGCGTTAGGTTCCCTGATCAAATATATCATCATCATCATCATTCCTTTTATAGTCAGGGACCTACATGTGCTTGACCTCACACAGTTAACACAGACACAACTATCTTTCTTGTTAGGTATAACATCTTAACCTCCCCAGCAAAAATTACATTTGCTACACAAATAATAAATAGAGTTATCATCATCCATCAATCCATCACAAAAAAATCGCTGTCTTATGATGGCATCAAATTTTAAAATATTTGCAGTACCCACCTTTTTAAATATTGTAGTGTGCCGTGGAATTTTGAATAGCACTTTAAGTGTGCCGCGAAGTGAAAAAGGTTGCGGAGCACTGGGTTAGAGAACGCAGAGAAATCTAGAGCAACAGAACAGAGGTTGACGTGTGGCCAGTTGGTAATGTCTACATTTAATATGTGATATTCCAGCTCGTGTAATTCCGGAAGGTCTCCGTGTAGATTAAAAATAGGAAATCTGCTCCCTCAAATATGCTGCAAGAGTCGACTTATTAGGTTCGGAATGTGGCCAGGACACTCATTAAGTAAAACAAAAAACTACAGACGCCTTTCAATTCTTATATTCAGCCGGTGATCACTGAGGAGGTACGGGCAGCGTTGGCTTAGTTGATAGTCCTTGTCAGGACAAGTCCTTTTCAAGACAAGTCCTTTTCAGGGCTTCATCGTGCTCGCAGATAGGCAAAATGCGCTCCAATATAACCAGCGGACTTAAGTCTAGGTTGAAATGAACGTTCCTCGCCATTAAAAGCAAAACGAGCTATTTAAAAAAATACAGCTGCAAGAACCATGAATGCCTTGATTAAAGTAAAAAAGGTAAAGGATCCCGTTACACGCCCATTGAGGCATATTGGGAATACGGTGTTAGGTCCATATTTTCTTGACCATCGCTACACTAGGGATGATGTGGTCAGCATCACGCCGGCCGCCTTAACCTTCCCAGAGTTGTTCTGGTACCCAATTCATGAGGCTGGGTCGACCCGGGAGCCGTGTGCGGTCTAAAAAATTCCACCTCAACTGGGGATCGAACCATGGACAACCGAGATAGGAAGCCTGTGCACTAACCACTGCGCTACCGCGGCTCATGCTTTGATTAAGACTTTCTGAAAAAGGACAAGCTCCAATGTTGGCTCCATGCTCCATAGGGAAATAATGATGATCTTACTACCAGGCACAATTATTTCAATTTGATAGAGGGATATAATCAATAATTTATAATCAATAATTTATAATTGTCACGAAGTGGATTTAAGACTAGAGGCTGTCAACGTATCAGTGACAAGACACTAGTGAGATGAAAGACTGAAAAAGATAGATTAGATGAAAATGATAGTGAAAATGTGAACAGCTGAAACTATTGGCTCCGAGGTTAAGAACCGAAGTTAACTTTTCCTCGCCACTCCGGCCGTATTAGATCGCTATAGCTCCAACTACCTCTAACTACCCTAAGGGGATAAGGTTAAATTATGATTCACATACACCACGATACAGACAACACATAGCTACTGTACGTAAATAAAGTTACTGATCCAGACTATAATGTACAGTTTTATTTACACATAGAAAACTCAAATACATGTCAAAGAAATAAAGTGCGTGTGTGCACACCTGGAAAACAAATCAAGTACAGTTACAATGATTTTACATCAACCAAACCCTTCACCCACAATTGCCACCTGTATGGGAAAAGAAGTTAAGATTACACACAAACCACACTGAACTTGGTGGGGTCTCGGACTTCGAGCCTCTACACCAAACTAGCAATTCTAAATTCTAATGTTACTTCTAATTTCACAGTCAGCTGGAACTACTACGAATTGTCTACACGATCTCTGCACAGACGTCGTTTCTACACAGCCTATCCTGAAATCTCCTGAACACTGCTACACACTAACTGCATCCCTAATTTCAGCAGCTGTCCTCTGCTATGATCTATACAAAACTATGTCTCAGTTCTGTCTTGCTGGTCTACCACCTGTAGAGAGGATTTTAACCCTGTTGCTCTCCACAAATTCGGATATTGACGACTAAGGTATAAAAAGAACCCACTGGATTCTGGACTGGAACCTGTAGCTGGTTCCTACTAACACATCTGGATTCACCTGCCCGGTTACCCCTCTCTGGGTTCAGGGCCTTCGGTTTTATTATGACCGGGACGAAGCGAAATAATTACAACGCTGGCAGCATGCCAATTTGCGTGTGTAACAAGATCGAGCATCAGAGCTCAGGATTTATCCAACAAATCCTATTCCACTGTAGAAATGTCTTCCCCTGCCTTGGGAAAACGTATGTTCTGTTCTTCGTCCGCCTCTGGCAATATCTCAAAACTCTGATTTGTCTGAGATGCCAACCTTGCCGTGGGGAAAATTGTGGTGCCAAATTTCGCTCTCTCTCCCACTGTGCCGCTACCTGCTGTTAGACAAAGAAAATGCAACAGCTGAACAACACATCAATAATATACTTCAAATAAACACGTAACTCCCTCTCTATTCCCGTTATACAAATAATCATGCCCAATAAGTCAGCTCTCCCCCACTCAACTCCCTCTCTTCGCTCTACCCGATTCCCAAAAAAAAAAACATCGGCTGACCCCGATCTTCTTTGTTCTGCATGACTAACTACGAGTCACAACAGTTTTTCACTGAAAATCAATCTACCTGTCCAAAATACTTTGGCCTACTTCTACACTGACCCTAAATGCGTCCATGATCATCACAAATACAATAGTCCTCTCTAGGAATCATTAAATTCCCGTTCTAGTAATTAAATCACCTTCAAAATGTAATACAAATATAATTCCCTTAAAATTACATCTCACGTCTTCTGAGTACACAGAACAACAATGCACAACCAATAACGTATAACCATTTTATATGCTAGCATATACATACTGCCAAAGGTTATACCCCAACCCAGGTATAAATTAAAACCCGAAGTTACAACCACGTGCTCCCGCCTAATATTCATTAATTCACAGCACCCACGTGCTTACAATGAAATACAATACACGCTCACCCGAATATACTGTAAATAACATAAATCAAAGAGGCCGGTTTCTCTACAGACCTACTTTGAAATAATACAAAGCATGCCCGTAACATGTCAACTCTTAAACCATCCTAGATACCGCTATTCCTTCAATAAGGAATTATATGAACCTCTTAAGTTTTCCCAGTTTATCACTACGATAGTATTGATGGCTCTGGCGTTAAGAATTAAATTTAAAATTAACTTCTCCGAGAACACTTTAACTGATCGGCCTAGGACTCAATTAAACTCAATAAAGTACCATGCTAATAACTCATGCTTACCAAACTCGAATTTCCCACTTAAAGGCAAATCGACTTGTCTATGGTGTGCGGCTGGCAATTTTCATTAGAGAGAACGACTAAGAAAATCAGTGAGTATTTATATCAGACTTCTCCCCCCGAACCTAGCCTGACGTCATTTGCGCGGCTTTGTTCTAGCCCAATGATCGCTCGGTCTTTCAATGCAGTTTGATCTCGGCCAATCAACATTGTAAACACTCTGACTCATCCTGTTACTGCTAACCAGTGTTACGTACATGGGCAAAGGTCATTACCTCCATCCCCCATTTAGACAAAGAAACGGGAAATAGTGCTCAGCCCTCTACTGCTAAATGAAGCAAAAATGGCCGAACCTATTTAATTCCCGAAAATACGTCTATGTGCACGCAATAGCTTCAAGGAGAAAAACCCGGGTGAAATTCTGAACTAGGCTCTACCATCCTCCCTCTAGAAAAATACTGCAACAATTCTCTACACAACAAGACTAAACTTGACTACTATTGATAGAGAAGAAACATAATGCAGATAACATAAAACTCCATCGTAATCCCTCCTAGAAATAGTGATAGTAATGCAAGGAGAAAAAGATATGGGGCCTATTGAAAAAATAAATTACAGTAGAGTATCACAATAATCAATAATTTATAATCAATAATTTTATTCAAGACTAAGGTAAAAAGGTAATGTATACTGTTCAAAAAAAAGAAACGCATAGCTACTGAAGGCACACACATAGTCATAATTTTGACATTCAATAACTTTTTTAATTTAATGAGTTAATTGTTCAAATTGCACACAAGAATACCTTAGGGTTCAACCAATCAATTGACAGTTGTTTTGCATCTGGGTCACGAGAGTTTTTTGGCATACGGGCTTTCCCGTTAGTATGGTGTGTGGCCTCCTCTTGCATCGATCAGCGACTGGCATCTCCTGGGCATGGATGCGATCAGACGTCTGATGTGGGCCTGTGGGATGGCTGCTCACTCTTCCTGGAGTGCCTGGAACAGATCATGACGATTGGCTGGAGCAACGTCTCGGCGACAAACACGTCTATGCAGCTCATCCCACAGGTGCTCAATCGGACTCATGTCTGGAGACAGGGATGGCCAGGGAATGGTGAGAATGTTCTTGGCAGTCAGGAACTGCGTGGTAAACCGTGCACAATGGGGTCTGGTGTTGTCCTGTTGAAACACAGACCTTTTGGCAGCCAAAAGTGGAAGGACATGGGGTCGAAGAATTTCACTGACGTATCGTTGCGCATTCAAGCCTCCTTCAATGTGCACCAATTGACTCCTTCCTTTGTAACTGATCATTCCCCACACCATTGCACCTCCACCACCGTGCGGCGGAGCTTCATCAATGCAATTTTGGGCAAAACGTTCATTTCGCCTACGGTAGACCCTACGCCGTCTATCATGATGCTGCAACAAAAAGAAAGATTCGTCACTAAACCAGACACGTCTCCATTGGTTGTCAGCTGCCCAGGGACGATGCTGGTTGGCCCAAAGAAGTCGATTTTGGCGATGGCGGCGCGTAAGGACAGGTCCTCGGTGAGGTCGTTGCGCCCAAAGTCCAACGCCATGCAGTCTATTCCGGACAGTTTGATCAGACACATGACGCCCTGCAGGCAATGACTGGGCAGTTGAGGAAGCTGTTGTAAACCTGTCTCTGAGGTGACGAAGCCGAATAAAGCGATCCTCCGCTGCTGTTGTCACTCTGGGTCGTCCACTGCGATGCCGGTCTTCAACTGAGCCAATGGCTTGGAACCGGTGCCAAAGTCGACTGATGGTACTCTGATGCACGTTTAGATGCCTCGCAACCTGACTTTGACTTTCGCCTGCATGCAGTCGGCCAATAGCAATGTTCCTTAAATTTATCGATAGAGACGCCATAAATGTCTGCTTGAAAATGAACTGAATTTTTTGTGTGTAGCGTTATCCTTTTATAGGGTTTCAGTTGCGTAGTCAGTGAATAGTGTTCACCCCAAATTTTGTTCCTTTCACGTGCGCGCAACATGAGCTGTGGTCAAAAATTGCGTCATAAACACTATTGACCACTGCGTTGTAATGATTACAAAAACGAACGCAATTCAGGTCAACACGTGCATTTGACACTGTAAAGAACATTTGAGGCTGGTTTTTATTTACCCTAGCACCAAATTTTACTTACAAACTCATAAAAACGCGCCCTCGGATAGCTATGCGTTTCTTTTTTTGAACAGTATAGTTCCATAGCAGATCCTGCCGTAGGAGAGTGAAGTGTTAGACACTTAACAATACTGGTCCAGCTTTTAAATGAGGTGGGATGATCAGTTCCCATCCTAGTTGCCTTTTACAGCTGGGTAGACTGGAGCGTGAAGCCAGCAGGTTTCGATACTGGAACCCGTTTACTTCGCCTCGCCGCGCGCGAGAAGAAAGTGCTCTAACAGCTTAACTTATCGGACGCTTGAGACTAAAATACGTAGTGTATTAAAAGATTACACATGAACTATACAAGTCAATTTTAGGACAGCAAAATAACAGAACACCAACCTTTTGACAGAAGCATCAGAACACAAAGTAAGGAAATTTAAAGTATTAAGTGCACTAAAACAGTGGTTCTCAACGTGAGCCAAATGACTCCCCAGGAGACCATGTTATATTTGTATGGTGCCACAGTAAGATGGTAAATTACCTTTTTCCAGCTAACGGAAAAGGAGGGGGGAGGGGGGTGTGACGTATAATGGAGAGCCTACAGTAATCTGGCAGTCTTTTTGTGACCTCATAGCGTTCTAAGATTTGCTAGCAAAAACCAGGCATTTACAGCCTGTGTTTACTCACTTTTTCACCCACGCCTCTTTTCTTTGAACATAAACGAAGTTTAAAAATTTTCGTGACCTGTCAGTCATAACAGGTAGCGAATCACGTTTGTATACCTAGTTTTTTCACGCGAGCTTATCTGTCAATCATACGATACCTGACAGACTGCACGTGAAAAACCACAGACCCTTTGAAGTTCGTACTCAGGGGAGTCAGAAAAGCCCCTGGGCTCTTTGATCTTCAGAAGCGGGCAAAATCTTCGAGAACCCCGTTACACGGATATAAGTCTTTTGATGACGGTTGAAACCTCGCCAGAAGGCCGACCGCAAACTTTTATCTGGGAACTCTGTTCTGATTCTCCGTTACTCACACATTAGTGCGAAAAGTAACATCATCTATAGATCAGAGAAACATAATGATATATAAACTGTGTTTTCTTAAACCTGCTATCAGTTGTCACTCAGAATTTTTGGATAGTCTAAGCACGTAGTTATAGAACCATTGTGGAAAATGTGTTAATGGCATTCGTGGGGATTTTCATTCTGATTTTCTGGTAATAGAAATTAGGCTTACGTGTTTAAAAGTGTTAAGATTTTACCATTATAATTCACTTATGTTTTCTAGCTGTTAAAACATTAGTGAAATAAAATAACGCGTAGCTATTTCATATCAGATGTTCAGTTATCATGTTAATTTTCACCACACGCTTTCTCACACAAGAAGAGACGGTTTTAGCTGACTGGTTAAGTATTAGGCGCGACTGATAGTGACAGAAAAGAATTCACGTTTTATTTCATTCTGCGTATTTTTTTTTTCCCCTCTAACCATCGGCACTCGAGCTTTCCAGCCCTTTCGGCCCAATGACATGACATTGCGAGGCTGGGGGGTCAGTGGACTTTCCTTCCAACCCGGTCAGGAGCTTCGCTCCTTCCCATCCACAGGGGGTTTATGTGCAGGAGCCGTTCAGGTTATTCAGTCAAATTCCCGGTCGTAAACATTCCTTCAAACGCTGACGCCCGGGCTTGAACCTTGAAAACCTGGTCGCCAGTACAACGTTGTAGCCATTACACCAGCGCGGCTCCCATGCGTATGTATTATAAGTGCCTATTATTTAATCTCATACGACTAAACTATCAGACGCCGACCAAATTAATAGCTAAGCGACGGGCGATACGGTAGGCTAAAGACACCGTGTGCCTTTTACATTTAATCAGGACTGACGGAGTAGATAAGAGATCGTCTTGTCCCCGTCTGTGTGCATATATGTAGCTGTATAGAATAGTAGCATTTTTCCATAAATGTTTTTTTTTATATTTCTGCAGACATGACCATGAGCGTCCAGCGGTCTTTTGGTCTTTTTCCTTTTTACTGATTGGTTAATGTTGTCGTTTCTTGGCTTGTGCGTCACCAATTTCATTGGTGAGCAAGTTTTGCCAACGATACATGAGAAACATTTTAACGTGTAAAATTTAACTGGACTTACAAAACCCAGCAATATTTTTTCAATTTATCAGCCCACTGGGGTGTGGAAAAAATAACATTCATTCCCGACTTCTGACAGTCGTATTCAAGCGTAGCATCCAGAATTTACGCTGTTTCAGAATCGGCACTCTACCACAGAGCCAGCCGATAGGATTATCATCATTTATCAATTGTAACATTTTTAGCAACCAGATGTCTCCCAATACTGGACGTATTTTCCTCTTTTAACTGTGAACCCCAAGATCACGGTTCTACATCAACTATTGGCGGTGACATATTGTTCATCCAGGAAAACCCACACCAGATTCGGTGTTCACCTCACTAGTCTTTATTGTTAGAGGATGGACTGGGGCCAATGTGGGAATTAAACCTGACCTTTTTTATATT
Organism: Oreohelix idahoensis; assembly: GCA_024509875.1. Lineage (NCBI taxonomy): Eukaryota > Metazoa > Mollusca > Gastropoda > Stylommatophora > Oreohelicidae > Oreohelix > Oreohelix idahoensis. The sequence continues at coordinate 168,873 of JAMPIV010000973.1, forward strand.
CAGGATAATTGTATTTCCAAGGGATATCACCAAGAGTAGGTAAGAATGATTGAGTGGCCACTGTATGAAAGAGAGAGTGAATATTTTTCTTTGTTACAGGGACTTTACCAACATTGAATTTAGCTTAAACGTGTTAACTTTACTGGGTAGCCTATAGAAATAACCTGTTTTCCTTACTGTCTACTCTGTAACATAGTGCAAACCTTCGACCTTTGGGTTATTAACTTTTTGCGTTCTTTTTCTCCGGAAGGGGAGGGCACATTTATTCTGCTATTTTCATATGTATGTAAATCTGATTTTATTTGATCTTTCTTTAGATATTTGATGTTGTCAAGTTTAAATGATACTAAACAACAAAAGAAACTTAACTTTGTGTGTTGGTCAGACCCATACCCAAGTAACCGTAGTTTTTCACGTTTGTGTGTCTTGCTGTCACATATCTGTGTGTGTGTGTGTGTGTATGTGTGTGTGTGTGTGTAGTTAAACTTATATTTATACAGTAGAACTCCATTTATCCGAACCCCAATTATCCGAACATCCAATTATCCGAACACTTTTTCCAGAAAAAAAAAAATCAGGCGCCACCAGTCACGTTAGACTACAGTTCTGAATCTTTTGATGCGGCAAGCTTCAAATGTGTGCGAACAATTTGTAGACAATGAGATGGGCTAATGGACGGTCGCTTACGTACAGGAAGTCAGTTAGATCATAAAGTCAGTTAATATCTGGTTTACCAATCCAGTGTACGTGTTCATTCTAGGCAGAAAACTGGCTAAACAGACAGTTCAACTTAAAATAATTGTGTCTGCTACTACAGCAGAATAATTTTGGTGTACACGTATTTCTCTGTGCGATCTGGCATCTTCCAGTAGGCCTAAAGCATATAAAAGGAACCGCAATGTTTTGTCAATTGAAACGAAAACAGAAATTATCAAGAGACTAGGAAAAGGTGAAACTGTGCCTTCATTTGCAAGGATTTTCAATGTTGGGAAAGCTACCGTCTCTGACATCAAAAGTAACAAGGATAAAATTATGAGTTTTGCATCGAAATTGGATAGTGAAAATGGGTCGAAGAAACATAAAACCATGAGAAATGCGAAAGATTTGAAATTGGAAGAGGCTTTGTATATATGGTTTGTGCAAAGAAGAAGCAAAGGGGAACCTATCTCTGGCTCTCTATTGTGTGAAAAGGCACTTCAGTTCAACAATCAACTTGACGGTCCTCCTGACTTTAAGGCTAGCCAGGGATGGTTAAGAAACTTTAAATCTCGTCATGGCATACGAGAATTGGAGATTCAAGGGGAATCTTTATCTAGCGATGCAACTGCCGCTGAAAATTTTAAAGAAACATTCTTGGCTTTTTTGGAAGAAGAAGGTTATTTACTCGATGATGTGTATAATGCCGATGAGACTGGCTTATAATGGAAATCATTGCCTCAAAAATCACTTGCATCTCAGCGCGAAGCAGCTGCCCGTGGGTTTAAAAAGTGCAAAGAGAGAGTAACAATTTTGGTAGCCGCGAATGCCAGTGGAAGTCATCGTTTACCGGTGCTAATGATCGGCAAAGACAAAAAAACCACGTTGTTTAAAGAATGTGACATGTCTCCCATTGTGTTACAAAGCACAGAAGAGTGCTTGGATGAATAGTGAAATATTTCTTGATTGGTATACAAATCAGTTCATCCCAAATGTGAAGAGGTTGAAAGAACAAGAAAAGAAAACTGGAAAATTAATTCTTCTACTGGACAATGCACCATCTCATCCAGAGATTGCATTGAATGCAGTTGATGCAAATTTTAAAGTAATTTTTCTGCCTCCCAATGTAACAGCACTGATTCAACCAATGGATCAGGGTGTTATAGCAAAGCTTAAAAAGATGTACAAGAAGGAAGTCATGCGTCGTTTATTGTTGGCTGAAGATGAAGAAAGTGTGGTGGCGTTTTCCAAAAAGCTTAATCTCAAAGACTGCTGCTATATGTTAGCTGATGCTTGGACCACCCTGTCACAAGATAATCTCAACAAGGCTTGGAATAGATTGCTTGGGAAAAAGGAGGAAATGAAACTACTGCAGTGGACACAAATGATGATTGTATAAATGAAGTTGTGGAACTGTTTCAAGCAATGCCTGGATTTTCGGACTGTGACAAAGATGATGCACACATGTGGCTAGAAGATGATAATGATTCTGGTTTTCAGTTTTTGAATGACGAAGAAATTTTGTCTTTTGTGCAAGAAGAAAACCAAATACATGTAGTGACCGATGATGAAGATTCCTCAGAAGTACATGATGTACTTGTAGATTATGAAGAAAACCCAAAACGTCGACCAAGTCCTGAAGAGGCCTTTATAGCACTAGAAACAGCGATGGCTTGGTACGAGCAAGAATATGACAGCTGTCCTACACAGCTTCTGCTGTTAGAGAATGCGGGACTTAGCAGCCAAAAGGAGACTATCCAGTTTGGTGCAAAAGAGGATTCCTCATTATTTTAAAAAGAGGGCTACATCTGTGCAAGTACATGTATACGTGAGTTGCGCCTGGTTTTGAATCGTTTGTAATGTTATTTTGAAAACATTTCTCTTTCTTAACAAAAATAATTAATACAAGTAGTACATGCACTGCAGTGTAATGAAAGATTTTGGTGATACAGTGATCTAATACAGTGTGGGTATTATTATTACAGTACAAGTAAATATGTTTTATAGTGTATTTTCCTTGTGATTGTTAATTATTTTTAGAAATATGTGTACATGTACTCGATACATCATGTAATCCAATTATCCGAACATTTGATTATCCGAACGATGCTCGGTCCCATGGGGTTCGGATAAATGGAGTTCTACTGTATGTATGAGGAGGGCAAGGTTGTCTTGTACTAACTTATAGTCGTATAGATAGGCTGGAATAGAGAAACTTACTCATTCCAGAGACATATCTTTTGCTTAAGCTATCACCCCGTGAAATCTATTTCTCACACCTTTTTTTCCTCACGTATTTATCACCATCCACTCTACTCAGACGGGCGAAAAATAACTCCCAACGTATCTGTACGACGGGGGGAGGACCGAGGTAAATGAGGCTCAGAAGGGGGCCATGCAAAAAAAAAGGAGAGAACCACTGCACTAGATAACGAAGTACTATACATACATGTGTCGGGTGTTCACAGTTAGACAACTAAAATATTTTGGCCATGTAAAAAGACATAATACCTTGCTGAAAACCTTAATAGAAAGAAAAGATGAAGGCAAACGTATTAGAGGAAGACAGCGCTATAAGTGGGAAGATAACATCAAGAGATGGACTGGAAAGAGTCTATCACAGTGTACCACCAAGACGAGAGACAGATGATGTTGGAGATCCATTGTAGCCGACCTTCGATGTGGAGATGGCAAAGATGATAAGACTGGTGTGTGATGCTACAGGATTTCGATACCGTAACACACAGTCAACTTTGCTCCCGAGATGATAACAATAGAAACATTAAATAAGATAGAAGAAAGAAAAATAAATAAAATAGTTAAATAAAAGCAAAATCGCCAGTTCCACGGCAAGGGCTCATGAAACATACGTAGACGCAAGTGAAGAAGTAACAAGTATCAGGACCGACAAAAGGAATGCACAAACGAGCTAGTTGGCAGGTAGGATAGCGTGATTTGCTTTCGTATCGAGGCGGTGGTGCCGTTCGGAAGGTCCTGGGTTCGATTCGCCGGTAAGCCACTCACAATTGTTGTTTTTCTGTTTTCTAGTTTTCTACTTTGTTATTTATCACGAGTGCCCGGATTTTTCGTCGACTGGGAATTGGACTGGATTAACTCGAGACCTGGCGAGCACATTTGAAGGAGTGTCGTCGACCAGGGATTGGCGGCTCCTGAGCCGACCCAGCTCTAATGGGTACCTCCGAAATCGGCGAGTATTTGCCTGAATGGCGAGGGACACCTGTCTCTGTACAAAGAAAAGGGATACTCACGTAAAATCAATGTCAGGTTAGACCAGTGTTTCCCAAACTTTTTTGGGTCACCGCCCCCTTGGCTCCCACGGCATATCCCCAGCGCCCCCCTGCATTTCCCCACACTACATAAAAAAATGTAAAGAGTGAAAAATAAGAGCAACTGTTAATACAGTAACAACTAATTGCTCAATTTATCACATTCTAATATAAAGCTACAGATACGCTTATTTATTAATTTAATATTAAAAGAAAAACTTAATTACTTAATGCTGTAAAACAAACAGCAGTATGCGAAAGTAAATTAGTAACAAACTTACTTCATTTTTAACTTCAGTGAGATGGATGTGCCTGGTGTAGTGATATCAGCTTCTCAATATCAGGCTGAAAGTTACTTAGAAGGAGTCTCAGATCCCCACGTTCAGTAATCTGCAGTCTGTTTCTCTGCTTCGAAAGAAGTTGGACAACCGCGCTGAAACCACGCTCTACTAAATACGATGTTGGAAAGGCAATACAGAACATCTTAACCTTTCCCCACACTGCAGGGTAGCGTTCAGAGATTTCTTTCTGCAACCAAAAGTCTTGATATGATTTCTTGAACATTGGCTTAAGCTCAGCGTCATTTTGTAGCGATATCAGTTCCTCTTCCACCCTTCCTAGTTCATCACTGCACGCGTCTAGGAATGGATTTATTATCCAGTCTGGAATCGTGATCAAAAGAAGATCCTGAAACCTCTGAGACATGTCTTTCTGCAGCATATCTAGATGTGCACAATATACTTGAAGATTATCCTCTGGTATTTTGTCTTTCTCTTCCAACTCTAAGAGGCTGGGAAATTGGATTAACTCGCGACGGCCAATATTACGTTTGAATAGCGTTAATTTGGCCAGAAACGCGAAGACGACAGATTTGACTTTAATAAGATTAATATCATTTCCTTGCAGTTGTAGATTTATTTCGTTAAACTTTGTGAATAAATCTGACAAATATGCAATGTCATGCCTGATATTCGTTAGTTCTGTACTGAGCGAAGCATGCGAACTTCAAAGATTCTACCACAGTTTCAAAAAGAGCATAAAAGCGTCTCAGACAATTTCCTTTTGAGAGCCACCTGACTTCGGTGTGCATCAGCACACGTTCAAACTGTTCATAATTCTCAGTACAAAGCTCTCGAAATAGTCGAGAATTGAGAGCATGGGACTTAATTTTGTTAATCGCTGTGATACCAATATTTAATGATTTGTGAAGCCGACCAGGTACAGCTTCTTTTAAGAAAGCGATAAACCCGCGGTAACAACCTATCATTGATGGTGCCCCATCTGTTGCACAAGCAAGAATATTAGTAAACGGAATGTCCTTCTCTTTGAAAAATTTCTCTACTACACGAAATATTGACTCTCCTTTTGTATCAGTTACTAGTAGCTTAGCAAATAACAACTCTTGAACCAAGCTTTCATCTTTTACGAAGCGAACATAGGCAAGAAGCAAAAATTCGTTGCTAGGCAAAGTTGACTCATCCAACTGCAATGCAAATTCTGTTGTCCTAAGTATGTTGCACAATGTATTTTCAACATTCTCAGCCATTTCATCTATTCTTCTTTGAACAGAGGTATTGCTGAGCGGAATTGCTTTAATTATTTGTTCAGGTGACTTATGCATAACTGTACTCACAAACTCCCTTATAGCTGGCAAAATCAAATGTTCTGCGATTGTATGAGACTTTCCAGATTTAGCTATCAGCAATGAAATTTTGTATGAAGCTCGCAAACCATCACAGCTTTGTTGTGAAGTGTTGACAAACATGTCACGGACTGTTTTACGTTTCTGAAAGCTTTCACGAAGTGACTGAAAATATGTCAAAATTTTATCTGTTTTATCTGGGTGAATTTTTTTCAAATGTTCAAGTAGTCTGGAAGGTTTCATCGCCTCATTTGAAAAGGCCCTCTCACATAATGGTTGTTCGTCCATCACGGGTGATGAAGACCACTCTGTTCATCCAATTATTTAAGAATATGTTAGGTTAGTCTATGGGTACGAAGGTGACTGAAGAGCCCGATGCGGGCCTGGAAAGATCTTGGACAGTGTGGGCAGGGAATGTTTGCTTCATGTGAAGGTTTTATTTCACGGTCCTTTCTAGCTTGTCTCCGCTGTTCCGCTGCTGCTCTTCTGGATGATTCGCATGCCGCTGCACCTTTACGAAGAGATGTGCGCCAAGCAGTTCGGTCTTGCGCAGCAGCTTCCCATGTGTATGGGTTTATGTCAAAGGTTTTCAATGACGTCTTTAACGTGTCTTTGAAGCGCTTCTTTTGGCCACCATGGGAGCGTTTACCCTTCTGCATCTCACCATAAAAGAGTATCTTTGGCAGTCGATGGTCTGGCATGCGGACTACATGACCTGCCCAGCGAATTTGTGACTGCATCAGAATAGTATCAATACTAGGGATACCAGCTCTGTCAAGAACGGCGGTATCCGGGATCTTGTCTTGCCATTTGATGTTCATTATCTTCCTGAGACAGACTGTATGGAAGTGGTTTAGCTTCTTTACGTGGCGCCTGTATACAGTCCATGTTTCACATGCATATAGCAGCACTGGAAGCACCGCAGCTCTGTACACCTTCAGCTTTGTCTGTAGACTAATGCCACTTCGATGCCAAACGTTGGTGTATAGTCTGCCAAATGTGCTGCTGGCTTTGGAGATCCTGGTGTTCACCTCATCATCAATGACAATGTTCTGGGATAGTGTGCTACCAAGGTATGTGAATCTGTTCACAACATTCAGTTTCTCACCATTAACCTTGATGACTGGCTCAGTATAAACTGTGCCAGGAGCTGGTTGGTACATGATTTCTGTTTTCTTCGTGTTGATGGTAAGCCCAAAGTTGGCGCAGGCTTCGGAGAATCTATCCACACTATGCTGCAGATCAGCCTCTGAGCCAGCATTGAGGGCACAATCATCAGCAAACAGAAGATCTCTGATGGTGTGTGATTTGACCTTGGTTTTTGCTTGAAGCCTCCTAAGGTAAACAATTTTCCATCAATACGATAACTAATGTCGATTCCTGTGTCCCCGTCTCTAAAAGCATCAGTCAGCATAGCAGAAAACATGATACTGAACAGAGTCGGTGCAAGTACGCACCCTTGTTTAACTCCATTTGAGACAGGGAAAGGCTCTGATAGCTCACCGTTTTCCTGAACTCTAGCCTGCATTCCATCATGCAGTTGCTGCACTATTGTGATAAATTTCTTTGGGCAGCCGTATTTTGCCATGATCTTCCATAGACCCTCTCTACTGACCGTGTCGAACGCCTTTGTCAAGTCGATGAAAGCTGTGTACAGGTCACAGTGCTGTTCTTGGCATTTTTCTTGTAGCTGTCTTGCAGCGAACACCATATCTGTGGTTCCACGTTCTTTCTCACATAATAGACACATTGGCAGTTGTTGGTTATTTAGTGCTGGAATAAATCCATATTTCAGATATTCCACGCTGTATTGTCTGCACTTCTTTTTGGTTTGTTCTGCTTTTGCCATATTTGTTCTGAATTCTGGAACAAAGAATTGATTTTACAATTTTGCAGATAGAAAAATATTCGTCGAGTAAACAACACAAGCTGATTTAAAAGTGGCTTTACAAAAATGTTGACACAGATGTTCTTACCGGTTTACTCTTCAATTTTATAAAATTTCACAGCCATAAATAAATTAGCAAAAATACAACAATCAGAAGGGGGAAAAAACACAATTAGCAACAGCCACATCAACACTGAAGTAACGCAATAATCATTTCATAAAGTATAATAATAGTTATTTAATATGAACAAAATATAAAATAACGCACTATATTGATAGGTCTTCAGATTTAAAAATTGAGAGACAGTAGCCTAACTACAAAGAGTGGAGTTCCCGGTAACAAATTAAAAGGATGTAATATAATAGATTGAATAGAAATATTCAATATACGACAAATCTGTATCAAAATTTATCTGCTTAATTAATAATTAATGTTAGTAAAACCGATGCTAGCTCTGTGCAAACAAACAAAAAATATAAGTAAGAAAACTTACCTTATCGACTGTGGTGAAGTGGGATGTTATAAATATTTATAGGGGACTTAGTGTACTGACTGAGATCAGCTGTGAAGGTATCTATATCTATTAAGAGTAGTGTATTATAGATAACCTTACTTGCTACCACATATCTATATATCTCAGTCAGAATTATTCTGGAATAGTGTGATGACTACGTTAGGTGTCTAGGGTATGTGTATGATGAAGTGTAAGTCACAACAACAGACAGATAAACAATTTAATTTAATCCACTACTCTTGACAACACTGTGACACTCACATACATATAACACTCTATGAGAATATCTTAAGGAGTCACTGATAACTTTTCAAATAACAATATGTATTCATGGTTATCATAAAGGTATATGTGTCCTGATTCAAATACAAAGGAACCAGGAATCACAATCAATTTTAATTACAAGTATATGTACAGACTTTATCAATATGAATATTGTAGTGACATATATTATTAAAATATCCTATGTGTGTCAGTTGTGTAGTGGTAATATGAGGTAATACTGGTTTTGTTTTGTTCAAGCTCTGTTGGTATTTGTCATCATGACTTCAATAGTTTGTCTTTTGGGACTAGTATTGGAGATGTTCTCAGTTCCTGATATTAAGACAATTAAATTCCCCTCTGAATGTTATTTTTACAAAGTCATTTCAAGATGAGGGGACATAATGTTGAGCTCAGCTGGCCAAATCAGCTTATCTTGCGTGATGGCGGCAGGAAAGGACTCCTCTGCTCGAATTCTCCTCTGGGCTCTGGAGACACCTCACTGATAGCTAAAAAGACCAAGGAGTATGCTGTCCGACTCTGGATTCAGCAAAGCTCTGACCAGGTGCTGCTCAGTACCATCAAGACCACGGTCCCTGAAAGCAAGAAGGATGTACCTTCTACTTCATAACTAATTGATACTCTAGTTCTACACTGAGCACAATACAACACAAACATTGAGTTCAGAGCGTTAGGCCAACTGTCAGCTTCATCTGAAATACTTTATACCAGTATTTACCTCCTTAATGGTCACTACGCCTCTGCACTTCCAGCATTATTTCTGTCTAATCAATCATCCAGGTGTCAGTGTACTATTTGGCCATTCCATGCCGTTTTACTTCCCTCCGACACCCTCTGTTCAGGCTGGAGCATTATAGGCTTTATCTCCTGTTTGCCACTGAACTACACATATATATATACAGGCATAAATTAACAATTTACATTCAATTTTCATTAAAAGATACTGAATGGTTCAAGCTTACCACAATTTCATGGAAATAAACACAGATACGTTGATTAGCAATGAATTCTGGCACAATTACTGGCACAAATTCCCATCTGCTTATGTTCCAGGCTTTTATTTAACACAAACATGAGCTGGCTTCAACGCACTGTTGCTTTATCAAGATTATTTGCACTAGTGGTCTCGAACTAACGCTCCTAAGTGAGTATATCAGCGAGTCTAGCCAATGAGGCCACGTTTCGACAAGTGTTTGAAAAAATGTTACCTTTTCACGTCTCCCCTAACAACGAAAGATAGTATTTATAGCCCGACCAATCGTGGTTAGTCTTTCATTTGTTGCGCTCCAATCAATTTGGAGTTTACATGGTAGGCTAATTCTGTAACGTAAGATTTTTTTCAAACACGTTATAAAAAAATTTTATGAGCAGAAATGATTCCATGCTGTCAGGCATCCCCACTATTTTATTTTGGGTATAATTTATTAATTCCTGGCCCTGAAAATAGGCTGCCCTGCTAAATTGCTAGAAATGATAAAGTCATTCCATGGGCTATTATTAGGCGAAAAACCGAAAACCAAAAGTTGATCTAGGTGGCGTTCTCCAACTAATAAAGGAAAATAACACCTAGACGGGACCAAAAAAAAAAAAAAACCTTGATCTAGGTGAATCCACCTAGGAGTGGCAACGCTGGTCTCCACATCTTTAGGAAACTGATCTAAACGATTGGTATCGATGCTTGGCCTTAGAACGCATGAACCTGATTGGAACTAATGCACGTGATTGCCTACAGCCACGACCTAATTTCATTAGGATCTTACACGCTACCGCCGGTGGTCATTATGTAAAACAAGCGGGTCTGTCCTTACCCGACACTACGTAAAATAGAGTAAACAGATGCAATTTAAGACAAACGAAATTCAATTTCTTTTTTTCTTTTTTTTTTTGTAACTTCTTGCAGAGTGTGGAGCAGCCACAACTGCTAGCCCTCTTAGACAAACCTGCTTCAAAGCCTCTATGCTCCTGTAGCAGTTTTATTTTTTATACACGATGAGGTTGTCAACCCCATGCATAACTTCATATAAATTTCTTGTACTATACGCCTATGGAGGCACTAGCCATATCCCTTCTTTGTCTCACCAGTAGCCTCCGGGAACTAAATATTTTCTTATTTTTTTAATGGCCACTTTTGTATTTGGTACGTACACATTTTTATTCACAGGTAACAGACCAAATGGAACCTTTCAACTGCGAGTACACAGATGTATTGACAGAGTGGTTAGAGCGTTAGTCTCTCGAAGCAAAGGTACTGGGTTCATTTCAAGGTATGGTCACGCTCCAGTCTACCCAGCTGAAAATGGGTACCTGACTTTGATTTTGAGTTAGGGAAGGAGAAGGCAGTGAGGAAGGGAACTGTTCACCCCCACCTCTTGATGATGGACCTAGTATGGTAGTCTCTAACACTTCACTCCACTACGGCAATATGTGCTATGGGGGCTACCTTTATCTTTTATAAAAGTATTCAAATTAAATAGAAAAAAATGAACTTGACTAAGCAAAAAGAAGGTAGTGGTCAACCTGAGGTAGTTGGTATCTCCGTAGATTTTGTCCACGAATGGTACTGGTGACAGGCAAATGCCCAGATACGACACAAGGAAGATTGTAAAATTCAATTTTATTATTTTTTTTTAAAAATAAAATTTTGCCTTGAATTGGCAAGGCGCGTCCCGTTCAACCCAGTTGGTTATATTTGGGCACATGTCCAAATATAAAACATTTTAAACTTGATTGTATTGTAACAATTGCAATTCAGTTAAGGGGACATACAAAGCCATAAACATAAAAAGACTTTATGGCGCCACTTATTTTTAATACAAGGTAACACAGGCCGGGAGAGGTCTAGATCAAAATGTCCCCACTTTAAAAAGTTGTCCTTTGTTTTTTTTTACAGGCTTTTCTGTAACTTGCAACGTATATCACTCTCTTGTCACTGTCGTATATTTTTGATAGGGTAATTAAGATCACTTTTGGTCCCTCCTGAATAGAACTGAATAGGACTGGTACAGGCGATAGCTCAGTGAGAAAATGGTAAAGAAATAGAATTTCACAAGTGAAATGGTGAAAGGTAAAAATCTGTCCCTGGATTTGATAGATACTCAAACCCGCCTATCGATTACGACTGAGAGTTCAGATCAGACAGTTTCCTATAAATATATATATTGATATATTTAACCACTCACATATACACACACACAGATAAGTGACGACGATTAGACGCACGTACGTGAAAACTATATCTATGAAATAGTGATCTTTTTTGAACAAGCTGACCGCCACACGTGAATAAAGTTATGTAAATTTTTATTTATCATAAAAAAGAAACTTTACATCGACAATATTGAATATCAAATCAAATACAATAAACATAGGTTAAGTATCAATTAAAGAGATAGACTCATAGGTGAAATCCTTTCCCCTCTCTGTTGCCAAGATCCCGTTATAAGAGAAGTTATAGCCCCAAAGAGTCACAGATTCATACGCTAAGGTCCAAGGTCTTCCCCTCTCTCAATAACGAACAGAGTTTAAATATATTGATCTATCCTAATAGGAAAACAGCATTAGCAAAAAACTTGCATACAAGAGAAAATACAAAGTTATTACATGGGTTAAATCATAAACGAATTATTCATCCCTGTTATTCTCTCGCTCTGACAGCAGTGCTCACAGACAATAGGCGCACTCTTACCTAATCGTTGTTTTTCATAACATCTGGAACAAATTGTTCAGTCACTCACAGACCATCCAAGTTTGAGTTTACTGGCAAGTCAAACCCCAGTTTCTCCAAAGACTAATTAATCAAAATGTTGGGAAACGTTTGTCTCACTATTGTAATAGGAGGCTGATGAAGGTCACTTCAATTTTTGTCAAGTTAGGAAAGTACTTATGATATCTAATGTTCACAGGGTACAATAGCTTGGAACTTCACTCGTTAAGTTGAATGTCAGGTACATAAATCGGTTTAGGATAAATCTCCTTCTCAACACAATGGTTGTTCTATGGGAAGTGTCAAATGTTATTTCAGTCGCCACCACAGGCGAAGTATATATGAACTTGAGAAAGAAATCTGGATATTCTGTCAGTCCAGTTACCATTTATTCTTAATATTACTTTTGGGCCAGTACTCTGTCGTTCTTCTGGGCGTAAAAACACGAGGCCAGACAGGTCACTTGCAAAACCCGGTAATTATATTCAGAATGTTCTTTTAGTAAAGTTCTTCTCAGTTACATAGGTACTGAAAGCCGCTGGTAAGATTTAGTGTTTATGACCCAAAATACTCCAAACAGAACTACAGGCGATCACCACGAAACTAGAATTATTCACTTATATCGGTATTCTAGAAGCTCGGCAAAATTGTCGAGAAAAAACTAAGAACTTCGCTATACAAGCTTATTCTCTAGCACGAAGCGATCCGTCTACTGCAACTTAGGAGTACTGAATGAATGAAGTCTAAACTACTTTGGTATAATATCTGAAAACAGACAAAGGATGCACGCTATTCTCGAAAACCCGAAAATAGCGTCCCGTCTTAACATTCACATTTACTCAGGCGCCGGCAATAAAACTGCCAGTGCTCGTTCTAACACCTGCCGCTACCTCTGGTCATTCCCGAGCGATGCATGTTGGCGCCTCTCACACCCATCACCGAGAAACTTAACCGTAGAAGCTTCGTGTCAGATGAAAATGTTAGACGATTGTCTGCCATCATATGTCTGTCAAGAACGAATTTCACACTATTCGGTCTACTCAAGAACTTAGCTTAACAGCAATAAAAATGCGTTGCTACATAAGAAAAGAGACAGGCGAAGGTTTGAATGAGAGAGTTATATTTTCACAATCAAACGAATGCGAAAAAAAGAAAAAGGATAAAAGAGCGATAATAAAGTAGAAGACACGGGTAGAATAGAGAAAAGATATAGAAATTTATTAATCATAAATCTCTCTGCGACAGTCACCTTCAAATCTTGCAATCGGTTTTTCAATCACTTCCAGATGAGCAATAGCTCTGAAACTTGGCATAGCTGTTTATTCCCTATGACAATACAATAATCATTCGTAAAAATAATAAAATTAAAATTAATATTAATTGTGTTTGTTTGTATAGTGTCATCAGTGAAATGGCGATAACTGCAAATAATAAGACGAGCTGATATTCGTATTTGCTCAGGACTAGAGTTCAATTCCCGGAAAAACGAGCCACCATTCTGTCGTAGATTTTTGATAGGGGAATTAAGACTTGGGTTGGTCCCTTCTGAATAGATTAGAATAAGTGATAGCCACAGTGAGAGATAATAATAGAAATAGGTTTCCACGAGTGAGATGGTAGAAATTAATAGAGGCTGTCCCTGAAATCGAGAATCTTCTCTCTTTCAGCCTATCTTCTACAACAGATCTAGAGGAGTCAGACAGTCTATAATATATATATATATATATATATATATATATATATATATATATATATATATATATATATATATATATATATATACCACTCACGTGCACACACACACAAGTGACGACAGTTAGACGCACAGACGTGGAAAAACTATAACACTGATGATATAGATATTTTGGAACGAGCTGACCGACACGCTGATTAAGTTCAAGTGAATTTTAATTATCATAATAAAATTCCATCACAACCCATAAAATTACATCAAACATATACAAATAGTCCTAAAGTCAATGAATTGCTACAAGAATGATAGACCCAGAGGTATGATCTTTTCCCTCGATGTATAGCCCACAGTCCTGTTAGAAGAAAATTGATAGCCCCAAAGAGTCACGGATACATATGCTTTAGTCTAAGATTTCCCTTTAAAGGTATGAACAGACTTTGATACTCTAATCTATCCTAAGGAAAATATTATTGGCAACAAAAAAAACTTGCATAAAGAAATTTAAGCCAGCAAAATGGGTGCCAAAATACAACAATAAAGGAATCACTCAGTCCTGCATTCACTCTATTCAGTCAGCCGTGATCACTAGCTTGCATTCGTACTTACAGCTTTGGTAGCAACTTCTGGAAAAACAATTTTTTAGGACATGCACATACAGAATCTCCAGGGTAGTCTTGGCCAAGGGAACCACAGTCCCGCAAAGATAGGTTGAATCCACTACTTCAGGGAACGTTTCCTTGGTTATTCTTATTTTAGGATATTTGGTTCTGTCACATTAAAATTGTCCAGGCACGAACGTTAACAGAGAACAAAGTGTCAATAGCTTAGATTTCTAATACCTAGGAATGTCAGGTCGGTGCCTTCTCTCAGTATAGGACTTTATTTGGTCACACCACAAATAGTCAGAACTCCGTCGGAATGTTACTGATAGTAATACTTTACTTGCCACAAGGGCTGAAATGTACTTGAGGTTTTTCTCAGGAAGAATTAAATCTGGCTCGATGGGCCCGTTACTTCATTTAATCTTAAAGTTCATGTAAGGGTACTCTGTCGTTCTGGATGCCAACGCAATGCCAGACAGGTTTTACGTTATGGTGTATAAAGTCTTTAAGAAAAAAATGTTTTTGTTCTTCACAAATATTTCTCCGTACTTGTCGCAGAGTGAAGATAATTTGTCTATTTGAAATTTTCTGTCCTTCCTGTATATTGCTTTATTTTCTGTCTATCCTAAGTTTCCGAAAAAATGTTTCTCACGCACTTGCCTTTTCCCCACCTTAACCCAGGTGAAGCTTCGGTCAACCCGTTCACGTTCGTTAGGAATTTCCAGACTCGGCTGTCTAGAAATTTATGGCCTGTCTTCTTCCTCATTGTTAAAACTTCTGAGCTCGGAACCACAGCACGTACTAGTGACATTCTATATGCAAACTAATTTGCAGCGAGACTTTTGCTATCGTGGGAACTTTTAAAAATGTAGCGGGTAAATCGAAAATAATTCTTTCTTTCTTTCTGTCTTTAAGAAACTAGTTTAGACTTCACTTGGTGATAGCATACTGTAAGAGAGAGACGCACGTCTTAGCCTTGTAAAGTAAAAACTATGCATAGGGAGACTTGAGTTAAACAAACCTAGTGCCCTCTAGTTTAACTTACAGAATATAAAAAATTCCGGAGCGGGTATGTATTCGTTTTTCCAGTATATAGGAAATTAGCTTAAATATATAGATATGAAATATATTATTATCATGGTGAAAGTCTAATGAAATATATTACTATCATGGTGAAAGTCTAAGTGTATTATAAAAACGGGTTTCCTTTATCATGTCTGTATCATAAATGCTAACGAAAATTCATTTATTTTCACTGCTTGTATTTTAAAGCGATGTTATGTTACAATGTTTGTATCATTCATAATTTCAATGACCATTTTACTTTTCAATGTTTGTAACATTAATGTATGAGCATATTATTATGAACGCGGGAAAGAATGAACGGTGGAAAGCACAGGAGGATTCTCTAGCGGACCCTCATGTAACTTTGTCTGACAGGGGAGGAAGCAACAGTCTTGTTATTGTTTATGTACCTGGACTGACCAGCTAATTCATTCACAGCAGACAGGAATGTTTAAGAATGGACTGACCTATTTTAGGAACGAGACGCATGCATGGATATCAACATGCCGACGCTGGACACTGCTTAAATTGTTTCTGTTGTAATCGGCATGTTGCAGCAGAAGAGTAGTTACACATGTATTTTTGTTTTGTCTAACAGATTTATGCAGTGCAAAGTCTTGTCTCGTATTGCTGAAAAGAGGTTACCTTTGGCCAGTGGCCATATAGTCCTCGTCCACCAGTCACAATAATTCCCTTCAATTATTTCAATCATTTCAATTACTTCAATTACTGCAATTATTGCAACGATTCTCAACACCAGATATTACCCTTAACAACCATCACCCGTACCATACTCCACCCATTTTAACCCTCCATCCCACCTTTGGAAGCAAATTCGTTATCTGTGGATATCGCATCAACTGTGGATACGTTACACCTTTCTTGGATTTATAAAAATCGTGTTCAGATTCTGTGCCCTTAGTGGATACCTTATTCGAACAGTGAAGTCGTTACCCCAATCTTGGATTTATAAAATCGGGTTCAGATTCTGTGCTCTTTGTGGATACCTTATTCGAACAGTGAAGTTAATTTCAAGCATTGGATTACGATATATTTTTCCAAGAGAACCCCAGGATATAAGTTGTTTCCAACATTCACACCAAAGGAACAAAGGAACAAACATTCATTTACACACAAACAGTATTTCACATATTTTCCAGCAAAAGCTTATCAGGCCTGCCTGGAACTTTACTAACACAATTCATTCATAATCCATTTTGTTCACTACTTGTGTAATAATTTTTTTCTTCTTTAAAATCATCAAATTGTTGTGAGTTTGTTTTCTCGTGATAATCTTTATTATTATGTGCTGTAAAATCCTTATTGATTTATTTACATTTCTAAATTGAAATAAATTGAGTTAACCTCGATAGGATTGTTCGTTCAGTTCAGACTACCAAATCCTCAATCTACCTTTACTCCTTTACCCTACTATTTGTGAGTGACACAGTGTGTGCAAAAGAGTAATATTGTCGCCAGAGAAAACAAGAAGAGCTGTGTGTGTGTGGTTTTCTTAGTGAAGAACTCACTGACTCAGCCTGTGCCTTCTGCCTATCTCTCTTGCGCACCACTATCACACGTCCGTGTGCACTATTGTCCATCACGCCTATACAGCTGTCAAGCTTTACCTACTATTAATTATATTTTCATGCGACAGTACTAAAACCGTTGGTAAAGTTGGGCTACCCCAGTTTCACTGAATACAGAGAAAACAACATATAAAATACTTATACATACTATTTCCTTCGGTTATAACTTACATTATAAACTACAAGTGGAGAGCTTGACTTATCGTTTAAAACTCCTCGTGAAATAAGTTATATTCATAAAATCAATCATCATGAATTAGAAATACATACGTATTTCGTCAATACTCAATGATGAATCAGTGCAGTTATAAGTTCGTTTAAAATATTGTTTACTAATTACTAGCAATTTAATCAAATTCATTTACAGCTGCATGAGTTTAAGCTAGAAATTATAATTTATTCTGCTTTCCACTGAAACACGTCAACTAGAGAATATAACAGACTTATAAATTTAATTTCTTCTGCACAAAAATCTAGCTAGTAAAATGAAATAAGCGATTATCACTGAATCACTCAACACTACTAGATATATAATATATTTACCTCCAGACAGAACTACAGGCAATCGCACAGACTTAGAATTTATTCACTCATATAGTTAGTCTAGAAGCTCGGCAAAATGTCGAGTCAAACTAAGAACTTCGCTATGCAAGCTTATTTCCTTATCACGAGCAACCTGTCTACTGCAAAATTTGGAGAACTGAATGAATAGTCTAAGCTGCGGGTATATATATGAAACAGACAAAGGATCCCACGCTATTACGAAAACCCGAAATAGCGCCGGTCTCTCTCTCTCCCCCTCTCTCTCTTAACACTTCCCATTAACTTAGACGCTGGCCATAACTGCCAAAAGTGCGTCTTCTCACCTACTACATGTCTCATTTCTGAGCTATGCAGATTGGCGCCTCCTCACACCTCAGAAACTTAGCCATAGAAGCGCTCGTGTCATGGACAATGTAGACAAATGTCTGCTCTCTATGTCTGTCGAGACGAATTCTCACACTATTTCGTTCACATCCAGCGACTGACATATTACGCAATAAAATACGTTACTAGTATGAGAAAAGAAACGGCAGAAGTCAGAATGGGAAAGTAATATTTTGTCGCAAACGAACGAATGCGAAAAAACAGGAAGAGGATAAAAGAGCGATAATAAAGTAGAGGACACGGGTAGAAAAAGAAAGAATATAGAAAATTTATTAATCATAAATCTCTCTGCGACAATAAGGGAAAAGCAAGAGAAAATTAATCTAGGATGCCGCTAAATCCTTTTGTGAAGTCAATATTACGTACATTTGACATGAACACCTAGCTATATTATCTAGACCAGTGGTACTCAACGTGCGCCATGCCATATTTCTAGGTGGCCACAGTAAGATGGTAAAGTACTTTTTTCCAGCTAAGTGACTATATAGGGGGATAGAGGTAAATGAGACTCAGAAGGGGGGGGGGGGGGCATGAGCAAAACAATAGTTGAGAACCCCTGATCTAGACCACCGGCGGGCAACCCAGGAGCCACGTAGCTCTACTTAAAAAAAAACTGAGCTCTCTAAAGTTTTAACATGATAAAATCATATCTGTAAAGTGAGGTGGAAAATCAGTTTCAATTGTACAATGAACAGTTTTTAAATGTCTCTCAACACTAATTTCTTGACAAAAGTGATAGCTGCCGTTCACCGCTTTTGAATGCTGGCAGGAGAAGGCTAGTTCAAAATTGTTATAGCATAAGAATTCTTTCTTGTTTCCTCTTTGCGTCACCTATAGATCTACCAGAGCATCCCTATGATCTACCGTTAAATCACGGTTGACCTGTTGGACTTCCTGCTCCAGATGATAAAATACAAATAAATAGTACCAGTGAAAGAGCAAAACATTCGAAGTTATCAGGGTCGCTCTTCTTCTACGTACACTCTCAGACGTCAACTTGAATGTGTTCAAAGACAGCAGTAGTCAGCTTGAGGCTATTTCTATCTCCATAGAGCTTTTCCAGGGATGGTTCTGATGATGGTCATATGTCCTGCATGCCACTGCTGTATGTTGATTGTTCTGGTTTAGTTTGTTTTGGTTTGGTTTTAAGGACTATCTTCTCTGCACACGGACAACTCCATTAGTGCTCCTATCTCCTCCTTTAGACTGCATAAGGAGGATCTCAGCACAGTTCACGAACTCCGTAGCATCGGCGAGAATCCCAATGTATGTATATAGGATTGTTCTGGGTGCTTGGTCAATAACTCTTGTCCTTTCCCTCTTTTTCTTGACTCCACGGTCCAGAGGGAGGTGATCACCAGTAGCATAGGGTGGACCCTTTCGAGGCGGGAAGTAGGGTGGGGTGGGGTGGTCTGATACTCTCGCAGTCTGGCGGAACTCCACGGGATGAGCACCATCCTGCTTACTTTTTTTATTCGTGACGTCATCATTAAGCGAAATACGTTGCACTGTTTTCGTTGGGCCTGTGGCCCAGTGCATCTGATTTCATCAGGCATTTCTGTCGGGTTGCCTTCCTTAACATTTGACTGTACCCAGCTTGCCTGCAAGACAACAGGTGTGTGTCTCTTGGTCTGATCCCTACTCTCCTAGCTGCCCGGCTTGGGAGACCATGCTGGTAACTATGCTACCACCGGCATAGTTCTTGGGGTCATGGGGATACATACTCTCCTCTACCTCGCCAAAGTGGAGACACGGCAGAGGAGTCAGGGGAGTTCAGATGTAATGCAGCTAAAGTCCTACAACATTTATTTACCTTTTGACAAAAACACTGAAGTATATTTTTGAACGTTGTATACCTGCTGTAAACTTGTATGACTTTATACAGGCATTGAGTTAAAAAAAAACACTGAAGTATAATTTTGAATGTTGTATTCCTGCTGTACGTTGTATGACTTTGTACAGGCATCAACATGGCGTTCCGTGAGAAAAAAAATGGTGCAACTTTTCAAGTGCTTGGCTGTAGCTGCGAGAGATAGACTATCAAAGAGGCTCTGATTAGCCGTATCAGTTTATGTATGCACAAACTCTCAGTGGTTTATTCTGATCCTTGGCATCTTTGCCAACCACGAAACTTTGTTTTTATTTAACTCCATAGAAAATATGTCATGAGGTGGAACATGATCTCAGCGCTGCCAGTTAATCTAACCTCGCTACGTCACTTGACCTTATTTGGTGCTCTCTATTAAATTCCGGCGGATGCGTGTTTTTTCTTGTCCTGTCAAAGATGAGATGTCGCTGGGACAGTTCAGAAACAATCATAGACTAGATAGGGGTTTGTTTTCCCGGAGAAATAGAATGAAAGAATCCATGAAGAATTTTTGGAACATTAAATTTAGTTATATATTTATTAGTTCTCGTAAGTCCTATCTGTCAGCACGCCATCGGCAAAAAGTAAAACTTTTTACTGAAAAAAAAGACATAAGAAAGGTGAAAGATCTTATTTTTTTTATTTCTTTCCTGGGAGAAGATAAGAAAAGTGAAAGATCTTATTTTACTGATTTCTTTCCTGGGAGAAGATAAGAAAGGTGAAAGATCTTATTTTACTGATTTCTTTCCAGTGAGAGGAGAACTGAGAAGACGAAAATGATGTTGCTATTGTTTTAGATTCAGCAGCGTGTGGGCTCTTGCCCTTAGGCCCAATATCTTTTTTTTAGGGTTTTTTTTTAAAGAATAAATATACCGTTCAACCCTAGATGGGTTATAATTAGGATATATAGTGTTCACTTCCTATTGCGTCGAAGTTACACTCCAGTGGATCCCTGGGCATGTCGGAGTGCCAGGAAATGAAAAAGCCAATAAACTATCCAAAAGTGGAGCAGCACTGCCCCAGTTCCCATCAAGTACCACACTGCAAACCTGCCAACAGATCCTGAGTAACAATTATAGGCAAGAATGGCTACACCAGTGGGCTACCTCCCAGACAGGGCGTCCATTCTTCAAACATCAAGCTAAACCAAACCCTCAAGATCCAGTTAAACAACTGAAAAGAAGAGATCAGAGTCCAGCTGAGAACAGGCCATGCCCCCGTCAATAAACATTTAAATAGAATAGAACCACTACGTGAACCAAACTGTAGGCACTGCCACCACCATGAGGAATCAGTTGAGCATCTGCTGTTACAGTGCCCAAGACTAACTGACCTGCGACACCAGCTACTCCCATCGCACCCAACCATCCACAATACACTCTACACATCATCACAACAACTGAGGAAGAATTGCACCTTTGTCAGAGAGGCAATGGGCTGTCAAGAGCTACCTGCTCACAGCTAAAGGGATTATATCATCATCATCATCATCATATATAGTGTAGTTAATTCAAGATACTAATTTTGGTTTCCGAGATCAAATATGATATCATCTCCTCACTCAGTGACAGTGCCGACACGTAATGCGTCATTATCGAACTCCAAAAGAACCTTAAGTATATGTGTTGGTTAAGCGTCTGCGGGAGTATCAAGTACGTGGACGTACCCGTGCAGGATTAGAAGTATTTGATGATATCACAGAATGTCTAATTAAGACCTCACGCTGTGGGTCGCTAATTATCTTTCGGGAGCTAATTGCGCCTTCGGGAGTTTCCAGCAGATGCTTTATCCTGGTTTATGGAACTTTCACACAAATCCCATATTTACAGCGAATAGGCAGTTGTTGGAAACTAAATTAAAGCGTCGGTTTTCAGGTTATCTCAGAGCTAACTGACTCAGTTACCTAGGCCGACTCATTGACCTTAACTGCCGCATAGTTGATGAGCATGGCCAGCAAATATAAAACTCTCACACTGTAAGTAAATTGACAGTACATATGATTTGTCAACATATGATTTGTCAACATATGATTTGTCAACATATGATTTGTCAACATATGATTTGTTAACATATGATTTGTCAACATATGATTTGTCAACATATGATTTGTCAAAGCATTCATTCATTCATCATCTTTCAGCTCCCCGTCCAGTACATGCCTTCAACGAACGTATGCCAAATCTTAGGGCGTCGGAGTAGCTAAATGGTATGGTGATGCCTCTAATTCTAAAGGTACCGGGTTCGATCCCAGCACAGGGAATATAATTTATAGACATTTTTTTTTTTCAGACCCAGGACCAGTGGGTCATAATGATGTCCCCCCCCCCGATCTCCTGAGTAGTGAGATCGGATACCTGGCCTTCTCGGTGTCGTAAAGTCGGGTGTAAACACACTTCTTGGTTAATATGCACAGCCAATCCACGTTCAACAGACTCTGAGACAGATTAAATTACACGAAGTCAAGTTCCCCCAAGATGGCGGCAGACAGAATAAATTGAAACACATAAAATAAAAAGGAAAAAGAACTGTTGCTTCGGAACTGGGTCATGGAAAGTACGAAAACGTAGGCAATTAAATGTACCAAACCGCCGAGAACCAATCAAAGGCTTCCTTACGCACTGGCAGATTCCCTGCGTCTACCTATATAAACGGGCGCGTTTTATTCAAAATACAAACACAAACACGAAGGCCAGCTAAAAACGACAGACTGGGGAAGAGAAAGCTGTCAAGACTGATTTATGCTTACCTGCATGAACGGGGCAGACTTGCTTCACTAAAGTCCAAATCTGGCTTGTATTAATCTTAGAGGGTAAGTAAACTTACTATAAACTTGTAGGAGAAAATGCCTACATCATATATAATGATTGTATTTTTTAGTATCATTTATAATACCTACACATGTATATAATTAATGTGCATCATGTATAATGATTATATTTTATGGATTCAGGTATAATGATTGTATTTCCTGTTATGATTGGTGAAGACGAAAACCAACCTGAAATATAACCTATCAGTCCTTTTTAGGACTCATATAACTACAACAGTATTGTTAGGATATATTTTACCAGCCAGTATAGCACTTATCAGAGATGGCCTGGTATATTATAGGTGGAAGGAAACGGTTGTATCATACGGTGTACAAATTATTGGATGTATTCATGTATTGAATTATTAGAAAGAACGTTTTGCACGTAGACACCTGTCTTGTCTCGCTATTGCTAAATCATACTGAGCCATGTTGTCATTCATCCTACATGCAGACACCTGAGACACGCTCATCTCATACACACTAGAAATAGGTGGGCTTGATGACAGAAATTAGCCCCTATTTTTCCTTGTTACAGGTTTTATTCATGTCATCCAACCTGAGGTCGTATGTTCGGATCAATCCAGCTGCCTGGAACTTCGCAGGAGCATAGTGGTTGTATCGGAGCTACATCCTTAGTCCCCCTCAGTCTTGGATGGGTTGAAGGAACGACCATCAGTGGGTGTTGTGTGCATCAAACTAAGAAGGACAGAACTGTTTTAAGAGATGAGTACACATTAGTACCATTTCCGTCGGCAAGTGTGAGCAATTAATTGTCAATGAAGAACAAGTGATTTAGCGTAGTGAGAGACAAGATTAACAGCACAGCTGATACATTTTCTATAATTAATTAACACCGCAGCTGATATCTATAATATATATATATGAAGCATTGGGAAATATATGGAGATCAAGAGAAATCGGATCCAACACGAAAATAAGAATCTTCAACTCAAATGTGAAGTCAGTCCTATTGTATGGCTCTGAGACAAGGAGAACAACCAAGACAACTACCAAAAAGCTACAGACTTTCATAAATGGGTGCTTGCGTAGAATAGAGGGATTAAAATGGTATGACAATTTTACCAACGTGGAACTGATGACAAGAACTACACAAGTGCCAGTGGAACAAGAGATGAGAAGAAGACGATGGCGATGGATAGGACACACACTGAGGAAACCTAATTATAGCATTACAAGGCAGCCCTTGTTCTGGAATCCCCAGGGCAAGAGAAGCAGAGGTAGACCAAGAAGCACATAGAGAAGAGAGCTGGAAACAGAATTGAAAATGAAAAGGAGAACGTGGAAAGAACTTGAGATGATGGCACGTGACAAGAGGACTTGGCCTGTGTTTGTTGAAAGCGTATGCTCCTTTGGGAGTGGAGGGTTATGAATGAAAATGAATGAAATATATATATATATATATATGTGTGTGTGTGTGTGTGTGTAAATCATATGTAAACTTACAAATCCATTGCATTCCATCTTCCAACATCCATCCTTCAGCACTAGAGTAGTTAGTGTATATACTTAATAAATAAGGAAATTGTATTTGAACGACTTGTCAAGTTTATAATTGTTAAGTGAAATCTGTTTCCTTGTTTTAATATCCCAGTTAGTTATTCAGCGGGGGTGGCATTTTATGACTGTCTCCACTCTACTAACTTTTGAGATCAAATCATTCACAGCCGTAACTAAGTTGTGATACCAGTAGTTCTCTTATACATTGGGACTTCACCATTTTCCTGCAGAAATTCTATTTCTGTATTGTCAGTACTATACTGACCCCATTTACAATTAAAAACCTCACGCTACACTGGGGGCTTGTTCCTGTGATATTTCTATATACCTTGAGCCATACTTAGTCTATTCATCTATCTACTAACTCTATCTTGTGCCACCCATAGATAACAAAAGAAACAAATTTTTTGAAAAAAATTCAGAAATAGGATTGTTTTTTAATTGTTGTCTTAGGAGGAGTACCATTTAATACTCAGTAAATAGTTGATGCTCACAAAGTTGCACGGAAATTATTTGTTCATCTAAATTAATTAAGTTTAATTACAATAAATTGGATATAGTAAAGTTACATACCGTCTCTAAGTAACGCCATGGCTGATTTAGTGAAGTTTAGAACTGCGAATATTACAGGTGATGCTCTTATTCAGTATGTCACAATAGAAGTGGACAAACACATGGATAGAGAGGAAAGGAAATTGCAAGTAGAAGCTGAGAGAGAAGCCAAAAGACTGGAAGCTGAGAGAGAAGCCAAAAGACTGGAAGCTGAGAGAGAAACCAAAAGATTAGAAGTTGAAGAAAGGAAATTAGCAGCTGAAGCCAAGAAATTGGAGGCTGAAAATGAGGCAAAGAAAATTGAAGCTAGGGAAAGGAAATTACAAGCAGAGAGAGACCATCAGTTGAGATTAAAAGAGCTTAAAATTCAGGCAGCTACAGGCAATAATGGTGGTAGCTCACCACACTCCGAGAGTAGCTCCAGCCAGAGCACCTCAAGTGGGGCCATGAATTTTCACCTGGACCCATTTGTTGAGAAAGAAGATGCCATTGAGTCGTACCTGGATAGATATGAGCGACTTGCCACTATATATGGCTTAGTGAAAGTAAAGTGGTCTGAAACTATCTCAGGGATTGAGAGGTGTGGCCTACGATGTGTATTTGAAGCTCTCAAGAGATGACCAGGAAGATTATGAAATCCTGAAGGAGGCATTGCTTGTGAGATAGGAAAAGAACTCGGAATCTTATAGAAAGAAATTCCGAACAGCTAAACTTCTTCCAGGAGAAAACTATCATCAATTCTCTACTAGATTGGAAACTTGTTTGGCAAAATGGAGTAGTTTAGGAAAGTGTCAGGATCTGAAAGAAATGATAATGGTGGAGCAAGTGAAAGAGTCCATGCCTCAAGAAATGAGGAAGTTTATCATGGAACAAGGAGCAGAGCGATTGGAAGATATTGTAACTGTTGCTGAGAGATATCAAGCAGCTCAGGCAGAATTATTAGGGAATAAGAAGAAGCAGTGTGAAAACTTCAAATCATCACAAAACTATACCAAATATGAACAAAAGGACCATACTACAAGGAACAAACAAAGATTTGACGAAAAGGACAAAAACCCTCTAAGATTGGATAAGACACCTTACCGGAAGGAAGGAAAGTGGTGTAAAACTTGTCTAATGAGTAACCACAATACTGCGGACTGCAAAAGGAAGAATCCTCCTTATCACACTCCATGTCTTACAACAGGGAAGCAGGGAAGGAAGGAACTGGCAGTAAGTTAGAAGGACCTCCATCATCCCCCTGTCTGTGAGGAAGTGACCATGAATGGCACTCAAGTACTGTGTTTATATGACACAGGATTGGACTTTGATTCAGTAGTGTGCTCTTCTCTAGTGAGTCCTGACCAGATAACCACAGAAACAGTGGAAATCAGAGGACCGATCAAGGGAACAAGAACCATGACATTACCAATAGCACGAATCAACATAAGATCTCCCTATGTGGAAGGAGAAATCAAAGCAGCAGTGATGGACGACCCTATTTACCCTTTGATTCTGGGGTGTAGGTATGTTTTCTTTGGAGAACCTATAAAACCTGTAGTTATGGCAACAGTCCAGACGAGGGAAAGCTCCAGGAAAATTGAGGAAAATCCTATCAATACTCATCCAGAAGAGATGAAAAAGGCTCAAGCAGCAGACAGCACCTTGAAGCCTTGTTTTGGCAAATTACCTAAAGCACATAACCCTCCAGAGAAAGGAGACTTTTACATGAAGAATGGCCTACTCTACAGAAAAGCTGGAACAGGACCTAAAGGGCATGGACAGCTAGTAGTGCCAAAATCTTACAGGGAGAAGGTTATGACGCTAGGACATGCTATACCCTTCAGTGGACATATGGGAATAGGGGCCACTGGACAAAGGATAGCCTGTCACTACTTTTGGCCAAGAATCACAGAGGACATAAAGAGATATGTAAGATCCTGTCCAGAATGCCAAAGAGTAGCTCCTAAGCATAGGACTGCACCAGCAACACTGGGAGAAATGCCCATTATGGAAACCCTTGTTGAACGTGTTGCAGTGGATATTGTTGGACCCCTCACTAGGACCAAGAAGAGAAATGCTTACATCTTAACCTTGGTTGATACTTGCTCAATGTGGGGAGAAGCAGTGGCCATGTCAGCTATAGATTCAAAGCATGTGACAGAGGCCCTGTTGACAATAGTCACCCGATTAGGTTTCCCACATCAGATATTGACTGACAATGGTTCTCAGTTTAAGGGAAAGCTAACACAAGAAGTATTTAGGATATTTCAAGCCAGGCACTATCATTGTAGTCCCTACCATGCACAAGGGAACGGTCAAGTAGAGCGGTTCAATGGTACGCTCATTTCAATCCTTAGAAAGTTGGCTAGTGAGAAACCTGATACTTGGGATACATACTTACCCGCTGCGCTATTTGCATATATGGAAGTACCCCACAATTCAACTGGATTGGCTCCAGCTACATTGTTGTTTGGAAGACCAATAAAAGGTCCACTTGAAGCATTGCTGCGGACATGGACTGATGAAAAAGCAGAGGATACAGTGACTTCCTCATACCAATACGTCAACGAGTTGACATCTCGATTGAAAACAGGTTGGAAACTGGCAAATGATAACTTAAGACAGGCCAGGAGGAAGCATGCTGCGTACTACAACAAAAAAGCAAAGGATGGGGAACTGGAGGTGGGTGAAAAGGTGTTATTACTGTTACCAAGCAGCAATAATAAATTGCAGATTGGATGACAGGGACCCTATGTCATACTGGAAAAACTTTCCAGGACCAATTATAAGATTGACAAGAAAGGAAAGGAGAAGATATATCATGTCAATCTTCTTAAAAAATACTATGACAAGGAATCATCAGAACTTGCACATATCATGACCCTAGCCATTGAAACATAAATGCACGGTGAACCACTTCACTCAATGGAATATCCACTCACAACTACAGAGGATTATATTCAAGTAAACATTAGTGAACATTTAACTCCAGAGCAGAAGAAGAAGGTTCAGAAGGTGTTGAAACCCATGCTAATGTGCTCACAGATAAGCCAGGTCGGACGAATCTGTTAGAGTACGACATGAAGGTTACGACCCTACACCAGTATGCATGAGAACATACCCTATACCCTATGCGAAAGCCCAAGCACTAAGGGAGGAAGTTGATTATCTGTTAAAGGAGAAAATTATCTCGAAGTCAGACTCTCCCTATAGCTCAAGTGTGGTGCTATTAAGGAAGCCTAGTGGTGAACACAGGTTATGTATTTACTACAAGAAGCTAAATGCGATCACATAATCTCAGGTGGACCCATTACCTGACACCAACCAGCTGTTCTCTACACTGAGTAAAGCTAGGTATTTATCGAAGGTAGATCTAAGCAAGGGATGCTACCAAATACCAGTGAAACCAGAAGTTAGGAAAATGATGGCATTTAGTACATCAGACGGACACTATGAGTTTAATGTACTACCCTTTGGACTGAAAAATGCTCCAAGTATCTTTTCAAGAATGGTGAGGAAATTGCTGGAACCTCTACGAAATCCCCATATCACTAACTTTATGGATGACATTCTTGTTGCTACAAACACATTTGAAGAGCATATAGTAGCGCTCTCCATGTTGTTTGACAGACTGAGAGAAACTGGATTGACTGCACGTCCAACCAAGTGCTATATCGGTTGTAAGGAGTTGGAATTCCTAGGTCACACTATTTCTACAGGTCATATGTCTCTTGACCCAAAGAATATAGAGAAGTTAAAGAAGGCACCCAGACCTCAAACGAAGAAAGATGTGAGATCATTTGTGTCATTATGTGGGTTCTATCAGAAACACATACCCCACTTTAACTCTCTGTGTGCACCATTAACTAACTTAACTAAGAAAGGACAGCCTGACAAAATCCAATGGAATGCTGATTGTGAAAAAGCTTACACAGAACTAAAAGCAAAACTCACCAGCAACCCATCCTTACCCGATATCACACACGAATTTGTATTAAGGACGGACGCTAGCAGTAGAGGTATTGGGGCAACTCTCTTGCAGCAATCAAAAGCCCAGCCAGAGAAACTTTTACCAGTCGCCTACGCCAGGAGGAAGCTGAATGCAGCTGAGTTGAATTACTCGACAATAGAGAAAGAATGTTTGGCTCTAATTTGGTCCATCAACAAATTTTCACCTTACCTGTATGGGTCACACTTCATTGTCCAAAGCGATCACAAGCCTTTAACATTCTTGACTGCATCTAGAAAGTTAAATTCGAGATTGCTAAGGTGGAGTCTGCTTCTGGCGCCTTATTCCTTTACAGTGAATTACATTCCGGAAAGAGACAATGTAGGAGCTGATTTTTTAAGTCGACACCCTATTACTCTGGAAGGACAGACGAGAAATGATTAACTACAGCAGGTGTTTACACATCACCTATGACAGGTCACAGCTAGGAAAGGATGGGGCTATGTCGTAAAGTCGGGTGTAAACCCACTTCTTGGTTAATGTGTACAGCCAATCCACGTTCAACAGACTCTGAGACAGATTAAATTACACGAAGTCAAGTTCCCCCAAGATGGCGGCAGACAGAATAAATTGGAACAAATAAAATAAAAAGGAAAAAGAACTGTTGATTCGGAACTGGGTCATGGAAAGTACGAAAACGTAGGCAATTAAATGTACCAAACCGCCGAGAACCAATCAAAAGGCTTCCTTACGCACTGGCAGATTCCCTGCGTCTACCTATATAAACGGGCGCGTTTTATTCAAAATACACACACAAACACGAAGGCCAGCTAAAAACGACAGACTGGGGAAGAGAAAGCTGTCAAGACTGATTTACGCTTACCTGCATGAACGGGGCAGACTTGCTTCACTAAAGTCCAAATCTGGCTTGTATTAATCTTAGAGGGTAGGTAAACTTACTATAAACTTGTAGGAGAAAATGCCTACATCATATATAATGATTGTATTTTTTAGTATCATTTATAATACCTACACCTGTATATAATTAATGTTATCATGTATAATGATTATATTTTATGGAATCATGTATAATGATTGTATTTCCTGATATGATTGGTGAAGACGAAAACCAACCTGAAATATAACCTATCAGTCCTTTTTAGGGACTCATTTAACTCCAACCTAAAATATAACCTATCAGTCCTTTTTAGGACTCATATAACTACAACAGTATTGTTAGGATATATTTTACCAGCCAGTATAGCACTTATCAGAGATGGCCTGGTATATTATAGGTGGAAGGAAACGGTTGTATCATACGGTGTACAAATTATTGGATGTATTCATGTATTGAATTATTAGAAAGAACGTTTTGCACGTAGACACCTGTCTTGTCTCGCTATTGCTAAATCATACTGAGCCATGTTGTCATTCATCCTACATGCAGACACCTGAGACACGCTCATCTCATACACACTAGAAATAGGTGGGCTTGATGACAGAAATTAGCCCCTATTTTTCCTTGTTACAGGTTTTATTCATGTCATCCAACCTGAGGTCGTATGTTCGGATCAATCCAGCTGCCTGGAACTTCGCAGGAGCATAGTGGTTGTATCGGAGCTACATCCTTAGTCCCCCTCAGTCTTGGATGGGTTGAAGGAACGACCATCAGTGGGTGTTGTGTGCATCAAACTAAGAAGGACAGAACTGTTTTAAGAGATGAGTACACATTAGTACCATTTCCGTCGGCAAGTGTGAGCAATTAATTGTCAATGAAGAACAAGTGATTTAGCGTAGTGAGAGACAAGATTAACAGCACAGCTGATACATTTTCTATAATTAATTAACACCGCAGCTGATATCTATAATATATATATATGAAGCATTGGGAAATATATGGAGATCAAGAGAAATCGGATCCAACACGAAAATAAGAATCTTCAACTCAAATGTGAAGTCAGTCCTATTGTATGGCTCTGAGACAAGGAGAACAACCAAGACAACTACCAAAAAGCTACAGACTTTCATAAATGGGTGCTTGCGTAGAATAGAGGGATTAAAATGGTATGACAATTTTACCAACGTGGAACTGATGACAAGAACTACACAAGTGCCAGTGGAACAAGAGATGAGAAGAAGACGATGGCGATGGATAGGACACACACTGAGGAAACCTAATTATAGCATTACAAGGCAGCCCTTGTTCTGGAATCCCCAGGGCAAGAGAAGCAGAGGTAGACCAAGAAGCACATAGAGAAGAGAGCTGGAAACAGAATTGAAAATGAAAAGGAGAACGTGGAAAGAACTTGAGATGATGGCACGTGACAAGAGGACTTGGCCTGTGTTTGTTGAAAGCCTATGCTCCTTTGGGAGTGGAGGGTTATGAATGAAAATGAATGATATATATATATATATGTGTGTGTGTGTGTGTGTGTGTGTGTAAATCATATGTAAACTTACAAATCCATTGCATTCCATCTTCCGACATCCATCCTTCAGCACTAGAGTAGTTAGTGTATATACTTAATAAATAAGGAAATTGTATTTGAACGACTTGTCAAGTTTATAATTGTTAAGTGAAATCTGTTTCCTTGTTTTAATATCCCAGTTAGTTATTCAGCGGGGGTGGCATTTTATGACTGTTCCACTCTACTAACTTTTGAGATCAAATCATTCACAGCGTAACTAGTTGTGATACCAGTAGTTTCTTATACATTGGGACTTCACCATTTTCCTGCAGAAATTCTATTTCTGTATTGTCAGTACTATACTGACCCCATTTACAATTAAAAACCTCACGCTACACTGGGGGCTTGTTCCTGTGATATTTCTATATACCTTGAGCCATACTTAGTCTATTCATCTATCTACTAACTCTATCTTGTGCCACCCATAGATAACAAAAGAAAAAAAGTTTTTGAAAAAAAATTCAGATTTAAGATTGTTTTTTAATGGTTGTCTTAGGAGGAGTACCATTTAATACTCAGTAAATAGTTGATGCTCACAAAGTTGCACGGAAATTATTTGTTCATCTAAATTAATTAAGTTTAATTACAATAAATTGGATATAGTAAAGTTACATACCGTCTCTAAGTAACGCCATGGCTGATTTAGTGAAGTTTAGAACTGCGAATATTACAGGTGATGCTCTTATTCAGTATGTCACAATAGAAGTGGACAAACAC
Source organism: Oreohelix idahoensis (assembly GCA_024509875.1). NCBI lineage: Eukaryota > Metazoa > Mollusca > Gastropoda > Stylommatophora > Oreohelicidae > Oreohelix > Oreohelix idahoensis. The sequence goes on from JAMPIV010000973.1 coordinate 200,627, forward strand.
ATGGATAGAGAGGAAAGGAAATTGCAAGTAGAAGCTGAGAGAGAAGCCAAAAGACTGGAAGCTGAGAGAGAAGCCAAAAGACTGGAAGCTGAGAGAGAAACCAAAAGATTAGAAGTTGAAGAAAGGAAATTAGCAGCTGAAGCCAAGAAATTGGAGGCTGAAAATGAGGCAAAGAAAATTGAAGCTAGGGAAAGGAAATTACAAGCAGAGAGAGACCATCAGTTGAGATTAAAAGAGCTTAAAATTCAGGCAGCTACAGGCAATAATGGTGGTAGCTCACCACACTCCGAGAGTAGCTCCAGCCAGAGCACCTCAAGTGGGGCCATGAATTTTCACCTGGACCCATTTGTTGAGAAAGAAGATGCCATTGAGTCGTACCTGGATAGATATGAGCGACTTGCCACTATATATGGCTTAGTGAAGTTAAAGTGGTCTTAAACTATCTCAGGGATTGAGAGGTGTGGCCTACGATGTGTATTTTAAGCTCTCAAGAGATGACCAGGAAGATTATGAAATCCTGAAGCAGGCACTGCTTGTGAGATATGAAAAGAACTCAGAATCATATAGAAAGAAATTCCGAACAGCTAAACTTCTTAGGAGGAAAAAACTATCATCAATTCTCTACTAGATTGGAAACTTGTTTGGCAAAATGGAGTAGTTTAGGAAAGTGTCAGGATCTGAAAGAAATGATAATGATGGAGCAAGTGAAAGAGTCCATGCCTCAAGAAATGAGGAAGTTTATCATGGAACAAGGAGCAGAGCGATTGGAAGATATTGTAACTGTTGCTGAGAGATATCAAGCAGCTCAGGCAGAATTATTAGGAAATAAGAAGAAGCAGGGTGAAAACTTCAAATCATCACAAAACTATTCCCAAATATGAACAAAAGGACCATACTACAAGGAACAAACAAAGATTTGACGAAAAGGACAAAAAACCCTCTAAGATTGGATAAGACACCTTACCGGAAGGAAGGAAAGTGGTGTAAAACTTGTCTAATGAGTAACCACAATACTGCGGACTGCAAAAGGAAGAATCCTCCTTATCACACTCCATGTCTTACAACAGGGAAGCAGGGAAGGAAGGAACTGGCAGTAAGTTAGTAGTTAGAAGACCTCCATCATCCCCTGTCTGTGAGGAAGTGACCATGAATGGCACTCAAGTACTGTGTTTATATGACACAGGATTGGACTTTGATTCAGTAGTGTGCTCTTCTCTAGTGAGTCCTGACCAGATAACCACAGAAACAGTGGAAATCAGAGGACCGATCAAGGGAACAAGAACCATGACATTACCAATAGCACGAATCAACATAAGATCTCCCTATGTGGAAGGAGAAATCAAAGCAGCAGTGATGG